>WEKX01011693.1:24560-86627 GCA_013390025.1 Pitta sordida
AGGTCACCCAATGTCCTGCCTTCTTCTGGATGAGAAAAGGTATCCGAAAAAACAAGCATTCTCCATACAGTGGGTAGTCTGGCACAGAGCATCACCAGGAGAGCCAAAGGCAGTGGTATTAAATAAACATGTTTGCAATATCTCTGTCTTACTCTGCACCCACCGCACATCAGTGATGGGGAGTGGCAGCAATGTGAGTGGAGGTTTATTCAAACAGAGGAAAGAGTGCTACGACACAGTAGACAGGTCAGGAAAACTTGCCAGCTCTGTCAGTTCAAGTATCAGACAGCAGGAAGAGCAGCAATATGATTACTGCAAAAAATGTAACTGATATTAACATGTCCTATGTTGTCCAAATCATGAAATAGTTTTGCATTTTCTCTGAAAGTGAATTATGTGCCCAGTCTCTATTCAGTACTGCCTTTTACAAAGTTTCGCTTCCTTATGGTTGATCCCTTTATCTCCTCTAGGGAACACAATAACACATAACACAATATATTTTCTTTCATCTGAAGAATTCTAACCACAAAGATTACTGGTGACAGCTGCATTTCAGTGTTGACTGAACTGATTCACACGAAGAAGGAGGAAGGGATTTTTTCATCCACATGGCTTTTTTGTATCAGCTGGTCCTGTGCTCCTGCAACAGCTGGGGTCAGTTTTCAAGGCTCCTCAGTTGGCAGAGATTCGCAGAGGGACAGCACAGAATAGGCTCTCATCAGGCACTTCCTGACCCTACGGGGCACAGAGGCTGCTGGCACTTAAGCCTCCTGACAGTCATCCTTCCACCCCAGAGCATGCTCAGGACTGTCTGGGTTGTGACAGTGGGAAGACATCATGTTGCCTGATGCTCTCTCCCAAGCCACACAATGACAGACATGGAGGAATCCCTCTGCTTACCAAACCTTCACTCACTTGTCAGATGTCCACTTAACAGGGAAGAACATAGATGGCAAGGAGCTCTTACTCTAGGATACCACCTTGGACTGAGCTTTCCCTTCTTCCTCCCCTGAAAACTGTCTGCTTAGGGTTTGAAATACATAGTAGTAAAGTACAAAAGAACAGTAAATGGCACTGAGGCACTTCACTTTGTAAAACTAAAGCTAGCCATGCATGGGTCTGCAGGCAAAGAGGACCACTACAGTTCTGGGATATCTGATGAACTTCCAGAAGGCAGCACCAAGTGCAGTGAACCTGGCTGGAGACAAGACAGGGAAACCAACAGACCATCATCTGAACTCTCTGTTCACTTTTGGCTCTCATGAAGTTTCCCTAGGGCAAGAAAAAACTGCTGAGAACAGATACCACAGTACCTAACAAATCCACCTGATGTCAATTTCTCTTGAGGGCTGTGTAATACAGTTAACCACAATTCCCATTACAACTACTAAACCTAATTACTTTATGTAACCACATTAGATGGAAAATGTGCATGTTGCTGATAGTTGCCTAGTGGGAACATAGAGTAGATCTTTGTTTTGTCCACTTATAATTAAAGCAGTCTTCTTTGTATATTAGATTCAGTGGTTTATAATGAAATGCAATAAAGATTCCTTGAGTATATCACATTTTTCTTAATGAGTTTATACAATTTTATGGAGTCTTTTATTGATTGGAGGAGGAGCAGTTTCAGGAACAATGTGCTTAAACCAGACATAAAAAACCATGCAATTACCCAGCATTTCTCAAGGCTAATGCCTGAAGTAATGAGCACGTCACACAATGGTACAACTTCCATTTGTGCCAGACACCTGAGAGGAGTGATCATAAGCCTCTCCAAAGGATGTGGAGGGGATCTCAGTAATGACTTGGAGAAAAACCTGTCACTGTATTGTCCGTGCAGACAAATATAGCAATCTGTGAAATCTTGATCAAAATTACCCACCAGTAGAATTAGGTACCCAACTTTAAATAGCAAGGAGAAGAAAGTTATGTCCAGTTGAGCAGCAGGAATTTGGACAACCCTATTCTTTGTGGAAAGATTGAAAAAATTGCAAAATATGACACAGAACAAGAAATGCAAACACTGATGAAACACTCATATGGCTGAATGGACTTTCATTATCAGATGAAACAAGAGTGCCTTGAAACAGGACCACATTTGAGTTTGAAAATTAACAAAGTCAAGGAACTGTAGATCAGATCCAGGTGGTTAGTGGAACTAGAAATTTAAGAAAGATTTTGTTTTTATCGGATGATTCTTGGAAGAAACATATGTGTTCATATTTGTGAAAGAAATATTACCTTTTGTTGAGCTTTCTTTTGAAAGACATATTTGTGTTTCTCTATCGAGAGCAGTTGTAGAGCTAAAATGCACAGCAGGCTGCACAAGATAGATCTTTATACCTATCCTTCCATGAATTCACTGGGAGCCAATTGCTCAAGGCTAATAAGGTTTAAAACATACTCAATGACTCTGAAAAAATGTCTTAATGCTAGGCTTCCTATATCCTCTCTATTATTTGGACCAACATGAGCAGCTACTGCTTGCAAGTGAAAGGGGAAAACTTTATGTTTTCACACAGTCATGCCCAAGTCCTGCTTTATTAAAAGCTGGGATACTGCCTTGATAAACACTGTTCAAAAGTTTCCAGACAATATCCTCACGCTCTGCAGGACTTTGCCGTAAATCTGCAGGTAATATCAGCGTTCCATGCGATGGTTTCCATGAAAGCACCTGCAAAGACACTGTAGTTGCGGTCACATTTATCCCACTGGGGCGGCCACTGACATTAAGCCTTCCTGTGGTTACAAGTGAGTTTGTGTAGGGGTTTAAATGAGTCTCTTTGCTTCAGTAGCACCAGACTGACAGAATTCTCCATTAATCAAGTGACACAGCCTACCTCCACTTGGCATTTGATAAATGAGCTGCACTTTCAGCACGTACAAAGAGGAAGGCAAGTCCCACCTCACCAGCCACAGGACCAGTGATGTCCTCAAAGACAGGAGGCTGCTGCACCAGGAGGGAGGCATGGGCAGACGGATCAGACTGGGCAGTCCAAGGAAGGTAAGTGGAAAACAATCAATGTCTAACAGAAGAAGTAATTAAACAATCAAACCTACCCAAAAACCTGCAGGCCAAGGAGATAGGTAAATGTTTCCCTGGCTCTCAAACGCTACTGACACTATGCTCTAAGGTCAAAACCATAAAAATTGAATTCAACAAAACCAGAAGCACTGAGAGAAAACAGTATTAAGAAATCTCATTTGCTTTTGACCTCTTTCAATCCCAGAATTTCATGAGGAGAGCACCTGGACATCTCCTCCTTCACAAAATACCTGTCAGTGCTGTGTGGCGGAGGCAGTGCAGTCCATGGGGCTGTGCAGCCCTCAGGAGCTGTGGGGCCACTGTGCAGTGCAGCGTGCTCACTTCAGACAAGGGAAGATTTGAAAACAGATATTAGGCATGACAGCATTAAAAAAGTAGATCATGTTAGTCTCGCATTGAGAAGCTTAATACAGATGATAACACTTATTCTGGAGAAACTGCAGAACAGAAGGGGTGTAGTACTGGATACTGACCTCAGCAATTTTCACATCTTAAAAATAAATTGATTGTAAACTAGAAAAGGATTAAAACTGAATCACACAGGGCGAAGTGTGTGCACCAAGGAATTACATGAAATCAGCACCAAACCCACTCTTTAAAGAGTCAAGTCAGCGGTATACATGATAATGTCCCTCTCTATACAGATGGACAAGTAAAGAGCCTGTTTCTCTGTAGATCAAAGTTTTTTCTTTATCCTTCTTCCAGCCATGTTCCTCGCTTCCTTCACTTTGGTCTTTCCCGAGCTCCACAGCTTTGTTTGACAGAATTGAGCTGCCAGCCTTTTTGTCATGCTCCAGTGGGTTGACTTCTTGGCCATGGTTAGAGGTTGCAGCTCATGAGCTTTACCTAGATCTGGGTTTCAGAAAAAAACACTTTTCTGTTCTTAAGGCTTTCCCCACCCCAGGATTTCCACCTGTTTCTACATGATGACATTTACTACATCACCTGTGACTATGAAGCAAATGAATTTGGGTGTATCCCTCAGCATGGGGGCCAACTAGAACAGAAGTTTCCCCACTCATGCTGTTGAACTCTGCACCCTGCTGAAGAGTGACCATGTGCCATTTGTCCCATGGAATAGGCTCAGTGGCACAGACTGGAAGGATATGAATTGGCTGAGAACTAACCTGCAACAGAGGCTTAGAGTACTGAGCTTGGTGCTGGAGTTGCTCCCTATTTCATGCAGTATGGACGCAGCCAGAAGTCGTAATACTGACACAGCCATTATCTCAAGAAACTGGGTAGCTTGTCACCTACTTGAATGCTAATGCCAAAACAAGGAATATCAAGGCTTGGGGGAAACAAACTCTTACCTAGTAGGAGATATTGAGAGGGGATTATGAACTAGACCCAAGGTCCAAATCATCTGGGACATGGTCTGAAAATGGCCGTGGGCTCAGTGAAGGGTTTGCTGGTGTTCTGAAAGGGTTTCAGGGCATTTGCACACCAAAGATCGGGACTGAAGGGCCAAATGCTCCCATGGGACTCAGTCCTTGTCCCCCACATACCAATCTTGACAGGCGTGACCCTTGCACACCAAATGACAGCCCCCGTGGGCTCAGCCTCTACCCACACTAAACAAACCTGTTGCTGTGGTTATTCCAAACCTCAGATCAGAAAAGGTCTGCGGTTCAGCTCTCCAGCACCCCATACTTGGACAGCACCTGTTCAACAGGCACCTGATTCATCCGAGTCTGGCCACCTCCTAGTGGCCTTCACCATGGCTCTGTGGATTGCCACAATGAGTCTTGGACTGCTGGCTCTGGTGGGTCCTGTGTACATGCAGCCAGGGGCAGCTCATCCTCATCCAGCCATGAGGGCCACAGGAGAACTGGCCGATCCCCAGCGAGGGCAGTGAGAATGGCACACTCCTCTGCTCCTGCTCATCACTTGAGTGTCAGCCACAGTGAAGGTGAACAGCTGGGATAGCAAGCTGCTGCCATGAGCATTTAATTTTTAATTCCTCTCAGGGTTTCCTTTCTACCATCCCTCCCTATAGCCCCAGGGAAAGGCTGCTAGTACCCATTTCTGGATCTTATGGTGTTTGTGTTTCACTGCATGCCAGACTGTGAGGACTGAGAGAGGGGTGTCCCTGGCCAGTAGGTGCTGTCAGGGAGCCCCTCCAGAGCAGCTACTTTCCTGGGCCAGCATTTAAGAATGGGACAAACAAGGTGCTTCAAGGGCTGGAGCTGTATCTTGGCTCAGTGGGATCTGCCTGCATTACAGGTCCTGAGACCAGGCTGTCGTGGGCTTTTTTCTCAAGAGTATCCCTTCTGTCTCCTTCAAAGGAACTCCCACCACCAAGAGACACTTCTGGTTAAGATGAGCTACGAAAGTGCTGGACAGCATGTGCACAGTGCCTGAAAGGCACCTTACTACCTCACCAGCCATGAGCATATCCCCCTGTCGCTGGAATCCATTCAGACCTGTTCAGGCTTCCTGTTTAAAAGAAGAATAATAAACATTTCTCTGCAAGTGTAGGTTCAAGCTGTTTAAGCCCAAAGCTTTCCACCAGGACGCACTGCTGAGGGCTGTCAGGAAGGAATTACTGGGCTCACCACTGAGAAAGCAAAATTGCCTGAAAGACTGAAATACCCTTTGCTGGAGACACGGGAGTGTGCAGCTGTCCCAGTCCAGATGCAGATCTCCTACTCTCCCCACACAAGCCATTCCTCTGCTTAAAAATGTTATTTTGGGAAAGAGATGAATAATGGGAACAGCACTGTAAATGAATAATGGGAATTCAGCAAACAAAAGAAAAATTGCTATTTTTGAAAATGTCTCAAACTGGTAATTGTGGTTTGTTTTAATCCCTTATCTCCCAGCTGCCTCTCCACCACCCTGCTTGGAGTGCCATCCACAAGCACTGTGGGAGCAGCATGCAGGAAAGGTGTGTTCTACTGCAGCTTCTCGGTACAGGAGCAACACCACAGCCTGCTAATAACCAGCACATGAACTAATAGTACAATATGCTTAAATTTATAGCCAAGACACTTTGAACTGAGGTGGGGGTTTCTGCAAGGGTCCTAGTGTCTAACAAAAAGAGCAAAAGTCAGGCAGTTAGTCACTCTGCTTCTGTCACCTTTTGTCATCTCTGAAAGAATTGTATTTTTCTAATTGAACCACCACAAACCTTACGTGCCCACGGTGAGTGGAGAGGTCTGACACTGCACTGCAGCACTTTGCCCCTGGTTCTCAGAGAAAAGGTCACCATTGCAAGAAAAGAAACTGAAACTGCCAAAGTTGTACATCTAGGTAAACAGCACAAACCTCTTTTTAATAAATTCACCAAGACCTCCACAAGTTGGTGTGGAGCATGTTATACTGCTGTTTCATCAGCTCTCATTTATTCTTGGTCACTACTGTGATCACATCTGCAAGGTCTCTTTGCAGCCCTGGTCAGCACTGACATGGCTCTCCTGCTCCCAGAGACAGCACAGGTGACATCTGGACCACCACTGCAGGCAGCCCTGCAGTTCCTCCTGACAAAAGCAACCAGACGCCTTCCCTTGTGGCAGGCAAAAATAGGAAACAAATGTGGTGGAGCCACTGCCCTGATGAGACTGGAGGAAGAATGACTGAGGTCTGAGCTCATGTTTTCAGTTCCTAAAGTAATCCTATTCTGCCTGAGCACTGCTGTGTATGTTGGCCATAACTCCCATGGATGCCATGGAGCCAGCTGCAGGCTGCCCTTTCACAGGGAGTTTCATTACTCAATTGCCAGAAAAGAGCTCATTCTGTCTCAGAAAGAACCCTAAACACTACTCCCTGGATTTTTCTTTCAAAGAGAAGTTTGAGAAAATAAAAATGTACTTTTAATTTTTTTTTTCAGAACGAGGAGAGTTCCTCTTTGCATTGCCCCGACCTCAAGTCTCAGCACTTCTGCCTTTCACTGAGGTCTGCTTCTCAGCTTTTACCTTGGTGGTGACAAGGGGACTTCCTTGGCAGGAGTCACTCAGCTCCTTCATCAGGCTCTGACACAAGTAAACCGAAATGTAGAGTCTTTCTGCATAAGTCCCCACTACCTAGTGGCTCTTCAATAACTCAAAGACCAGAGAGTGCCACACAGACCTTGGAGCTGTAAGTGGTTTAATATCATGTGCCATCAAACATTACATGCCTTGCAACTCATACTAGGGATTTCAATTATGGAAACCCTCCAACATGGCAAGGAAGAGCTGTGAATTCTAATAATGTTCTCAATTTTTAGCAGTAAAGTACTTGAAAATGAAGGGTGACGTGAAATAATTGAAAGTGAAAGCTGTGTGCTGTGTCAAATCAGCAATAATGCTCAAGCAGGAGGAGAACGCGGTTAGACTGAAAGATTTATCCTTGGCCACCTGTAATTTTTCACTCTTCCTGTTCACATCAACCTGTGAAATAAGTTGACAAAAATGCAGGCTACCCTTCCAACGGGACAGTTTCAGTTGGATCAGAACAACTTTACATGAAAAGCCTCAAACAAGACAAACAGTGATGAATAGGACACTTGACAGACAGGTTCAGAGGACAACAGACAGTGCTTCTGCTGAGACATAATTGCTCTAATTGGACCTGGGCTTGCTAAGATGGTAAGGCTAAAAAGGACTCTGCAATCATGCTGCCATTCTGCACAAGAGAATACTGTTGTGATAGGAAGCATATAGCAGTTGTGGAAATAATCAAGGTCTTTGTGCTTGCATCCCCTTGGTATCTTGGATTTGCGATTAGGAACACGTACACAACACGAGCAGAATATTTTCTTTAAAGGTTCTCCGCACTGAATTGCTTCATGAAGTCTCTTTGAGTGTTACTCAGCTGAAGTTAAGACACTTCAAATGAGCTGGATCCATTATGTGTTTGCAGTCCTGGAGGAAGCACAGAAAGGTCGTGTGAGGCATAATCAGCGAATCTGTCTGCTCTAGGAGCAAAGGAATTTGATAAATAAAGAAACTACCTCCGACCTTCTTTAGCTGCAACTTGTCTTCTCTTGAGCGATAGCCTGTAAACCACCTGGTCTGCTTGTCTAATAAAATCTCCGCACATGCAATCTTGGATGTCCAAAATCTGATCTCTTCTGTTGTATGAGAATAAGCACGGAACTACTAAAGACAAAGTCTCTGTCCTCCAGTAGCAGGTACTGCACAAGGGCTGACAGTGCAGCACTCCTCCAGCCCTACTCTGAGCCAGTGCCCAGCAGGGAGAGCAGCCCTGTAAGCCACTGTTACATCACACAGCAGGTAAACAACAGGGCATCACTGGTAACACTAGAAGCATATTTCACTGACTCCTGACTCCTTCAGACAGTGATGTTTCACACAGATCTTGTCTGGCCTGTTCCACAGATGCCTGGCTATGTGAGGCAGCACTGTCAGAGATCCCTGCATGGGCAGACACAGCAGTGCAGAAACAATGACAGCAGCCCGCTAGCAACCAGTCAGTTAGGCCTGCCAAGGGCTCTCCTTCCCACCTTGACCCATCCCTCCTGGTCCACCACATGCCTGTGGCTGGACAGCCTGACTCTGGCCCGCTCCCTAAGCCCCATTCTCTTGACAATGAAATTCAGCACACAGCTAAGAGGCTTTGTGACAGAAGTGGCAGGTATAAACCTGCCTCAAAGCCTTTCAGCTCCCATGTGCAGACAAAGCTGGTTGAAATGCTGCCTCCTGCTTCTCTGCAGTTTCTTAAGTAAATGTGCAAAAATGCAGGTGTGATGCTCAGGCACTGCTCATATCCCATCTGCAAACCAGCACTTTCATGCCAGCTGAGGCCACTTGTCCCTAAAGAGCCAGCCTAGCTTACTGCACCCTCCCTAACAGAAATGGTCACCTGCAGTGATGCCCTGCAGCTCCTGCCCTGTCCTCACATTGCAAATACCAGACGTGACTTGCAGGATGTGCATCACACAAAATGCGAGCAACAGGACAGATGTTGTCCTCTCTTAAACAGAGAGAAGAGTTGTCCCCAGCGTCCAGGGAAAATGACAGGGCTGGGTGCAATCGGGGGCAGGAAAGTGGACTTGGGCAAGCACAGGAAAACAGTCTTGATTCTCAGAGCACACTGTGGGTGACAGTGTCCTTGAGTCACTAGGAACCGTGTCAGCAGCCAGCTCATTTATCCATGAAGTCCTGCGTTCACAGGTCCACACTTCTCCTTTTCTGTTCCTGTCCTGACATTTCCTCTGGAGTAGCACTGTGGTTGTCTCCCAGTAGGACTGTGACAGAGGTAAGGGGACATCAAAGCATCAAGTATACTCCACACTCAGCTTCTGCCTCCTCCAAACGCTTTCCTTTATGCACCACTGGCTTGGTTCCACATCGAGACCTGCCCAATGCCTGAACAAGGTGGATGATGCTCTCCTAAAGAAGGGTTTGTCTCTGACAAAAGGGGATGGGATTTATGAAGATAAGCCGACCTAGAAAAGACATGATGTATTTGTTTCCAGCTAGTATGTCTATAATAAGCAAAAGACTCTAACAAGAACAGTAAAAAACACAAGGATTGACATCAGTGAGATTTATACAGCCAGAACTCTGCACAACACTGTACATCAAAAAACCTTGAAATACAAAAGAAGAGAACAGAACTAAACTGAGCTCAGCTCTTTTCTGTGAACTGGAGGTATTGCTGGGAATTCTTGGTCCTGGGCAAATTAAAACCAGCATTTCAGACCAAACAACAAGCTTCTTGGCTTTTCTGCATGTAAATCAGATCCTTACATTATCTCAGTGTCATTTTGTGGCTGAAAGCAATTCAGCAGCTATCAGCACAGCCAGAATGAAATTCAGCAGAACAGGATCTGAGCCCTTCAGCTCTTAATGATTAGATGCTTCTGTGGAAATGAATCTTACAAAAAAATGACTTTCGGCAGAAATTTGACAGCATGTGGAGACCATAGAAAGGAGAGGAACTTTACAACTCAGCGTTCACATTTTCCACCTACAGGATTTCAACATTTGCTAAAGTTGTAGTGAGGGCAGCTTCTTCACAGTGCTCCCTCTGGGAAATATTGCATTCAGCAATTCCTGAATTACAGTTTCTAATTATATTTTCATACTGTAATGCTGTCTGAAATGCAAATTTGATGACAGAATAATTCGATCCATATAAAATAATTACAAAATTACTGTTTCTCAAACCTCAACTCATACTCCCTGCTATTTAAGAAGATAAATTTAATAGCAGCAAAAGTACAGCCAAAACATAGTCTATTTTTTAAAACTGTTATCTGACTATAACTGTCTGCATAGATTTCGCCTCACCACAAATGATTATTTCTAAAATATGACTACCAAAAACATTCCAGAGTTAGGATTTTTGTTGCTTTAGCTTGGAACCAACAGTCAGGTCAACTTTTATTTTGCATTCAGACTTCCCTATGCATGGCATCTGTGTTTAATTGGAAAAGCAACTGTTGGTTAAAATGCCAGATTTCTACTACAGCTCAGCTGTCATTTAAACTAGCTGTTGCTAATGTTGACACAGACAGTAAATTAGCAAAATGTAATGATTTTTAGCAGTGGGAACCAAGTTCAGTAATTGTAACCAACCAATAAGTAATTTAAGATCCTAAAATTCCATACCGAATCATCAGTTCCTACTGTCTGACAATTCCCCTTCTGTACAGAGGATTTTATTTCCTCCACAAATATTGCCTATGTAGTGGCTAGAACCTTCAAAAAAACAGCAGAAATTGCATTCTGTTTGAAAAAAATTCAAGGAGTAGTGTTCTGCATTGCAAGGGGTTTTTAGGTTTTATTATGATTCTAGCCTAAATTTAGATAGTCACTGCCCATCAACTCAACAGACCAAGATAGAGCAGACTAAAGGCTTGAGTGGGTTATTATTATCAGGTCAGAGGCATCAACAGCTTGCATCTGTTTTTAATTTCCCTGCTGTACACAGTTGTGTGAGAACTCCTGCTTTTTGCCAACGTTTCTCCTAAGGTCAAGTGCTCCTATTCAACAGGAATTGATGGTCTGCTCGCACTCTAGCATGGACAAGGAGACTGTCAGAAGAGATCATCCCCTCCTTGTGTGAATGTGAAGGGGATGACATTGCCAAGTGGCATGAAGGATGATGGGAGGTATGAGGGTCAACCTAGACTCCCTGAAAAAAGGTGGAGTGTTGCCAAGCCTGTGTGCATCTCATGTTTTTTCTCTTTATGTCAGAGGATTTCAAGTCCAAGTAATCTGGAGGAGTCATCGTTGTGGCGCTGGGCAGAAGGTGAGGGATGGGCTGCAGCTACCTTCCCCTCTCCCGGTGGTGGGAAGGAAGGTACAGGCTGTTCTTTTCTCATGACGAGTGAACCCATGGCAGGGCAGAGATGGTGGGATGCTTGGCATTACACTGAATGGCAACTTCACACACTCTCGAGGTAAAAACCGAGTGCTCGTCAAAAGGGTTTGGTACAAAAGTTTTTGCTGACCAGCAAAAACAGGAGCATGAAATAATTGAGCAGAGGCATCCAGTCCCAGGATGACTCTCACATACCTTTCCATTCCCTACCCTCCTCCTGAGCAGGGACCTGTGCCTTCTCCAGCTGCAGACTCTGGCACTGTCTCCGTGAGCTGCCTGCCGGCCTGCAGCTCATCCATCCCCATCTCCTGGACTGACAGGATGCCCAAAGCTCTAAAGCCTCATCGGGAGGGGCAGAGCTGTCAATCTGCCAGGTAGGACACATCCCTGTGCAACATCCACCTCCCCACACTCATCAGCTTCCCCTGTAACATTGCATCTCAGACCTCTTGATACACCATGTCTGCTAAAAAGTGAAGCAGTTTATCATCCTTCTCTGTCAGGACAAGTTAGACCCTCTTGAAGACTTGCTCAGTATGTATCACTAAAGCAAGATACATCCATCCCATCTGGAGATGAGGAACCTATTTTAAAAACATTTCTAATTAATAGCTCTTGAAAAAAAGTTACATCAGTTACTTTTCCCCTTGCAGGTGTTTTCAAGGCATCCTATGCTACAGGGCACTGCATTCAAGTCTATATGAATGAGGATAAGCCCCAGCTCACATTGAGCATCACTGCCATACTGACAACTCAAGTCAAACCTGGCAGATGACTGCAGCTATACGTGGAGTCCAATCCTTCAGACATGAGGGTGAATGACTTCTCTTGAACGGCAGGTGCTGCCCGGCTCGAATCTGTTCCCATACTCCATATCCTCAGTTCCTTGCCAGACTTGCCCCACCAGTACAAGCTGGTGAACAAGCAAAACTCAGACAGTGACGGGTCACACTGACCACCTCCCCCTGCCCTCCCCTCCTACCCCATTGCCCAGAGTCTGGGGGAACTCACACACAGCTGGATGGGGACAGCACAGCTCCCTGAACTGGCTGGGGAGCAGCCGTGCCCAGCTCGGCCCAGGAGGCTCATCTGAGCAAGGACGCCGAGAGTCCCACTCCCCAAGGGAAGGCTGCACATGAAGCTGCAACGCTCCTGGAAACCTTGGTTAAATTCACCTATGAGGAATCACTCAAGATTCCTCACGCACTGATGCAGTGGCATCAGGTGATGAATTTCATACAGAAAATTTGTAATATCTCAGCTCCCTAAAACACTGATGTTTTAGCAATAAGAGTTGAACTGGAAAGAACTGATGAGGTAACGCCAAGTGAAATGATTTAAAGGTTTCAAATGCATTTATCCTTGTTTCTCTGCTAAGAACGTCAAATGCACTGAAATCCAGAGCCGTAAACCGTAACTTTCTGTAGAGAAGTGCCTTCGGTTTTAATGTCTGACTAGGTTGCCTTTCTGAAACAATTACTTATGCTGCATTTGGTAACATTAGGATAATTGTAAGAGATTTTTTTTATCTTTTACTGCCCTGCGTTTTAAATTGTTTTGTAGCTGCACGATCTGTTCAGACAAGCAGCTGCTTTAGAGAATCATTACCATTATCAATAAACCCTTTGAACTTTGGGAGGGAGTGAACAGGAGCATATAATTAGAGAAGATAAGAATGATCTAACATACTTTTCCAGGAATCAACGCACTCGATGCTACAGCTGTAATCTGTTCTTAAAACGAATCTATATGTTCCCACACAAACTCAAGTCTGTGGCACTAAACTTCAGGAGCTCCGGAATCTCCTTCCCCACAACAGCCACCTCGGAGTAAGTGCAATACAGAAACAGACCAAACTCCCTCTTGTTTTTTATAAAAAGACCCAAATAGAATTTAATTTTTCAGTCACTGCGGTGATTGAAAAATCATGCTGCTCATGCTGTGGTTCTGTTTTTAGCTATTCTAACCGCTCTCAATGCACAACAGAAATAAAAAAATAAATTAAAAAAGGCGAGGGGGGGGGGGGGGGGTTGAACAAGCCCTATGTGTGCGTATGGGAAAAAGGGTAAAAGCCTGTGTTACAGCAGCGCTGCTCTCATGGCATATTTCAGATAATTCTTCAGGAAGCTCTCGGTCCTTTCCTCTGTAAACACCATCGCGCTCGGAGCGCGGCGTGTCCCAGCAGAGGGGCAGAGCCCGGGGAGCGCGGGGCGCGGGGACTCCGTGTGAACTCCAAACATTTAAATGCTCCAACTCGGAGGGTTGGATTTTAAGCTGGTCCCGGCTGCTCTGGGTGCCGGCTTCCCCCTCACTGAATACATTGGGTACGAACCCGCCTGAATCGGGCAGCATTGAAAAACTACAAGTTCCAACAGAGGTACAAAAAAGCTCTAGAGATGCCCAAATCGACACAATACCTGAACATTATTTCTTTTAACTCCCGAATGCAACAGCTAGCCTATAGCTCCTCGTGTTCATTTATATACCCAAAGTGTCAAATGAGAACATTATCATTTTACTCTCCTTTCACGCATCACTAATCTAAATTTAACTCCGTATTGCAGTCTGCACACAGAATTAGTAACTGGAAGCTGCTTTGCATTTATCTGATAGCGCTGGGTTTGTTCATCAAGGCAAACTTCCAGCCAAAACAAACAAGTGAAAAACATTCAGTCACGATAAGCCGCTTTCTATTTTCTTTAAAGAAAAAAAAATCCAAACCCGATGAGAACACAAAGCAAGTGGTTACCTCGCACCGCAGAAATGCAAGTTTTTAATAGTCCATGCTCCGGCAGCCCCTGAGGATCGGCAGCGGCGGCAGGGATGACTCCAGCATCCACCGGGCTCGCTCTCCCAAGGCTTTGACTGCGCGGCCGGGACCGCAGGCTCAGCCTCCAGCTGACGTCAGGAGACCGTCACATGGCCAGGCGCAGGCCCAGGGAGCGCTGGTTGTCCTGGCAACCCCAGCACTGCTCCGAAATTATTTCAATAGGTCATCTGTCATACTGCGCGCACATTGGAGCCATCGCGGGCGCCCGGACAACCCAAACAGCGCGGACTGGCTGGGGCTGGCTGCGCCGGGGGGCTGGTCCCATCGCCGGCGCTCCCTTAACCCTGTGCCTGCAAGAAAACACTTCTCTCTTTCTCTCGCATCCCCAGCCTCCAGCGGGAAAAAACCAACATTAGACGCCTGGTTTTCCCAAGCATCGGGGCACAAGCGGTGCCCTCCGTGTGTGCTGGGGCACCTCAGTGAAATGCAGTTCAATAGTGTGCTGGCCTAGCTAAAATTAGGGTCTTTCACACACAGCTGAAGTTTTATTCATAGCCACAGACACACATACTTGGTCACCATCTCTGCCCAGATTCAGGGCGAGGCAGCAGTGGTCCTTGCTGAAGTGATGCGGGGCAGCAGCCATGCAGGGCTGTGGGCTGGTCCCCAGAGCTGCCTGGCCAGCTCAGCCTTGTGTCCCTGAGCCTCAGTATCTAGTCCCTCTGCTATCCTGCCCGTGATACTTCTGCAGCTGGTTCTGGCAAAACATCCTGGGTAGGAGGTCAAAGCAGTGTCTGTCTCCATCTGGTTCCAACTCATCTCAGCAGCCTTATCCTGCAGGAAGAGACACGATGCCAGTGTCTCCGATTTCCTTGTAACTCTAGCTAAAATCCACTTCTTCCCCCAAATTTCCTTTTGATTCCTCTCTGCACTTCATCTTACCAGAAACCCACGATGCACCAGGGGCAGGACATGGAAGATGCTGGAGAGGGGAAAGACTTTCACCTGCAAGCAGCAGGGAGAAAAGACAAATTGTCAGCAACAAGAAAGTGTTCCTGTGCTCATCTGAGTCAGTGATGGTTACTAACCAGTGCCTAGAATATGAAGTACCAGGAACCAACCTCAGTAGATGGCTCTGATGAAGGTGGAAGTAGACATAAAACTGCATGGGGTCTGCAAATGCCAACAGTGGGGCACAAGTTGGCAAAGTTGGCTTTGGCCCCTTTGCAACAGGAGAAAGAGAAAATACTAAGAATTAAAATACAACCTGAGATGGGGCATAAAGAGATTCTGGGGAGGCCTTCCCCCCCATACAAGGCAGAGGTAGGATGAGGGGGACATGGGACTTGTGGGCAATGGGAGGACCACGGAGCCCCAGTGCCTTTCTCTACATCTGTCTCCCAAATGTGAGAGCAGCAGGTGTTTGGGATATTTAGCTCAATATCATGTCTGGATGAATGGATGATGAAATGGATTGAGAACTGTCTGAACAGCGGAGCTTAGAAGGTTGAGATCAGTGGTACAGGGTTTAGTTGGAGGGCTATAGCTCGTGGTGTTCATCAGACGGCGATACTGGGTCCAGTATTGTCTGACTTTCTCATCACTGACTTGGATAAAGGGACAGATGCCTCATCAGCAAGTTCACTCCTCTCATAAGTGGAGTGGTTGATACCCCAGGGTGCTGTGCTGGCATTTAGAAGGACCTTGATAAGTTGGAGAGATGAGCAGAGGTGAATCTTATGAAATAAAACAAAGACAAGTGCAGGGGTCCTGCACCTGGGGAGGAATAATCCAATACACAAGCTCAAGTTGGGGTCTGACCTGTTGAGAAGCAGCTCTGTGGAGAAGGACCTGGGGGTCCTGGTGGACAACAAGCTGTTCATTAGCCAGCAGTGTGCCCTTGTGGCCAAGAAGGTCCTGTGATTATCCTGCTCTTCTATTCAACCCTACAGAGGCCACATCTGGGGTGCTGTGTCCAATTCTGGGCTCCTCAGTGCAAGATACACATGGAGTTCCTGAAGCAGGTCCAGCGAAGGGATGTAAAGCTGATTAGGGAACTGGAGCACCTCAGTTTTGAGGAAAGGTTGAGGGAGTTGGGCCTGTTTAGCCTGGAAAAGGAGAGTCTGAGGGTGCGAATACTCAAGGTATGCAAGTATCTGATGGAAGGGTGTCAGGACGGTGGACCCAGGCTCTTCTTGCTGGTGCCAAACAGTAGGATGAATGGCAATGGGCAGAAAGTGGTGCTCAGGAAGTTCCACCTGAACATGAGGAAAAACTTCATTACTGCGGTGGTGAGAGAGAACTGGAACATGTTGCCCAGAGAGCTTGTGGAGTCTCCTTCTCTGGAGATACAAAAGCATTCTGGTCACAATCCCTAGTAATGTGCTCTGGAGTGCCCTGCTTGAGCAGGGAGGTTGGGCTAGATCATTTCCGGTGGTCCCTTCCAAACTTGCCTGTTCTGTGACTGTGATCAACAATGGCCAGCACAGGTTTATGCAGCATATAGTCAGAAACGCATCTTTATCCAGTAGAGCTTATAAACCACCTCTCTAACATCAGCACTGTGCTGAGGCTTTCCAGGGCAGTCGGTATTAGGAGGCAAAGCCCTCTGAGATCTTGAGCTGCCCCCTGGGTCTTAGTGCAAAGCACTGATGAGGGCTTGAATAGTTATTAGAATAGAATAAGGCAGTCCCCAATGTCTAAAATTTATGACTTAAACAGAAAATATTCACAATTAGCTGGGAAACTTGTGAATGTTTAACAGAGCAAGAATAATGCAATGAATTTTAAAACCCCCACTGATTACTATGTGTTGCACATAATCCCACATATTAATCCAATATAGAAGGCTGAAACTTCATGTCAACACCCACCGATAAAATTATATCATAACATACAGATGTATTTTTTCACTTATTGGCAATGTTTGTACAATACTAGATACAGTTTTGGTTTGCAGTTTAAAAAGATGTCCCTCAACACTGCACAGTGCATTCCTTCCTGGTCTGACAAAAATGTGTGCACCTAGGAGAGATTTTACTATTTTTGATTTTTATGAAAGTCCTTTCATGAAAGTGGACATTGCAACAGATACATTTTAATGGTCACAAAACATTTCAATAGCCATTTTGTTGATGCCCTAAAGGGCTGACAGAGATAGCAGGGGCACAGAATCATAGAATGGTTCAGGTTGAAAGGGACCTTAAAGATCATGAACTTCCATCATCTCTGTCATGAGCAGGGTCACCTTGCATGAGACCAGGTTGCCCATAGCCCCATCCAACCTAACTGTGAACAATTCCAGGGGTGGGGCATCCATGACTTCCCTGGGCAACCTCTTTCAGTGTCTTACCACCCTCACAGTAAAGAATTTCTTCCTAACATCTAATCTAAACCTACTCTCTTTCAGTTTGAAGCCACTCCTCCTTGTCCTGTCACTACATGCTCTTGTAAAAAGTCCCTCTCCATCTTTTTTTAGTGCCCCTAAGGTACTGGAAGGCTACTCCAATGTCTCCCTAGTACTTTCTCAAGGCTGAAGAATAACAACCACAACTCTCTCAGCCCCTTGGGGACCTGCACTTGCTCTGCTGTCAAGTAAGTCTGGTCTCCACACCTACAGACATGGGTGTGCAGAGCATCTTTGTCCTCTGGCATAAAAGTAACCCGTTCACTCACTTTTACAGGGTATTTTTGATGCAGAACAAGAACTTGAAGGAGTTTTTAAACCATGCACGAGTGTTATTAAGGGCATACTAATTGTGTGTTGAGAAGGTTATCATTTTCAGGCAGTTCAAAGTTGCTAAGTGAAAAAAAAACTTACCAATGCTCTGAAGAACATATGATAATGACATTGGAAATTTGGATGTTCCCAGGTCCTAGGGCTTGGCAGAGGTTTTCCTGTACCTCCCCAATGATGAAAGCTGATAATGGCTCCTCCACAGGGAGATTTTCAGAATTTCTTACTGACTTCCTTACTTCTCTCCAGCACTTACTGTAACTCCCAAAGCTTTCCAAGACTAGGGTCAAGGGGAACCTCATACCATGCAGAGAGATGCAGAAATGAAAGCAATGGCATCTGTCCCTGAGAGAGACAAAATACCTTGCTAGAAGAGGCAGAAAAAACTATGTTCCCTTAATAAGCTTAACTTTTCCACAATAAAAACCCCAAGATCAAAACAGTTTCTTCTGTAGTTTCAATCAACCAAGTGAACTCAAAGCATTGAGACATAGGCACTGACTGGAAAAATACAAAGATATTTTATGTAGAGAAGGACTTGGGATTGATGGTTGATGAAAAACTCAACTCAAGTGTGCACGCAGAGTCCAGAAAATCATCTCATGGCTGCATCAAAATGAGTGTGGAAAGCAGGTCGAGGGAGGTGATTCTCCCATTCTACTCTGCTCTTGTGAGAACCCACCTGGAGTACTGAATGCAGTTCTCATGTCCAAAACATAAGAAGGACATGGAACTGCTGGAGCAAGTTCAGAGGAGGGCAACAAACTTGGTAAGAGACCCGGAGCACCTTCCCTATGGAGACAGGCTGAGAAATTTGGTGCTGTTCAGTCTGGAGAAGAGAAGGTTGCGTGGAGACCTCGTAGCAACCTTCCAGTATCTGAAAGAGACATACAGAGGAGCCAGAGACTCTTTGTCAAGAACTGTAGTGATAGAACAAAGAGTAATGGGTACAAATTGAAAGAGAGGAAATTCAGGCAGGACATTAGGAAGAAATTATTTACTGTGAAGATGATGAAACACAGGAACAAGTTTTCCAGGGAGCCTCTGGATGCCCCAACATTGGTGGAGTTCAAGTCCAGGTTGGATGGGGCCTTGAGCAACCTGTTCTAGTGGGAGGTGTCTCTGCTCACAGCTGGAGGGGTTGAGACTAGGTGATCTTTGGGGTCCCTAACAACACCTAACATTTTATGATTTAAAATCTGAAGCCTGCTGAAAAAAAAAATGCACTTCTGAGACCATGATACAAAGGCTCTCCTCCTCCTTCTACAAGAATGTGATGCCTCACAGAGAAAGGGTTCTGATCTGCATTTGGGACTACCTCTGTTACTCCCACTCCTCCAAGTATGGGACCTATGGAGGGCACTATTAGGGACCGTGAGTTGGCTCCCTCTTTCTTAGATGATGGACAATTTCTCAGAACTTCATTGACTGCAGCTTAGCATTATATGTATCATAATATACACATTGTTATCTCTAATACCTAAACTTGTAACATATATGTATCAGGACTGATGTAATAACTTGCACACAAATAGAGTGCTACAAGGTAGGACACAATCCAGCTTTTCCTCCAGCACTTCTTTTGGCTCTACAGAGCTAACATAGATAACATTTGTTTGCCCATAAAATTGCAGACTCACAGGGAGCAGAAACTCTGTATGGGTTGATCCTTGAATCCACAAGACTAGATCTTCCCTGGTATCAATCCTTGCTCTGAAAAAGAAGGCGCATCCTTGCAAGCATCTGAGAATCTACTCTTGGTTTTCCTCATACCAAAACAACACTTAGAAAGTGTTTAATCTTGAAATCCTCCCTCAAATATCCATGACTTTTTACTGTTTTTAAAAATTAAAGGAAGAAGAAGGGCAAGTAGGCATGATTTTAATGTAATAAATAAATAAATAAATATATAAACAAACTATGTGTTTTGCTGGCCTCTGCATCTTGCTATTTGAAAGAGTGGCTAATATTTCCATTGGCATCAGTTACATAGATAAAAAAGAGAGAGAAACAGGGCTCAGCGAAGTTGTCATGTTGACTTTTGTTCTTGTAGAAAAACAATGTGGAAAAAAAGCCCACAGGAAAAGACATTTTAGTTTTGATACAGCTGACATGGCACTACCAGCACAGTGGGGTTTGAAACAAAAACAAGAAGAGAAGGTGGCTCAGCTCAACCCATTCACTGATGGTGGCCCAGTGAAAGAGTTATTGTTTAAGTCAAATCAGATGGAAGATAGTTTCCCAGGAACATAGCACTGTAAGAAGATCCTATGCTTTCCGTATATCTATCATGACTCTTTAGTGCCACAGGTTAGGTAACAGGTGATAGGTTGGACTTGATGATCTCTATGGTCTTTTCCAGCCTTACTAATTCTGTGATTCTGTGATTCCGTAATTCCTGTTCCCAGGGAGGGTGAATGATTTTATTTTCCAAAGCAATAATTTTTGTTTCCCATACAATACCAATGGCTTTGGGAATGCGCTCAGTACCCTTCCCGGCAGTGAGAAGGCCACCAGACTGAAGCTCTGGGAGGGTGTAACCATCAGCAGTGAGGACCTATTCCCAAGCAAAGACCTCTGATGACTGCTGCTGAGGGGTGGGGAAGAGCTCTTGCAGTGTGATTTGCCTTTTCGTGTCATATTTTGTAGAAACAATCACTTGGTTTGCAGCAACCGGCATTTGAGCCTAAATAATGTCATCAGCTATCCTTAAGCAGCATTGCATCTATTTTGTTCCTGCTGAGATAGGCCACATCTTATCACATGATCTTATCACATGATCTTCTAAACCTTTAGCGTGTATCTGCTACCTCACTTTGGAGGATTGCGCATCCCTCCTACATCTTGCCCCCTATGACAGTATCTCCACATCCTCTCCTTTCTCTGCTCATTCTCCCGGATTTCACTTGCAACATCCTCACCTTTGCTCTGCACTACTGTATGTTAGGTGTGAAAAGCATCTTGAACCACGAGTAAGATGAAACTCACTTTCTGCCACCTTGCACATCTTCCAAGACTGCTTCTACTCTGGCAGCTAAAAGGAGTCAGGACCCACTCCCTGGCCCAGAGACTTAAGTCACAGCACCACTGGAGCCTGCAGTGATGAGCCTCTCCTCCAAGAGGGTGACCTCATCACTTTCCCCCTGTTGTGAAGGTCCTCAAGCCTATGCTGTTCCCCAGACCACAGCCAGGAGAGTGAGAGTAGTTGATGTTGCCTAAGCAGTAACAAGTGTGTGGGATTGGAATCCCCCTTGCAGGAATCCCACCTCACTGGCACAGAAATATCAGGAGACCAGCTCAAAAACTGAGGATACTAGATAACACCCAAAATATTCTCAGCTGAAGAGCACCTTCCCCCCGCATCATCTAACAGTCACAATCAGTGCCTCCTAGGGGACAAGCCAGAAGACTGATTTTGCTGCAGAATGTGGATGTTTTCCATTAATTGCTGCACTTGAGTTGTATGCACTTATCTGGGGGTCAAACTGAAAGAAAACAGGGGAAAGTAATTGGGGTCTAAAAAGAATTGATTGCTTGGCAACACATAGGTGAAAAAATGCACTTTGGATCAAAGAAAGGGCATTTTTAAAACAAGCCAAGGATATCTGGAAACAAAAATCTTCATATGCAGTGGGACTTCGGTAAAGACCTGTGTGGGCAGGAAGGGTCACCATTGCTTGCCCTGCTGGTGGTCATTTTCCATTGTCCTTGGGGCCTGTTTGGCTGGGAAGCACAGATCCCCCTCTCCTCTCAAACTCTGATATTTGTATGGTTTAGCCTAACCTAGCTCATTTGGACTGAATTTGCTCATTGCTTCTAATGTCTGACAGGAACATTTTCTGGACAATAATTGATTTACCAATTTTTCATCCAGACCGAAATACGTATTTCAGATAGCGAATTACCTTCTGAGCTCTCTTGCCAGGATCTCTGTGGTCTCACAATAACATTTTCTAATTGTCTGGCTCTTCTGTGTCTCCTCCTTGCTGTGTGGAAGTCACATCTGAGCTGCAGAGATATTAGGATCCTGATCCAAAGTCATCTAAGCACATGGATAACCTTATGCTGTCTGGGATGTTACACATGTGTTCAAGTATTTGCTGGATGAGAGCCCAAGTGCCTGACAGCATCGTGGAAACCAACCGTGCACACAGCGATAGCAAGTGCAGAAAAACAAAGAAACAAGATAGAAGTACCCTTTTGCTCCCAAAGAAATCTTTCTCCAATAAGGAGAAACAGAAATCAGTAACAGGAATTAAGTCATATGTATTTTAGTCCCACCTACATTAAAAAGGAACCTTTCCATTTTTTCAAAAACACTTTGCAGTGTTAATGGACAAATTTAAAATGTTTTTGTTTTTTAATTTTTTTTCTTTTCCTGTCCTTTCACTCCCTCTTTTTCTTCTTCCTTTCCTTGAGTTGCTGCTATTGACTTCTATGTAGTTTATCTTATCTGAGTAGCTACTGCTATTGAATTTGTAATAGCAAATCACCAGCCTGCAGTCTCCTACGGAAAGAATACATGTATATGGCTCTCCTGTTAAATATACCTGTTTATGAATAGCCTGATTCATACAGACCTGAATTTCAGTACACCTTTGGCATGGTGTTTCACCGACCACTCTCAGGAATGATTGTGTGACATTTTCCTTCCTTCCTTCATCAGTACCAGCACTTCCTATGGCTCTGAGGCACTCTGGGGCATGTCTTCTCCTGGCATTGGAAACTTGTTCTCTCAGGTTCAGAGAGGAAAACAATACCATGAGAAGATTGTTGTGCTTTGCAGCCCACTCCCAGGAGCCCAGCTGGTACCTGTGCATGTACATCCCTACAAAGAAGGCTGCTGCTTGCACACCATCCCTGAAAGAACCTGGGGGAGGTGGGGCCTTTGGGCTGTGCTGATCACTGCAATCCCTCTCTTCACGCAGCCCCACGTTGCCAACCAGGCATTATCTGGCTACAGGAAAATCTCACCTGGGTTGAACTGGGACACAATAAACAACTCACTCTGCTTCAATGCCCTGCCAATCCTGACCAGGACAACTCTGTGTCCCTCTCAATCATCCAGTGTCTCCCAGCAGCTAATCTCTGCTCATCAACACTAGATGGGTAAAGTCTAAATTGCCACCTTTGCCTGGCTTTTTATCTGTGGGCAGACATGGTTCAGAGCGGAATGAGAAGTCAGTTGAGGAGAATGTTCTGGAGTTTTGCTCTCTAGAACGGAACACGCTGTCCTTGCATTCATTGTTGTACAGTGTCTCTGGCAGGCATTTCCTTAGCTTCTTCCACCAAAGATAATACAGAAAGGCTTCCTAGTATCAGTAGCTGCTGAAGAGATAGGAATGAAAGCATTTTTGGCATCTGTTTTCTGGCTTACACCGGGGAGCTTTGCCCTTTCCGTGATCACATACACTTTCTCCTTTATCCCTTTGATACCCAAAAGGTAAGTGGTGATAAATTTGTCATACATTTCCTAAACAGAGGAGTAGGAGCCAGAAAGGCTATTGTGCTGGGATGTGGACTATCCCTGCTACTTCAGCACCCACACTGTCCGGGTTGAGAGGAAGGACTCAGCTGTGCCTGAGCGGCAACTCTGTCAGCAGTGGCCAGCTGCATCCCTCCGACATCCCACTAATCACTTTTGCTTTTTGCTGCACTTGCTGCCAGCACTTGCTGTGAGAAGGATGGATGGGAGAAGAACGGATGTGTGGACGCCAGTTAGGTGTGCCTGTGGTGCAAGTTGGCAGCAACTGCCCAAAACCAACTGCATGAGTTGTTCTCATACTGCAGGCTCTGCAGCCCTGGCACAGCCTGGCACTGCAACAGGAGGGTGTGGAGCAGCAGGAGTGATTATTGCATGGCCAGGCATCTGTGGCAGCAATGAAAGAAAAGCTGTCAATCTCTGGGGAGAGGAGGGCAAAACAGCCTCTCTCTAGTCATCCTCCACTCCTTCACCGTGGATGATGACAAACATGGAGTCTGTTAGGTCTCTGGACACTAAACCAAATGGTTTAGACCTTTTCAGGCTGCAGTTAGTGCTTTGTGTCTGTATTGAAATCAAACCTGGTGTTAAGCCTTGCTCTCCTGTAAAAAGCAGTCCTGCATGTAAGGCAGCTCCATGGCTGGATCCCACAGATAAACAGACAGACATGCTGGCTGTGCTCTGAGCCTGGCAGGGCTTTATGTGAGCCAGAATGTAAAGGCAGATTCCTACAAATCAACACAAGCAGTCTTTCTGTTGACCTGACGCCGTGGATATGCACACATGGTGTTTTGCATGCAGGTATGACCTCACTGTGCTCCTGTTTTGAAGGGACTGGAAACCCCATGAAAATGGTTTACATGGGAAAAATCCACCAAAACCAAATAAAGAAGGTAGCCACACTCAGATAATATTTGGTTGCTGTAGAGCACAAGTAAGACAAAATTGACAACTGCCGGCCAGAAACAAGTAGAAACACCCCAAGAATTAAAAAAAACCCCAAACCCAACCAAACAGCCTAGGAATAGCCAGGTTCTGTAAGATTTGGTTACCAATACTGCTGCATTTACTGCTCTCATCTGTCTTTAGCAGGAACTAAGAGCTCTGTCATCCTTCGTAGTCCTTTGTAGAGATGAACCTATCCAGCCACAACAGATGTCCCTGGATTCCTCGTAGACAGTGAAAACTAAGGCTGTTTTCCCACGTTATCTCTGAGTGGGATAACGCAAGCTGCCCAGCTGTGCTAAATCCCAGCAACCAAATTCATCAAAACAAAACAAACCAGAGCAAACATGAAGCTGTCACTGTAAGGAGAGGGACAAAACTTCAGTGAGCCAGATGATAAGCCATGGCTGGACACTGCAGATCCAGCCCTCACTTCCATCACCTCACAACTGTTGTCAAGAGCAGCATTTTCCAGCTTGTGTACCCTGTTTTTTCTTCACAAGGTGAATGCCACACAGCTGTTTGAAGATGACTTCTAGGCTATAAATGCATTAACCTTTTAGGAGATGCAAAGAGAAGACAAACATGGATACGTGCAAGAACCTCTGTTCCTGATTCACTGAGTCTGAGCACTGCTGTCACCCAGTTCTGCTCATCCACTCTCTCCCAGGTGGTCACAGACCATCCAAGAGATCAAGTAGCACCTGTTTGCTGCAGGCTGCTCCTTTGCAGCCTCTCTCCTTCCCTGCCCTTGTCCCTGCAGCCTTATTATGGGGCCAGAGAACGAAGCTGTGCACTCTCTTCTCCGGGGCTATGCAAGGTAATACAGCTACATATTTTATCTGCTTCAGGAAGATTCAAGTAGGAGAGTGAAATTTTGTTAATGCTGGATTTGATGAACTGTTACCCAAAACTGGTGAAAAAGATACTGAAAATTTTGAAATGCACTAAGATCTGCCCCAAAACAGCGTTAACTTTCCAAATGAAACTCACCCAAGCATGTAAATGCTATAAGCCAGTCCAGTAAGACAAGACAAGGAGAGGGAAGAGTTGTTATGCAGAGAGGGTAACAGCCAAAATAAAGATGATCTAGGTATGGTCCCAAAACAGATTTAATCCTTCATTTCAGTTTTGCGGTATGAGAGGACAATGACCAGAGGAACAAAGATAGGGTAGCTAATTAGAGTATAGGGATGAAAATTACCAACCTTGAAATGGAATAAAATTTGAGCAATTTTAATGTGCTTGAATGAAAAGGCCAGATGATCTGTACCTGAGAATCAGAGAATAGTGATAGAACTGGCAAATGAAATGGTAAATCTGGAAGCCAGTGTTTCTAATAGATATTTCTACTTCACTGTAGTTCAGACTGTCTGTAATCAAAGGACTATAAGTAAAACTCAGGAATATGGGCCCCTTTGTCTGTTCTATGTAACATGCAAAGCATAAAGTCAGATTTTAAGGGAAGAGCAAACACAGAGGAAGAGAATACAAGTCATATCTTTATCAAACAGATGTGTCCAGGTTAGTGTTTGATAAAAGGACTTTACTGGTCAAAGAAGATGTTATTTACTTAGACTCTACTGAACTACTCAACATGGGTTGTTACTCATTAAAACAGAGATTATGCAAGTTAACACAACAATTGTGAGGTGAGGAGAAACTGGCCAGTGGGCAACAACTTCCTGAACCTGGAGGAGGCTGACAAGGGGACAATTGCAGAGCTCTGCAAGGGGGGGACTGGAGTCCTTTAATTTATTGTAACACAAAAAGCAATATTTGCTCATGAAATTCAGTGATGAAGACATTGCTCACGTGGAATAGGATCACTGCATCAGAGGAGAAGAGCTGGATGGACAGATAAACTCAAACTAGGAAGGGACAGAGATATCTGGGGAATGTGAAGCCTACCTGGCTGGAGGAAACAAAGCCAGTTCTTTGCTCTGTTCCCTTCAGCTCAGTCAGACTGAAGGAGCTAAAAAACATTTTTCAAAAAGGCGTGAGGATATGGAGCAGGGCCATCACTGATTCCAAAGCACATGTTGCTTGTCTCACAGGCACTTCCCTGAAGACACAAAGGTGGTGACGACACATTTCCCCTTTCACCCTACTGCTGTTTTGGTTAGACCTGACTCAAAACTTTCCTTTTCAAGATACATGCTTGTCAAAGAGCATCTACTCCTTGAAGCTACAGTCTACAATAAAAAGGAGAAACAGTTCAAGCATTTGATTTTTCTTAACTGTGTGCATATTTGTTTCTTTTGAATTCCGTATTTTACCAAAAGGTACTTCTGTTAAAAAGGCAGGATTCATTCCTAAAAGGCAAAAGAAGCAAGTTGCACTATGCTAGTAGTTAGTCACCGTTTTGAACTGTTGTCATGCAACATTTCATAACTAGGCAATGCAAAAACAAAAACAATATAAAATAAGCCTGGATTTATCTCCTGGAAATTCTGTGTTGGAAGATGATTTGGATGAGGTAGATTTTCACATTGCCAAGGGGCAATTTTTAGGGGATTTTAAGGTGGATTTTGGTGGATTAGCAACAATACACATAACATAAACTGGTTAAACAGGGGATACACAGTAGTTACACAACGTAGAAAGTCAGAGCAACCCTGACACTGACAGGAGAGGACTAGATCAAAGTAGCTGATGAAAAGAAAGGGGGTAGGCTGAAATGAATGAGAAAAGTCATTGCCTTCCCTTAGCATGATGATTGCCTTTGATTTTTAAAGCAGCCAGGAAAATAAGCTGTTAAAAATACATTTAAAATGACAGTAGTGCTAGTAAAGGCAACGTGGAAGCTCCTAGGACAAGTAGGAACTGAACCCTACTACCAGTTGAAATAAATCTATTTTGTTATGAAAGAGGGCAAAACTAATACCTAGTATCCTCTAAAGCTGTGTCTTATGGCCCCTCTACTCCCCACTGCAGTGACTCCAGACCGACTCCATGTCCCGTATGATTCTTCACTACAAGACTCCCAAGCCAACTGCACTTCTGCAGACATCTCCAGAATTCTTCCAGTTCTTCCATTCTGTTTCTGAGATACATCAATGGGGCACTCAGCTCACCCCAGGGCCCATAGCCAGATGTGCTCTGTCTTAGCCCCCCTGCACCTCCCATATTGATGGTTTTGGACACATTAGCTGTACCAGATATGATGCTGGTAGCAATGGTGGACTTAATCACGTGTTGCATGACTGGTTTAACAATATGTCTGAACTGATTAAACTGCATAAAGAAGGCCTGAAGTCTCTCTTTGTATCCTTGTGTGGAAGATTTTTCACTTGAGTTTCTTTTAATAAGAATTAGTTTTCAGAAAATACAGAGGAACTTCTATTTTCAGGGCAGATTTCCCCAGAAGGGAGACTTCAGTCAATCTGACTGGATTTGGGCAGATGTTTCAAAAGTTCCTTGGGAGATACAGCAAGGCAAGGGATGAAGACATGCTCAGAGAGACAGCATGTGCCAAGAAATCCAATTTTGACTGGCAAATAGGGTAAAAGGAGAAATCTTCTTCTCCTGATAACATACAGCATAGCAGATTCTGTACATGGCTCCCAGTCCGGTGTACTGTCCTTGCAGAAGGGAATGGAGCAGGCCACACTTGTCTCCTGAAGCTTTACTTGTGCTAGGAGTTCTACTGAAGCTCACATAATCCAAAGATTCTGTAAGACAAGCTGCAAGGTTGAAACTGGCAAGATGGCAAGAAAAGTGTGTTTTCCAGTGAGGTACAGCATTTTCAACAGCAGGGCAATACAACAAAGGCAGAGCCTTTAAAAAGAACCCTGGAGTACTCTGCACATTGGGAAGACTATTGGCCTAATTTTATCCCTTGTACATAGTGATTCTAGAGCCCATTAAGAATTGTTCTGGTAGATTGACTAAAGGAAGTTAATTCCATCCCAGTCAGATCCAGTGCAACCGTGCTGGAACTGGGACTGACACAACTGGGGCATGGAGCCTGCTTCATGTCCCTGAGCTACCCTCTGTCATGAGCCATATTGTCAGGGAGTACCTGAAGCCTCTATCAAGAATGGAGAAAAAGTTCCCACTTTTCTGTTCTGGATCTCCCTTCAAGGCAAAATCCCAAAGTTTCAGATGGTTTTGCTGCAGTCAAGAGGAGATACAGCACCTCAGCATCTTGCACAAGCTGGTCATTTAGCCCCCTCCAAAAGAGGCAAGGTTGTTTGTAATTTTTACAGTTTCCAGGCAAATGATCTTCCTCGGTTTGGTGCCTGCTTTCATCTCCAGCTCAAATATCTCTTCTCAGGGGGTTTTTCTCTGCAAAAGACTCCTGGGCAATGAGTATGGAACTTGTGTTGAGGTCAGCTTGTATTGAGCAGCCAGATGCTGCTTCACCCTCTTAGTCCTGAAGTAAAGCTGAGCAGTTCCTGCTACTTTCTCTCTAAACAATGTACAAGCCAATATAATTAGGCCAGAGCACAGGTAACAGACCTGCAAACCTGCTGAGATAGATCTCTCAGCTCTTTGCTCCCTGTTCATCTCCTTCCCTGGCACTGACAGCTAGCTCCCAGACAGTAGCCCAGCTAAAGCAATACCAGCTCTGGGACCTGGCTTAGAGGGCATTCCTTCCTGTCCTGAGTGTGCTGGGATTAGCTGCTGCTCATCCTACTAAACGGGAGGTCTAGTGACTCTCCAGAAGTTAAGGCTTGCAGGATAAACTACGTCAGAAGTCTGGAAAAGTCTAGTACTCGTTATCACCAAAGCTGTCTCTGTTTCTGGCTCTGTTAGCCAGTCAGCTTAAAAAAACCCAACAAAACAAGTAAATATATTGTTTGTAGTCTCATTCTTACTTACATGGGTGTAAGCAAGGAATAACTCTGCTCAGATCATAGGAGATTCCCTGGAGTACCAAAAACCAGCTGGATCCAGGACAGACTTGCCTTGCACCACGTAGAACCAGGACTGAATGGGACTAAAACCAGCAGACTTGGGACAACCTGAAGGTCCCTGCTCCCTCCACATTGTTGTGATACATGACTTTTACTGTGGAACAGGGGAAAAGATACCAAAGCATTAAACAGATACTGGTTTTCATTAGTAGTACCACCAGAGACCCCTTTACAGAAATTGCAATGTAATTGTAATGCAGCTCCTACCTTCTGTCAGAGCTCTCAACACACAGAGCTAATTCTCCTGCTGGGTTTTCCTACTCAGTGAAGCTTGTCCTGATGCAATCAACAGAGGGATGAAAGATAGTGGGACAGCAACACAGCTGTTTCAGGGCACACTCCCTATCTGACAGGGTTCATACTGGTATCCCAAGCCAAAAACAACCCTGGGAGAGCGCTTCAAGGCACCTGAGAAAGATGTTGCTCCATCAAACACTTGACATCCATGGTGGTTCAGAGTACAGAGTTACAATTGCAAGTCAGACCCAGGATTTATGTCAGGAATTATATCAAAGGTTAGTAGTAAAGTCTTGGTGATATTTATGAGAGACTCCTTTACATGAACAACCCTGAAACGTTTGGAAACAATTTGGGTTTTTTCAGGCACGTACTGCTTAGCTCACCATGGCTGGAGACAAATTTTGGACTGAGAAGTGTGGAAAAGTATCCAGAGTCAGACTATTAAAAGTGTTTCAGTCCAACTCCACTCTGCTGTCATACTTAACAAGTTCAGGAGACTGGGACATGTTTTCAGCATTTGTACAACCAGCACCACAGACATCACAGACATGCTAGGGCAAACAGGTCTGGCATCTCCCTGCCAGTGGCCTTGACCCTACTGAAAGTTTACCTGCAGTGCAAAGCGTTGGGTGTCTATTTCTATTTTTCTGTTTCCATTCCTAATCCTCCCCCCACACCTTTTAAACTCCTGTCTAGACAGAGTATTGCTATTATTTTAAGCAGTAATCAAAAGTGAACCTATATCCCTTTCAACACAAAACCATCACTGAGAAATACATCTTAGGAAGAAAAGGTATCAGCAGCTATCACAGGAGCAGGAGGGCAGGAAAGATGAGAAATAACCCACACACTTGTAGCCTATGCAGTCAAGGGACATGTAGGACACTAGTGCCCAGCATGGCCCAGCGCCCAACATCCTTGCAAACACAGTGATGGGAAATGATGGCCCTTGTGGGTCCCCCTGCCTTGCTCTCTGACCAGTCTGTTCCTTCACCCAGGGGCCAGTACCTAAATATGAAGGATGGCTTACTGTACTCCAGGGAGGTCCCACATCCTGGACCATCCTCTTTATAAAGGTGGTCCTGCACAGCCTTTTTGCTGCTTTGCAGAGCAGCAAGCCCTCTTTAAATGCAAAATGTCAAGATTTCAATCAAATTCTAGAATAATTTCCAAATCAATATCAGTTTAACGACTATAAGGAGCAGGGATGTATTGCTGATACCAGCTGACTCTGGGGATGGAGAGCTGGACTGTGATTGAGAACTGGGAAGTGAGATACCCAGGATGGGCAGCCAGGAGAAGGGGGAGGAGGAGAATGACCCAAGTTTGCTAAGGAAAACCTTGCTCTGGTGGGGATAGTGGCATCAGAGAGAGTGCCTGGCTGGGAGTGTTTTTCAAACCGTGGCTGCAGTTTTCTTCTCACTCGACCTATGCTGTTACACAAAAGCAGCTCTGGTATGTTCAGGCACTGACACGATGATTTGAGAACCTGGTTTCACATCTGCAGCCCTTAAGAGACACATTCTGCTGCTTGTGCCCGTTCACACCTCTGCTGGTGCTTCCAGTGGTGGCTCAGGAGAGCTGTCCCCAGCAGCCTCCCTAATCTGCCGTCTGAGCGCTTGATCGCTGATTTACAGGAGTGTTTGGGACGTGAGAGGCAGGACCCTTTACAAAGGTTTTCCAACCACGAGCAGCTGCCCTGCAAGATGCTTGGCCTCATGTCTGCTTAGTTTATACTGTTTAGCTGTCTGGGAACAGCCCCTGCTGGAGCAATTAGAATCAAACTTCTTAATTACCATAAAGCAAGAAGCTGGAAAACTGGATGGCAATGAGGAGCATGGTGCCAGGATGTCCCCCTGAGCTGCACTCCCTTTTATACATGGAGCTGGAAACAGCCAGCCTGACACCTCAGAATAACACAAGTAAAAACAGCTTAAAAAAACCTTGCAAGTGTCACTGCTATTGCACTGTAATGGCTAATCCAGTAGTCCCTGAAGCCATCATCAGTCTTTCCACTGATATTAAATTTTTTTGGATAAGGGCCTGAGTGACTAACAAGTACAATATTTGAAATAGAGGGGTGGGGCGTATTTGCAGGAATATGAAAAAACTCCTATTCAATCTCTATTCTGTAACTAACTTTAAAATACATCTACTGTCACTGCTTTGCAAATATGCTGTGTCTGTAAGCAGAGAACAAAAACAGTCCCATTTCTGAGCCAAAAAAATTTATCTCAATGCAGGTGAGGCATGCAGAGAAATGGAGGCAAGTATTTCTGCAAATAAATTCAAATAAAAAGAAATCAATTGTTGTGAATACAGCAAATACTGTATGAAGTCAGAGAACATGTAATGAGAAATCCCATTAAAAACCCTGATTTTGGCAACCCTTCAGTCTAGAAACAACATCATAGTTTTAATTATAGGAGTACATAACCATGTAACTATATATGATATGCTTAATTACAGCCCCTGAACCCCATATCCTAAGGCAAGGCATGATCCTGAGCAAGGTGCCTCAACCCCTGCTACAGTCACAGAGGAGAGCAAGGTGCCTGCAGAGACTGATTTGTTCCTTCCCAGTGAAGTGAAAGATATTTTGACTTAATCTGTGCCTTATGTATGTCATAAAACACACAGAAAACAGTATGAGGTCACCAGGGTCTTTAGAGTGACCCCCTTTACCCTTGCAATGAACACAATCATCTATTTGCTGCTAAGGAGCAAATCAAGGGTCTAGTGGCTGCAGAGGAGTTGAGTGCTGGGGCTGTAGGGGCTGGGGACTTGACAGAGGGACACCTGCTCCAGCAGGATGCCATGGCACCACAGGAAGGAGCCACAGGCTACAGGTCATTGTCTGGCTTTTGCACCGGACTTCATGCTTTACCAAGAAATGGCATTTTTTCTAATCAATGTGTTTTCATTAAAGATCATAGAATATGGCTGTGTTTCCACTGAATCTCTATGGCTGAGCAAGCGCCACATCTCCGGTATTCAAGAGCAATCCCCACTTTGTTTCTGGGCCAGAAACAGTCCGAAAGCCTCTGGGAATCATTTTTAGGGCTTTGACGTGCTTGACTGTGAGCACTTCTGCAGCATCAGGTTATCAGCAGTATCTCACCAGGCAGCAGAGACCTATGAAATATTCCCAAGAAAATCAGGCTACTGGAACACTGTGTGAAACTGCATGACCACATCAGGAATTGGAGCTATAACTCTTGTTTGCAAACTTCCATATACAGTCAAGCCTCTTCCACTTTGCACCCTCCATATTGCGGCTTCGCATCTTAGAGGCATGACTTTTCAGTGAAAAGGAGGTCCTTTCTCACAACTGTGCATGTGTGACCTGACACACATGAATGTTCAAATTAAACAGTCATGAATATTCAAATCAACCCGCACAGCCACCACCGCGGTTCCTCTGCTCCCGGCACAGGTGCATCGGCAGCAGCGACTTTGCTTCTGGCGGGGCGGGTGGGCTGGACGCGGTGGCAGCTCCGCTCCCGGCATAGCTGGGTGCCTGCCCCAGTCCAAGAGAGGAGGCTTTGTGCATTTATGAAAGATTTACACACTCTTGGGTTAGACGTGCTGTCTGAGACTTTCTCAAATGACTTTCTGAGACATACTTGTCTACCCTGGGTATGGAGAGACCATATCTACCCACCTGGACAGACACCGGGAGAGTGGCGCGGGCAGCTCCCCTCATCACTGTCCCCGGCTGAGTGGAAAAGGGGGTTTTCCCGGCATGGGGTGGCCGTGGGTGCTGGGAAACACCGACACAAACACCAATACACAGCAGGGCAGTGCCAAAACAGCGCCAGAGTACTGGGGGGCCATGTGAGGGTGCGGGACAAATTTGCATATTAATGAGCTGCCAATCAACATGGAAGGAGGGCTTTTTGGGTAGTGGGGAAGACCCACGGTACTGTGGTATGGGAGACCCAACTGTAGTTCTCAAATCTTGATTTTGCTACATTTTCTTTTCCTAGAAGTTGGCATTCCTGTACTTCTTCTGAGCAGACAAGGACAGGAGGGAGACAAATGTAAATTTCCTCCTGTTTTTTTCATGAGCCCAGTAGGAAAATTAAACAAAGATTTTTAATGTGCTGGTCAGCAAACACAGACCTCTGCAAACAGCCAACTCACAGAATCAGTAAGGTTGGAAAAGACCATAGAGATCATCGAGTCCAACCTATCACCTATCGCCTGTTACCTAACCTGTTGTCATCCTGCTACCAACAGACCATCCTACCTATAACACACTACCCTAATATCTAGGTCATGCCACCAAGTACATCATCCAACCTTTTCTTCAACACCTCTAGTGACGGTGACTCCACCACCTCCTTGGGCAGCCCATTCCAGTGAGAGGCCACCCTCTCTGTGAAAAAGTTCCTCCTACTGTCGGGTCTAAATCTCCTGTGATGCAGTTTAAGACTGTGTCCTCTTGTTCTATCACTGGTAGCTGGAGAGAAAAGAGCAATACCCACCTGGCTACATCTCCCTTTCAGGTAGTTGTAGAGAGCGATAAGGTCTCCCCTCAGCCTCCTCTTCTCCAGACTGAACAATCCCAGCTCTCCCAGTCGCTCCTCATAGGGCTTGTGTTCCAGCCCCTTCACCATCCTTGTCGCCCTTCTCTGGACACGCTCAAGGATCTCAACATCCCTCTTAAACTGAGGAGCCCAGAACTGGACACAGTATTCAAGNCTTGTTAAACTCCATACCATTGGATTCGGCCCACCTATCCAGCCTGTCAAGGTCTCTCTGCAGAGCCCTCCTACCTTCCTCCAGGTCGACATTTATCCCCAGCTTGTTGTCATCTGCAAACTTGCTAATAATAGACTCCATCCCTTTGTCAAGATCATCAATAAAGATATTGAACAGGACAGGTCCCAACACTGAACCCTGAGGCACCAAGCTGGGGGCAAATGTTGAACTGCCAGAGGCTAGAAGGGCCCTTCAGAGGGACCTTGACCGACCAGAGAAACGGGCAGACTCCAATAACATGAGATTTAACAAATCTAAGTGCCGGGTTCTTCACTTTGGACATAAAAACCCCGTGCATCACTATCGTCTGGGGAATGAGTGGCTGGAGAGTGGTGAAGTGGAGAGGGATTTGGGAGTAATGAGGCCTCTGGCAATGTGTGTTTGCCTGGCACAATTGACAATGCAAATGCAAAAAACTCAAATGATGGTGAACCTCTGGCATCTTTGAGACTGACACAGCCCAAGAGTAGTCTGGAGGACCTAAACTGTGGATTTGGGTGCCCGCTTACCAGCTAGGGTCTACTTGAAATGTCTAATTTTTTTTCACAGGTTTTGAACTTGTTTTTAATAAATAAATTCAGCCCTAGAGAAAGAGTAAGGAAGCCAGTGCTAGTAAGACAATGACTGAGGCTGCCTCCTGTATGGTCCAAGGCTCTCCCTATCCCCAGAGAGAATCCACCATTACTGTTTGTCACTCCTGCATGTCCCTAAAGCATACAAACCCAAACTTTGGCTTCATGCTTCATGTTTCACTTCCACATCCAGAAAGTCATCCTTCTTCCTTCACCCAATGCCATCCTTGTGTCTTGCAAGAACCGCTCCACCCACAGTGGTTCCTCACTTCTTGCCTTTCTGCAAGTCTCCTCATTGCAGGCATGCAACAGAGGTGAGGAAAGCTGTCTCCGGAAAAGCTAGAGCAGATCAGGCCTGTGCTGTCCTTTTCCAAGGACTCTTCATAAGACAGACCAGAGTGCTTATATCTGTTCCTCAGTCTTATTCTGCTTGGGAACAAAATTTTCCTGACCAGAGCTATTCCTGTTTTACCTGAAGGATAGGAGTTCGCTCTTAGGAGGTAACTGATGTCCTCTGCCACCAGGAGTGTGAGAAGCTGTGGGGTCTGTAGAGACCTGAGGTCTGTGACACTGTCCTGTCTGGCCAGAGGAGGTTGTCAGAAGAGAGTTCTCCCATAATATTTTCTTTTTTTTTTTTAATCAGCTGTGTTTTAGAGGAAATAGCCTAAAATGAGGTTGATACTTATGCTAGCTTGAGTAGTATTAAATGCGCAAGTACACCATTTGTAAGACAGATGCACATTCAGTTGAATGACTTTTTGATTGCATGTAATGCATATACAGCTCTGACTCACGCATTATATAAAACCACAAAAATTGGCAAGAAGTTTTTAATTTTCACACCTCAACATCCAGCTGTAAGAGTCATAAAGTTGTTGCAGATTTTCTTCCAGAGTACTCACTGTCTATTTATCTGTTGTGCTGCAAGCTTCACAAAGCCCTTCCTTTGCATCACTCCAAGGATTTGCTCTGAAGAGATCTGCAATGCACTGAACGGACCTGCTGAGTTTCCCATCATCGGAGCTCTAGTGAACCTGGTAAGGATCACTGTAAAAGGACAAGAATGGTGGCATGGCGCCAGAGGAAGACTGCAAAGCAAAGTCCCTACATTGTGCAAGAGGTCAAGAACCCCCAACTTCTAACAAGAAAATGTGAAGCAGCTGCCAGCAAAACAGTGATACCACTGATGGGAGCCTGCTGCTAAAAGAAACCAGAGAAAAGAAGTGAATTCATCTACAACTGAAGGCTAAATGAATGTTATTCCCTGTTTCCTAGAAACTTCAGCCGTAGTTTTTGGTGGGAGAGAAAATATAAGGAAGAGCTTGGCTGGTGTATAGCACATCCTCATTCTGCTTTTTTAGCTGGGACAGAGAGGGAAAGCTCATCTGGAAGGTACTCGGTGGTTTGCTTCCTCCTGAAGAAACAGTCAATCTCTGCTTGCCGAACTTCATGGGCTGGACAGGAAAGATCTGATTTATCAGCTTTTCCACCACCTCAGCACAAACCAGTGGAAAAACTGAAGATGCATTTGTTCAGGCATAGCCCAGGGGGGATGTGAGGTGAAGTGTGGGGAGCCACACTCATGAAGGCCCTTCTTGCATGAACATGCTTTGTCAGAGCTGCCTGCAAAAGGGGGCAAGGTCTGGTGGGAGGAGTCCAGACCTGAAAGCAGAAGGGGCTTTTAACTTGCCACCTGTAACCAGTGGCTCAGTTAAAGTGAGGGCTGCATGGAAAGGGAGGAGGAGTAATGCCAAGTCCTGGCAAAGCAAATATCACTGAATGTGCAATCCATGTAAAAACAGAAATGTAAACAGAGCCCTTTCCAAAATAAACACCTACAAAATAAACACAGAAAGGCAGTATATTAAACAAAAAAAAGCACTAAGGTATAGGAGAATATCTCAACAGATACCACCAGCCCAATGCCACCAAAAATGCTCATCTCCCCCCTCTCTGCATCTTCTCCTATGAATAAAACTGCTCTGGGTAACATATATTGAGTGAAAGGGCACACATCCCAGAGTGGCCATGAGGGCTCCCATCCCATTCTAGCAGAAGGGGAACCTGGCCAAGGAGTCAGGGCTGCTGCTGGCAAAGCTGCAGGGTCTGGCATGCACCATGCAACTGGCTGCAAGTCATGGAAAGGAGTACAGTCGGGTCTCCTATATCACGCACCCGCGGTCTTATTTGCGACCCAAGTAGCCCGACTTCCACGTTGAATGGCGGCTACGCCACCACTGGCGCCACCGCTGTGCCTGCAGCCACTGTGGCTGCCACCGCTGCCCCCACCACCGTCACCTGCGCTCCGGCTGCTGCCCGTGCTGCCCCCGCTGCTGCCCGTGCCTCCACTGCTGCACGTTCTGCTGCCTGGACCGCAGCCGCGGCCACTGCTGCCACTGCTGCGGTGGCAAGTCGCGCATGCGCAGTTGCAAAACGGGTCTCCTATGTTGCTAAAAAATCATGCTGCTAAGATCTGAAGCCAACTGTACTTGCTCCAACAGGGAACAGAGGTCTAACAATGGAAAGAACAAGTTGAGCAGATGTGAATACAGTTGGCCCTGTTCCACTTCATGCCCCCCATATTGCATCTTCACATCTTAGCGGCCTGATTTTTTAGTGATGAAGGAGGCCCCTTTTTGCAACGGCGCATGCGCAATCTGGCACGCATGAATATTCAATTAGGCAGGCATGAATATGCAAATCAACCCACCCACACCATGCCGCATGGACCATGTGTGCACTGCTCTGCCCGTGACGAGCCATGCTGGTCCCACTCTGCTCCTCCACTCCGAGCCACTCTGGTTCCGCTCTGCTCCTGTGCTCTGAGCCACGCCAGTCCTGCTCTGCCCCTCTTCTTTGAGATGCGCCAGCCCCACTCCCTTCCCCTCGGCTCTGCTCCGGACCGCGCTGGCTCCCCCCCCCTCCTCTTGGGGCCGTGCCAGCTCCCCCCATCTCCCCTTGGGGCTGCACCAGCTCTCCCCGCTCCCCTCAGGGCCGCTTGGGGCCACTGGGATAGCCGCGCAGGGGATTCCCCTGCACCATGTCCTGGCCGAGCAGAATAGGGTTTTTTCCTGGTGTGGGGTGACTGCAAACACCAATACACAGCAAGGCAGTGCCAAAACAGTGCCGGAGTGCTGGGGGAGCCATGCAAGGGTGCGAGGCAAATTTACATATTAATAAGCTGCCAATCAACGCGGAAGGCGGGCGACACGGGAGACAAATAAGACCGCAGTCCTGTGGTATAGGAGACCCCACTGTAGTCCATTACCACTCCCACAGAAGGCAATAAAACCAGAAGCTCTCCACCCCACTATCCTACTTGCCCTGCTAGAGCTGCCATATTCCTCAGGGTACACTGACATGGCCACCATCCCAGGCAGATGAGAAAGTTCTTGTCCTCTCCGGGATGATCTGGGTCTGAATGCAGGCCACTGCAGGGGCATGCTGGGCCTGGGCAGCAGCCCAGTTCCCACTGCCTCTCCATGCTCTGCAGAGGCTGACAAACAGGGCTTTATTATTTTTTGTTCTCCAGTACAATGTCAGTCCTATTCTGCAGATTTTGCCACAGCAGTGATCCAAACCAGACCCCTTCTTTCCTCTCAAGAGTTTTTCCAGCAAGTGCTTCATACTATACTGAGATGGACAGTCTGCCCTCTTCAATGAGGGAGAGTGATATGCAGCCTGCTCTGTCTGCCTCCTGTGGCACTGCATCCCAATTCAAATCCAGAGGTGAAGCTCAGCCTCTGCATTGTACTCCTTCCCTCTGTGGTCCTTCAAATATACATCATGTGGTGAGAAACTCTCTCGCTGGTTCTTGAACATATTGCATTTGGATTTGCATGGCAAGGTTTTGGTACTAGAGGGGCTAGAGGAATGGCTTCTCTGAGAAGATGCTAGAAGCTTCCCCTGTGTCTGAACAAGCCAGTGCCAGCTGGCTCGAGAACGGACCTGTCACTGCCCAAGGGCAAGTACATCAGTGATGATGGTGGCACTTCTGGGATAATGTATGGCAGTGCAACAGCAGCTGGAAGAGAAGAGTGAGAATACGTGAGGGGAAAAACCTCTGCAAGACACCAAGTACAGTCGTCCCTCTTCCACTTTGCATCCCCCCTATTCCGGCTTTACATCTTAGCGGCATGATTTTTCAGCGATTAAGGAGGCCCGTTTCGCAACTGCGCATGTGCAACCTGACATGCATGAATATTCAAATTAGGGACTCATGAATATTCACTCCAACCCCCACGCCGTGCCGCACCCGCCCCGAGGCAGCTATGTCAGCTCGGCTTGGCTCAGCTGAGCTCAAGTGTGCGCTGCCCCCGCCACCCCGCTGCTCCATTCAAGTGTGCACCGCCCCCAGCCCCTGCTCTGCTTAAGCGCAAGCCACCCCCCCACTCAGAGTGAAGTGACTGCGTGCAGTTATGAAAGATTTACACACTCTCAGGTTAGACGTGGTGTCCAGGACTTTGTTGGGATAGACTTGGTATCTGAGACCAGATAGCACATCTACCCTGTGTATGGCGAGACCAGGTCTACCCACCCAAAGAGACTACCCACCCACAGAGGCACAGGTGGGTCCCTGCACCCATGTCCTTGGCTGAGCGGAAAAGGGGTTTTTCCTGGCGTGGGGTGGCCGTGGGTGCTCGGAAGCACCAACACAAACACCAACACACAGCAGAGCAGTGCCGAAACAGTGCCAGCTTACCAGGGGGCCGTGTGAGAGTGCCAGGCAAATCTGCATCTTAATGAGCTGACAATCAATGTGGATGGAGGGCTTTGTGTATAGGGGACAAGCCGTGGTAGAGGAGACCCGACTGTACAGAGAAGGAGAGGGAAGAGACCCTCCAGGTACTAGAGCAGAGATTCCCCTGCAGCCGTGGTGAGAGACCATGGAGAGGCAGGCTTTCCCACTGCAGCCCACAGAGGTCCACAGTGGAGCAGAGATCCACCTGCAGCCCCTGAAAGACCTCATGCTGGAATGGGTGGATGCCTGAAGAAGCTTGTGACTGCACAGGAAGCCTATGCTGGAGCAGGCTGCTGGCAGGACCTGTGGACCCATGGAGAGAGGAACTCATGCTGGAGCAGGTTTGCCAGCAGAACTTGTGGCCCTACGGAGAACCCATGCTGGAGCACTTCGTTCCTGAAGAACTGCACCCTGTGAAAGGGACCCACACCAGAGCAGTTTGTGAAGAACTGCAGCCTGTGGGAGGAACTTATATTGGAGAAGTTCATGGAGGACTGTCTCCCATGTCAGGGAATTCACATTGGAGCAGGGGGAAGAGTGTGAGTAGTCCTTCCCTTGAGGAGGAAGAAGTGACAGGGACAACATGTGATGAACTGACCACAGCCTCCATTCTCCATGCCCCTGTGCTACTGGAGGCGGCAGACAACTCAAGATAGGGTTGAGCCCAGGAAGAAGGGAGAGGGGAGGGGAAAATGTTAAAATTTAGGGCTTTTTATTCTCTCATTACCCTACTCTGATTGTGCTTGAGAATAAATTAATTTTCTAGAATAGATTCTGTTTTTCCTATGAGAGTAATTGATGAGTATTCTCTCCCTGTCCTTGTCTCAACCCACAAACCCTGAGTTATATGTTCTTTCCCTTGTCCATTTGAAGAGGGGAGTGATAGAGCACCTTTGTTTTGTGCCTGGTCCGGCCAGGGTCATCTCACCACACTGAAGTACAAGCTAGTATCCAAAACATATACCCGAAGAATGTCAAGTTTGCTACAATGGCGGGACTTGTGTCTTCATTCTTGTATTGTCCTCACTTTTCAACTAAAACATCAACTGGTCAATGGGTGATTAAAACCCGTTTATCCACCATCCTAGGATACTCATGTACCTACACAGGTAGGAGTACCAAGTAATTGAGTGTGCAAGCTTAATTTACTGAGCTGCCATTAACACTAATTATTTGGCAATGCAATGTACACATCCCTCTGTTTACCATTTCTTAGCAGCCACCTGGTTTTTTTCATTTCCTAAGACTATAGAATTCCTTGGAACAGAGCAGTCCTGTGCTGTGCACCTTACACCTTGCCCTGGTTGCCAGAGGGGATTTGTTTTCTGGCAGCTATGTGTCATATATGATAAGCAATTCAGTTCTTGCTTTTTGTACATTGGGTTCTGTGATGAAAGAGTAGAAACGTTGTATTGAAATACATTGAACCTGAAATCCAGGAATGCCTGGGTTTTCTGGTTTTCACAATATCAGCTAAGAAAAAAGCAGTGCAACTGTTCATAGTTCTTAGGCAAACATCATGCTGATAAAGAGAATGTTTGTATTACAGTTTATATTGTAAATCTTATATTGTGGCCATAGTCTGTGTAAATACTTGTGAGATTGGCCACAGATACCAGGACTAGGGACTACATCAGCAGTGGCTTTTAGGAAGCTGAGCTCTTCATATCCCATATCTGCTGTGTATCTAGTGGACTGACCTCTTTAAAAAGAAGTTTTGCAGAAGATGCTATTAAAAAAAAGAATAATTTACTTTATCATCACAGAAATACATATTAAATCTCAGAATTTCCTAACCCCTAAAGTATTTCTGGTTTATGTTTAGGCACTTGCACTGTAAATCACTATGTAAGAAGTCTCCTCATGACAACCTCTTCAATTCCATACTCATTTGGCACATGAACCACAAGGGCCTGCCAACTTGCTGCTTCTTTCCATATCTCCTGGCTATTTAACAACAGTAACTCATGTTAATGAGGTTGTACATTTGCTTGTTCCCTTAAAAAGTAGCACATAGCTCTTTTAGATAGGGCCCTTGTAGCTGAGCAGATTCTTCAAAGTCCTGACGCAGAATGAATGAGCTTGTACAGACAGCTTTGTCACATCTGAAAACGTGCTTCTCTTTGGGTGGTTTGTCTTCCTCTGTGCACCATAAAAAAGCTTATTTTTTTAACAAAAACTGAATGGATACAAACCAAGAAACACAAAAAAGAATTGCCACACCTCAGCAGTTATTCTGTATTATAATAAAGTAGCAGATTAATATTCAATCAAATGTCATACTTTAAATCCCCTCATTTGTTTAACTATTTGAGATACAAATCACTGAATTAAGGCCATTGCCAAAACTGGTGCCATATTAAGCTGAATTATATGCAGGAAATGTCCCCTTATAACTTTGATGTCGATGAAGTTGATACAACATTGTTTGCCATTACCATTTTCTTGAAACTTAAGATTAATTTGCTAAATCAAACATTGCAATCAAATTCCCTTCAACGGTTCATGTCCTTTCAGTTTACAAAAATCAAAGCTTTATATACCTGGAAATAAATGCTGAACCATATTTGCTGCTCCAGCCAGATGGAGTTATTGGCATTAATACGGTTGAATAAACTTGGTACAATTAAAATGAACATTTTGGTGAATCTACGTTGCGTGCTGCAGGTGCACTGCTAGATTTATTATGTAAAATTATTCCATTTAATTAAGGACAGAAGAGTGCAATACAGAGTTAACAACATCTTCCCTGCAATTAAGCAGGAGGCATCTTCACTTTCTCGGGTAAAATCCACATAAATGGGCCTGTACCATCCAGGGACTTTATCAGTGCCCAGCCTCTCTGAAGCTGTTCTCACCAGCGCTATCCCATGTGGTTCCCCCTTGTGGCACCTCCAGCCTTTCTATCCTGGAGCAAGGCTGGGGCCAGTGCCCAGACTGGCTGGGGCCAGTGCCCAGACTCAACAGCCTTGTGGGGAATCTGGAGTTAAAACCAGGAGGCAGCACAGATTTGGAAACACGTACTACTTTATTTTGTGGACTCTCCTCCTCCTTGCTTTTAAAGTGGAGACGAAATACCCTATAATGGAGAGGTTTTGTTTCGGGCTGTCACCAAAGGGCTTTCCTGTGTGGAGAGTGGACAGGTCAATGGACAGCTCATGTGCAATGGCATTGCCAAGTTCTGTAGGTTTGTCTGCCAACAGACATAAGCAAAAATAGTGTGTGTGCAAACAGCAAAATGAAAGGCACTGCTTGTACCATACTCTAGTAAAAGAAGAAAAATGTCAAGAACATTCATTGAAAGGCACTCACCTGGGCAACTCAATGCCCAGCAGTGCCAGAGTGTGCCAAAACCATGCACAATTCAGACAGGGTCAGGCAGTGATGTACAGAGCCATTTTCTCGTTCTTTGCTCAATTGAGCTTCACAAAATGTAGAAAACAGTTGACCCTCTTGCACTTCGCACCCCCCATGTTGCGGCTTCAGATCTTAGTGGCATGATATTTTAGCGATGAAGGAGGCCCCTTTTTATAACTGCGCATGCACAACCTGCCACGGCGGTGGCAGCGGCCGCGCAGCCGGACGGGCTGATTCTCTGGCGTCGGCAGCAGCTCTGCTTCGCCGCCCCACCCCTGGGCTCCGCCACTTCCCCACTCCACCCCCGGGCACAGCCGGGGCTCCGCCGCTTCCCCACACCCCCGGCACGGCCACCACAGCAACCGATACACAGCAACACGGTGCCGAAACAGCGCCAGGGATCGTCTGAGGGTCTGGGGCAAAGTTGTGTATTAATGAGCTGCCATTCAATGTGGAAGTAGGGCTTCATGGAGCCCGATTAAGATCGTGGGTCCATGATGTAGGAGACCCAACTGTATATTCCTCATGCTCCTTGTCACAAGGCGAGTTCCTTCAGTAAAGAAAAATTGATTTAGGGACTGACATTCCTATTATCATTCCATGCAGAAATCTTTCTTCGAAAGTGTCTCTAAATTGTCATTGTTGGAGAGAGGTTCTGAGTTAAAAATATGGAGAGACTGAATCCATCCAGCAACACCTGTCTGCCAACAGTGCTCATGTCTGCTCGATATATACATAAACTACATGTTATCTAGAAATAATGGACAGAGAAAAAGGCATTGGAAAGAACCTAAATTGAAGATATTTTACATTTGTGGGTTTCTGCTGCAGAGTTTCTGGTTTTCATTTCCCTGGGGAATTTGAACCGTGGTATAGCCATGATGATGATCATATAATATGTTGTCAGTTTACTGGAATGGGAACCGAGTGTAAATATTGCAAAATCTGATAAATGTAATGTAAATTCAGAGCTCAGCTAATTGGCTGAGCAGACCCTAGCAGCTTTTCACCACTCTTCAGGAGAGATTGACATTCACACATGGAAATGACAACATTTGTACATGGGCTTAATCTGGCCATGCAGCTTAATAAAGGGAGAAGAAGGAAGAAATAGGTTTTGTGTCTAAATTTATGTGAGGACTAACACTGAGAACTGAACAGTTGCAGAAGAGACTGAAACTGTTTGAATTCTTGTGGTGCCCTTTGGCCTGATGTATTTGTGTTCTTTGAGTGTGTGTGTGACTGTAATGGGATAAAAATGTCTGTGTGAGCTTCTGAATAAAACTTTGCTTGGGTGTCTTCCTTGTTTACTACATCCAAATTTATACAGAGGCAATAGGGACAGTTTGGTGGGTGGCTCTGCGAGATGACTTGCAGCCTGGTAAGAGGTGTTTGACTTTTAACACCATGACAGCACTGATGTCCTTGAGCATCCACACTGAGTGTACAACCAGCAAAACTGCAGTGCCACAGTGACCTGCTGACACCTCCCAAGCAGAGGAGATGATCTGGTCTGATTAATCAGCACATGTGCTGAGTTCAAAGGGAGCTCTGGCTTTTGAGGAGGAGGTTCACATGGTTCCTGCTTTGACACTCTGATTTTCACTTTTCCCTTTCTATTCAATGCCCCAAAGCAGTAACCTGATAATAGATTTAAATTACAAGAGGGTAGATTAGATAAGATGTGAGGAATAAATTCTTCACTGCAAGGGTGGTGAGGCACTGTAACATGTTGTGTAGAAAAGTTATGGATGTTTCATTTCTGAAAGTGTTCGAGGTCACTTTGAATGGAGCTTTGAGCAGCCAAGACTAGTGGAAGATGTTCCTACCCATGGCAGAGGGTTGGAACTAGATGGTCTTTAAGGTGTTTTCTAACCCAAACTACTCTATTATTCTAATTTTCATATACGTATCTGGGCAAACAGGGAGGTTTGTCACTGTCATCAGTTGTGGAAGCGTGCAGTTGGAGCCTCTCAGTCTGTAACACATGGGAAAACCAAGAAATGCCTCATCTCCCTCATGAGTCTCACACTGATGGAGGTGACCCTGACAGCATGGAGGGGAAGGGGAAGTGCCCTGGAGTGGTGGTGTATAAACTGGTACAGTAACACCAACTACAACATACCAAAACACAATGTCATCCTTTCACATTCATAGACAAGCGCATAACCATGTCTGTTCAGTATCCAATGCTATTTACAGGGATGCATCTGTCCTCTGGCAGAAAAACATGGAATGCTTCCTTGATTCCTCCCTGGCAGGTAGAGGCTTGGTATTGTGCTCGGATGAAGGGTCTACCTGTTACAAGCACAAAAGATTCATATGAAAATGTGACTTTAAATCAAGACTGATTAAGTACACTTCCCAAATGAGGGAAATATCCCCTCTTCTGTGTGTTTATTGGTAGGTAACAGAATAGTGAGGAATAGCGTGTGTGTGTGTGTGTCATGGGACTGAGAAGAGAAGCACTTCATGAACCTGGAGCTGGGCTAAATTAAAGAGGTCCTTTCTTCTAGCCAAGAACCTTCAGTTAAAGGACAGAAAGTGGGCCTTCCTTTTCCCCAGTTAATTTGCCTGTGCTTTTGTTTCTACCCTGCTTAGCTGACAAGCAGTAACAGCAAGATGCCTGTACTTCAGAGCATCTCACAGGAGCCTGCAGAGAGCATGAGCTCTGTCTTGGAGCCCTTTCACTGTAATGTTGTGATGTTTTTATTAAGAAAGCTGCCAGCTTCTGTTTTGGATAAACAGCCTGAAAACTGTGAGCACCCAATGTGCCAGCAATGGGCTCAGAGTTGAGCATCCCCACCTGTGGTGGGGGAATCCATTCACAGGCTGAACCAAATGTTCCCTAGGACAGAGAGCAACATGCAGGGTCAGAAAAAAAGTACACATAGGGCTCAGAATTTTTTATTTTTATCAGAAAAGCTGATATTCGTGCAAACATGACATCATCATTGTTCTGACACTGTTCTATTCTGCTGGTATAAATTATAGAGCTGGCAATGTGTTTTATGTTATTGAACATAAAAGACCATGGCATTAGAACTAAGCATCATGTATTTAGGAGAGGCAGCTCTTGCCTGACCAACCTAATCTCCTGTTATGATCTGGTGACTCGCCTGGTTGATGAACAAAAGGCCGTGGATGTTGTGCACTTGGATCTTAGCAAAGCCTTTGACACGGTTTCCCATAATAAGCTTCAGGAGAAACACTTAGAGCATGTCCTGGATAGAAGCATTTTATGTTGGGTTAGGAATTGGTTGGATGGATGAGCTCAGAGAGTGTTGGTGAATGGTGCCACATCCAGCTGGCAGCCAGTCACTAGTGGAGTCCCACAGGGGTCNAGGCTCAGAGGTGACCTCATTGCTGTTTACAACTACTTGAGAGGAGGTTGCAGTCAGGCGGGTGTGAATCTCTTCTCTCAGGCTGCCAGCACCAGAGCAGGAGGACATGGCCTTAAGTTATGCCAGGGGAGGTTTAGGCTGGATATTAGGGAGAAGTTTTTCACAGAGAGAGTGATCTCGCATTGGAATGGTCTTCCCAGGGACATGGGGGAGTCGCCATCCCTGGAGGTGTTTAAGAGAAGACTTGATGATGAGCTCAGTGACACGGTCTAGATGTTGGGAGGCTTGGATGGATGGAGCGTGGTGCCCATGGTTCCACGCTTGTGGGTCTGGTCCCTGGGTGGGCGTTCGCTTGGGAGTTGGACTAGATGATCCTGAGGGTCCCTTCCAACTCCGAATAGCCTGTGAACCTGTGAACAATGACAAATGCACTATGAAAATGAATGCAAAATATTGAAAGCAAAATAATAGCTGAAAAATAGACTGCTTTAGGCTTTTGATAGCAGAAAGCATGAACTACATGCCTATGCAAATCTGAAGTCAGTTGCAGGCTAGAAGAATCAATCAGAATGCAAAGTAGTATAATCCAGTCCTAATTCTAGGAGAAAGTATCAAACACATGTTTAAATGTCATTCTCCTTAATTCTCATTAATTACCTCCACTTAGCGAAGTGCTCACAGGGAGCTGTACAATGATGTGTCACTCACCTGCTGGCCAAGATGCTGTGGCCAGCAGCCACACGTAGATACCTACAGCCAAAAGCACCGAGCAGCTATTTAGTTACACAGGGGCTGCTTGGCAGCCCTGTCTGTGTCAGCTGATTTCTTGGGATATGTGCATAACTATAAAGGAAAGAGAATTAAATTATGATGTCTGCTTTAATGTACGTAGGGAAAAGCTTTAGCCTCTTCTTTGGCCCATCTCTGCTGTGCTGGTGGTGGCACCTCCTGCCCTGAGGGCAACCCTACAGTTTTTCTCCATTTCTTAGGCCGTGGTTGAGTGGAAGAAAGACAAGATAAACTACAGCTTGGATTCAGCTGGGGAACTGAGCCTCTTTTTTTTGTGCAAAACCCAATGGTGTTGCAGTGCTGAGGAATATACTAAGTTGGGTTGATCCTCTCCAGGGTTTGCAAGTTTGCAGGGTGCTGCTGGTGTCTGGCATTCAGCATGTGGAAGAAAGTTGTGGGAAGAAGCAGACCCAGCCACAGTCATCTCCAGTAAGTTGCTCAGTGGCAATGGTACTCCCTACCCTCCAACCTGTTTGAACAGTCCTTGGAAGGAGACTGAATTGTTGGCTGGGGCTTCAGAGGACCAAGAACTTGTGACAGAGACAGAGGTGATGGCAGGGTGTTTATAAACACCTTTCTCTGCTTTTTTGAAATTAAATTACCCTGCAAAAAGAAGATTGTCCAGAGTGGCTTCCATTCTCTCCCAGCTGAATAGCTATGCTTTAGGAGTGAAACGCTCTCCAGTCCTGAAACTGAGCTGTTGAAAACTACCAAAGATCTGTGAAGCTTTTGTTCTACGTCAAGTTAGCCTACTGAGCAGTGCTGGATGTGAATGCATTTAAAGAAGAATGGAAAGGATTAGGTCACTCCTTGTCTCAAAAGTTGTTTTTAATTTGCTATTTCAGCACAGTAAAGGGTTAAGGAGCATGTGTTGTTGAAGGCACTGAATTTGCCAGTATATAGGAGATAAAATTACTGATGTTTGCTCCAGAATAACAAATTCTATCTCTAATGGTCAAAGAAGTAATTTTTCTGCTTTCTAGTTAGGCAGATGTTATTAAATCCATCACACTTAGAGCATTTATAGAATCTCAAAATTACATTACACTTTTTACTCAGCTGAATTAGAGCCTTGTGTTGCATAAAAGAGATCTGAGCCATATTGATTACAAAAAAGGAGGTAAGGTTTTATTGAAGAGATGAATGGACTTTTGGTTAGTTTGCTTCACTCTGGCAAACAGAGGATTTAAATTATTCAATTTCTACAGCACTTAGTCAATTTAGCAGGTGCATCTGTACGCCACAGTCAGTATGCTGAGAATTTATTTGGCTGTTCAGTAGAGATACAAACAGTATAGCTCAGGTCTCTAAGTGGATGTCAATTGTCATTGTGCTGAAATCTGTCCTCCTTCACAGTTGAGGAAGCTGTAGGGTTCATCCTTCTTGAAGCATTCACTGGAGATCATCCAAGCTTCTTCTGTTTCTGGAATGGTTCCGGCCCTCCTCAGAGGTCATGTAGAGATGGTCAGGGTGATTCATGGCTCCATATTTCTGCCTGCCAGACTTGACTAATGGACTTGTGCATGCAGTATTGAAGATCATTTCACTCCTTTCCCATAAACCCCAGTGGGTGAGATGGGGCTGTCACCTGCTGCAGTTCTCAACGCTGAAATTGTCTATGGCTTTACAAGACCCTGTGACAGTACACCCTGTCCCCAAGGAAGTTCACACCTATAACGATGGGATTTTGAGCTCTGTCCTGGGGTAGACAATGAGCAAGTTGAGAGCTTATGGGTTAGGATAAAAGGGCAGACTAGTAAGAGTGGCATTGTTGGTGTTGGTTACAAGCTGCCTGATCAGGAAGAGAGAGTGGATAAGACCTTCTACAGGCAGCTTGAAGCAGCCTCAAAGTCAGAGGAACAGTTTCTTGTGGCAGACTTTACTCCGGTATCTGCAAGAGAAGCAACACTTTGAAGCAGAAACAGACCAGGGAGTTCCTGGAAAACCTTGATGACAACTTCTTGTGACAGGTAGCATATGATTCCCCAGGGAATGGTGTGCTGTTTGACCTTATACTGACAAACAGGGAAGGCCGTGTGGGAGATGTGAAGACTGGGGGCAGCCTTACTTGCAGTGAACCTGAGATTGTGGAGCTCAGTGTCAGCTAAGGAGAAAGCAGGACAGAGAATAAGGTTATAACCATGGACACAGGATAGCTAACTTTAGTCTTTTTAGGGATATTCTTGGAAGAACCCCATGGAAACAGGCGGATCTTTCAGGGAAGAGCAGGTCAAGAGAGCTGGTTAATATTCAAGGATCACTTCCTCCAGGCTCAGGAGCAATGCATACCAACGAGGAAGAAATTGGGCAAAGGGGGCGACAGGCCTGCATGGATGAATAAAAAAACCTCCTGGAAACACACAGGAAATGGAAGCAAGATCAGGCCACTTGGAATGAATATAGAGAAGTTGTCAAAGTAAATAAAAATGAGACAAGGAAGGCTTAGGCTGGAGGGAGGGAGAAAAGAAGGGCATCTGGGATGCTTGCTTTGCAGATGGATGTCTGCTGCTCTGTGAGGATTACTGGAAAAATTCTCACAGGGTAAATCTCTGCTGCCTATGGACAGGGCTTTAAACACTAGGGCTTTAAACCACCTCTCTGAGCCTATAGTCTTCACCAGCAGTGCAGGTGTAGGAAGGATGGGTCTGTCAGTCTGAGCTAGGAGTAACAGAAAAGGCTAAACAAAGAGAGCAGCCACAAAGCTTGAGAGAAGGCTTAAGTTAATGCAGATGTAGCTATTTAAAGACAGCAGTGAAGACAATCCCTAGCAGAGGATTTAAATGAACCAGGTCAAGCTAAGATTGGGGTGAGGAACACCAGGTACTTTGCTTTTTCCTCTGCCAGCTGACAGGCACCCTCATCACGCACTGAAGTGATCCAATCTCAGCCCCAGCTACCAACGTGCTGTGAGCTCCCATCCACTAACCACCACCTTCACCTTCGTGCTTAAAGGCACATCTTGCATTGAGCACACTCTGCAACTGGGAATTCATATGGTTAAAATAAAGTCTTTGTCCTCTGGCCTGGTGCAGACCCTTGCATTACGAGGAAAATGCCTTTGCTGTCTTGAGAGACCTCTGGAAGAGATGTCAGGCACCTGCACTGTGTTAGGCACAGGTTGCCCCTCTTGCCCTCCACCCAGGGGCAGCAGCAGTGCCCAGGATGCAAAGTCACAACCAGTCATAACACCTAGAATAGCATAGCATAGGGGAAAATAACGCAGCAATGCAATTTTAAAAAATGATAAAATTTGCAGAGTCCTAAGTGGTCAAGATCCAGACCATACACAGAGATTTGGACTCAAGTTAGGCTTTCCATGTCAAGTGACAAACTGCTAAGTAGTATGTAATTGGGAAAATTTACTTCCTGCTCAGATAAGGCAACCAGACAGTGGCAGGGATCATTTTAAAATCTCTTAAGTCTTTGCTGTAACTCACCAGCAGCTCAGTAAGCCTCTCTCTCCACAGCAAGTTCACCTTGGAGGGAGGTTTAAGGAGAGGGCTATTGAAGGGACTGCTTTCCTCTGCATACCCCTCAGCAGCAGCCAAACGTGAGACTGATGCTCAGTGGGGATGTTTCCTCCTGCTCCACAGAGCTGTCTGGCGCCACCTCCCACTTGCAAACAAAACCCCAGGGCAGCCTGAAGTTGGGTGGTTGAGCTCTTTTTCTGGTGCAGACCTACCTTATAAAACTAAAAGACTGTAAAATCTCTAAAATACTTAATAGGTTATAAAAGTTCACTCATTAAGCCCAGGTGGAGTTGTTAAGCCCTTTCAGGGATAAAAACACCATTTGTCCCAGAAACCAGGACAGCAGCAGAGTTGTTGACATTTGCAGGGGAGGAAACCCAAGATCACACTGCTTGTGGGTGAGACACTGCAGTGATCCCCTGGGAATGTGGCACACATAATGACAAACAAGCAGCCTGATGCTAACGGTTAGCATTTGGACAGTCTGCTGAGCAGGTTTAATACAAGGGATAGGACAAGGGAGGAAGGGACTTGCACTGCCCCCAGGTCTTCATGGTATTTAGCAGCATGCAGTTCATGAGTCCACACCCTGGGGTGTTATCTGGGATCAATTTGGATCAGGTCCCTTTTATCCACAGATCATGGTTGGTCATGCCTGTATTATCTTAAGCCCCTGGACTTCCACCCCCTGTGTTCCAGAGATTTCCAGAAGATGAATGAAACAACCTAGAGAGCTGAGTTCTAAAGAAATATGAGTTTCCCTAGAGAGACCTGCCTACAGCATTAGAGAAAAAAGCACCATTACAAGGGGAGCTCAAGGAAAGCTTAATTATGAATTGTTTTTTTTTAAAAAATATCTGTGTTACTAGGCCACTGGGGAATCCTCACTAGACTTGATAGCCATGATGGTCCCCCAGGTATTTTGTGTGAAGAGTTCCTGAAACACCTCCAGCTTCTCATCTGTTTCTAATTCTCCTGGCAGAACCTATGTACTATTTAACATTGCCAGGTAATGCACACCACCTATGTTGAGAATTTGAGAGGTGACTAAATCAATTTACAAACAGAAAGAGCTATTCTGGATATCTCAAATGCTGAGGAATTCCTAGAGGTAAGTGTGAAGTTGAACAGAAGCTTAAATATAGGAGAGACAGAAAAGCAAAAAAAAGCAAGCTGAAATCAGAGTGGGGAAGAGACAAGGAGTTCAACAATGACTTTGCTGTGGTGGATGTCCAGAAAAGCCACTGCTCCACTGACTTCCATCAAGCCCTTCCATGCTGGTGGCACGTAGCCCTTCTTCCTCATCACCCCACCAAGCTGAGCACCAGCTGTGACTTCCTTCTTGCTCTGAGGGTGGGGTGGTTTAATTTTACACTGAGGAGTCAAATATGGACTATGAGCTTCTGGCTGAGCATTTCCACACGGAGCCAAGCTGAGCAGCTGGTTCAGAGGAGTAGGGAGTGGCGTGGGTGGATGTTTGAGGTGTGGCTGTCGTGGGGTGACATGGCTAATAATAAGAGTCCTCCCCTTCTGATTCTCCCAGCAGATTTTGGTTCTCCTGGGTCTCCCACCTGCATCTGATGGAACCAGCAGCCATGGCTCAGCATGCCACACAGCAGTGCTGCCTGCCACCACCAAGCCAGACCAGGGACTGCAGTTTTAAAGGTGCTGCTTTTCTGGTGCTGGTTCATGAGACCACACGGTACTCCCAGCACAAAGAAGAGACAAAAATGAGCCAAAGGAGCAGGCTATGATGTTGCATGGCCAAATGTTTATGAGACTGAAGGCAAGTCAAATTCAAGGTGCTGTACCAAAGCAAGTATTGAAGACCAGGGTTCTGCCCATCAGCTCATGCTGCCCATCCATTGCAGTATCTCTGCTCAACCACAGCAGGGACATACATAGAGGTCTGACAACTCCCCAGGCAGAGCTTTCATCCATCCCTGGTTTTTAAAAAGCCAGGTGGATGGAAAGGCTGAAAGCTCATTTCCCTAAAAAGTGTCCAGCACCTGTTTATGGACGAGCAACTTAGAGGAAATGCTCTCTGGTGCTCCAGTTGAAGCTGTGCCTTGTGGTGAAGAAACCCACATGAGGGCTTCCCTCTCTGATCACTGTGTTGCCGAAGTACCTTCCTCCTGGTGTCCTGCAAACCTCTCATGCCTCTTGCCAAAGATCACGTCCCACTCCAGCCTGCAAACAAGTGATGTGTTCCCTCCCTATATGCAAGGGTCAGGGGAGCAGAGGGTCTCCAGTCCCAAGTACTGCACGTGGGCGACCCACCGACAGGGCTGTAGGTGCAGGAAAGTGGCTGTGGCTGCAGGTCCAGATGATGAGACAAGATACTGGGCAGGTGAGGCAAGAAAAAGCAGGAGAACTTGCAAATGGCTGCTCTTTCCCCAGAAAGTGCACAGGCTGATACAATTGAAGTCAAAACCCGCATCTGTAGCTGCCTGTGAAATCATTCAGGGTGATACCATCCGTCTTAGGCCCCCTGGGAAACAGGGTGCCTGGATGGGAGGGGACATTACATCTCACTGCATGTCTGATTCACTGGCTTTTGTGCCAAAATATCACACACTACTTCTAGCCCTGCTGGCATCCTCACTGCATTGCAATTTCCTGCAAATGGGTGTAGGATGGGAGCAATGAGCCCCGCACAAGACATATATAAAATGCAGGTCCAGGATCTGCTCCTTGTCTTTGGGAAGGAGAAGAGTGTGTGGGATGTTGACCAGAGGAGCAGCAGAAGGGGTGCCTCACTGCCACCTGCACCAACACAGCACAGGGCAGGAAAGCCGTGTGTGTGTGCTCATTTCTTTCTCCCCAACTGCATTTCACCACAGTCTATATTGGGAGATAGCCAATGTGAAGTTAAAAATAAAATATTCTTCAAAAGAGAACTTTAAGCTATATAAAGCAATTTTTACATTGGAACTTATTAGGCTGTGTTCCCTCTCCTTTATGTATCAGTTGCCAAAAAGTACAATATGACACTGTAATTTATATAACAATGTGTTCAGAGTTCGTGTGTCTGTTAGCACTGAGGGAGGTCCAAAAATTCAAGACCAGCTTTTACTAGCTTTAAACTGGAAGAGTGATTCATTCTAGGGACAAATCTCCGTTACAAGACAAAACCCATCAAACCTGCTGTGTGTCTGATTTCCTGAAGTAATGGAATGTGTGTGGGCCAGCATAGCAACGGGAACTTCTCTGCTGTAAGAGGGCAAAGTAACAACAAAATCTCTCTGTATACATATCAAAAATACAGAGATATTCCAACACAAGCTATACACCCTGTCCTGTTTTATCAAGCTCCATTGCCTCCAGAAATATTCCTTTAAAAGAGACATTACTTATATTTCTGGGTTATATTTGTATAACGTGGAAGGAAAAATCCCTCCTAAAGTCATCGGTCTTGCCTGCAGGATGAAAACAGGAGGGTGAGTTTAAGGTATGTGAATCCATACCAAATTCAAACCCAGTATCAAATATCTGATCATTAATATCTAAATGATCAAGTATTTGATGACCTTCATAATTTAAACATTACTTAAGCAGGAGTTGTTCTAAATTTTCCAGAATAAAGCCGAAATGCACAAAATATTTCAAAAATTAGAACTTCGTAAATTTTTGCTTTCCAAGTTCTCATGTGATTTTTTTCTGCAGGATTTTCAAGGAGCTGTAGGGCCTGACATCAAGGGTATGGTCCCAAAGGCACTGAGATATCACTAAGGCTAGTTTTTAAGCCACATCTGACTCTGTTAGTGCATAAGAATAGCTGGTCTGTCGTGTCAAATGGCCCTCTACAGACCTTTCCTGTTTGCATTTCTCTGAAGCCATGCTAAAGGCAGTATCAGCAGATCTCTGGAAGTCTCTGTGGCAGTGGGATCTTTGGCTTAAATGAGGGTATGGAAAAAAGGTATTTTTGTTTGGTTTTAACTGCCTGCCTGTGAAAATTTGACTCAAGAGTTTTAAAAGTGAGTGATCTCTTTCCATCCACTTCCTTCATGTGGTTCACCAAGGGATTGTGTAGCATAGTACAGTCCTCTGTCATCCCATTTTCAGTGAGCCTGGATCAGCTCAATCTCTCCTCCAAGAGACACCTCCCTCACAAGTACCTCTGGCTCTGCATATATCTGATACAAACTCCTTCGTGGAGCAGAGTTCAATGCATACTTAGCGTGAAGGTCAGCCTTTACATCCTGTCCCCTGCCATTTGATCCAAACCTCCCTTGCTTCACTGCCAGGCACTCAAGGTAAGCTGGGTTATGGTTGTGGTTGGGAAAAATCAAGATAATGAAGCCATTTACATGATTAGTGTGCCATTTGCTAACCATGATTTCGTCTATCTCATGTAGAACATTAAAGAGCACCGTAGGACACCATGGGGAGCTAATGTCTGAGATGGGATGCTCAAGCCAGTACTGAGGCTCCCACAACTGGGGCTCTGGAGGTGGTTGTTTCAGTCACTGCTGAGCCATGGGACCCATGACCATGATGACTTAGAGGAATCAGGCATGCTACTTTGTGCCAAGTACTTTGTCACCTTCCCTGGCAGTGCTGAAAACAGGGATTGCTTTAACCCTGGAAAAAGCGATGGTTTAGAACAGTTACTGTGAAAAATGGAGTAAACAGCTCTGCATAGCTCTGTCTGGGAGTTCACATGGACCTTCAAAGCAGTAGCACAGCGTGACAGTGGCTGGTACCCAGAAGTGGGGTTCTGATGACTGGGAAATGACCCAGATGTAATAATATACTATGAACTATGCAGACACACACACAAAAAAGAAGTATTTTTAAAAGTTTTTGGAACGAAGATTTACAATGCTATGTTCGTAGAGGCATTTTATTCAAGCATTTAACACCTGGACGTTTATTAATTCATACAATTAGCAGTAACAAACATTAAATTTTAGAAAAGTGAATATTTAAAAAGAAAGGAGACTATTTTTCTCATTGTGGGTTGTTTGTTTTTTTTTATTTCCACCTCTAATGTACTTTAGAAAGTCTTTGGTTCATAAAACACAAAGATCCTCTAACCCATTATAATAAGCTGTGAGATCACCATCCCTGGAAGTGTTCATAAAGCATGTGGATGTGGTTCTTGGGGACATGGTTTAGTGGTGCACATTGTGGTGCAAGGTTAATGATTAGACTTGGTGTCCATGAGGTCTTTTCCAACTGTAATGATTCTATGTGCAATTTTAACAAGTCCCAGCACTGTTATGTCCCTGCTTTATGCAAGGCTGGGGAAGACATAGATGACCAATGAAGATGGAAGACTGCTGTCTGGTTTGGGGACTGCTGTCCCACTGCCCCACCATATGACACGTGACACCACATGTTGCGGTTGGTCCAAACAGAGGATGAGAGGGGTATCTGCCTTGTGATGTGTACATGCATGCCTCTCCTTCTTACTGCCTTCTGCATCTATGCTGAGGTAGTACATCTGGAGTTGTAAGCAGCTGAAATCCCAGCTGAAGGCTTTCTGAGCCAGAGGATGCTGCCTCACAAAGCAGGGAGAAGGTCAGACTGCTGCTGAGGGCTGGAGGGAAGCAATGGGCAGTTCCCAAAATGTGCAAGGGAAGTGGGTGCATTTGGAGAGTTATTTGCTGTCCTCATTTGTATTAACACTGTGCTTACAATAACTAAGCACTGCTCCAAGTGACCTATTGGCTCAAAAAGCCAGTTCATATGCTCTGACACCTGCCCTTAAACATAAGGAAAAGATAAATACAGGGAAGCATCCCAAAAGTGTTTGTCAACACAACAGGGAGTGCTCTCTCCTCTCCGTATCCCAGCTGCTTTCCTGTCTTAAACTGGTTACAGGTGTCAGAGCAAAACAGGTTGCTCAGAAAGTTTTCAGGGATTGAGAAAGAAGCATTTTGGATGACTGAAAGGAGCTTCTTCCAGCACAAACAACTCAAGTGCTTGTAACAAAACTGAATATGCGAGTGATGGTGGGAGAGAGGGTGGGAGGCAATCCTGCTAGGGCAGACATTGACAGTTTTGACAGTAAAAAAAAGATGAAGCCTAGGAAAGAAATGGAAGAGAGGACTATATGAGAGGAGGGAAGCTGATTGTAGGGTAGATAGAGAGCTGGCATGTTCAAAACAGCAAGCTAGGAAAACAAACTCTAAGTCTTAGCAGGATCTGGGTGGATATATTGGTAGGACAATAACCTTGCAACAACTGAGACATTTGAAAATCTGGATAATAATTTTAGGATGGAGAACAGACAGACAGAAATGTGGAGACATTGTGCTAAAATAATCTACAAGATGTCTCTTAATTTTCGCTAATGGGAATTAACTAACTTCATTTATAGATTCTAGCACCAAGTGCATTTGATATTTTTAACACTGCTCAGAATTCTCATTGTGAAGTGCCACAGTGAGATGTTTGAAAGAATGGCAGCTCTTGTCCATTCAGGATGCGGATTCCCATTCCAGTTATTGCAGACTGAATATTTTTCTCTTTTTTAGGAAAAAACCCCAGAATGCTCTTCCCGTTTTGACACAAACAGGACTATGGCAAAACTGTTTTCCAGCACTGAAATTATAAGCAAATTTTCCTGTAAGACTCTTGTCCCTCCTGCCCATCTGGCCAGACATGTGATCCATCTAGAGATGCCAGCACCAACCTCTTCAGCTCCGGGCTGCCCCCCAACCTATGCAGACCTCAAAATCCAGGCTGCCTGAAAAAACCCATTTGCACATTTGTAGGAAAAGCCACAAGGTTTCAACATCTAACATTTTTCCAGGAGCTTCTCCTAGCTGGCTGCATGTCTGCATTCTGTCCCTGACAGATGCAGATGTTGGTGACCTCTCCAGGAGCACTTCCACCCGCCCTGTGGAAACAAGGCACTTCAGGAACTGCCCTTTGGGAATGGAGTCAAGCTCTGAAAATTGGAGCAAGGAGCCTCTTTTCCATATCTTTCCAATCACTTGAAAGCTTCTGAAGGAGGGACCTGAGTGCAGCTGAGGAGGAGCAAGTGCCAGGCCTGGTGGATGTGGGGCAGTTGTGGGGTGGTGGGGGCAGGACAGAGAGTGACACATTTGCAGCAGGGAGAATAAAGGGAATTCTGCAGCACCTGGGCAGAGGAATGGCAGGAAAGTGAATAGCTGCGGGGACAAAGGAGGTGAGCAGGCTGAAGAGGAAATCTGGGAGTCAGAGAGAGGTGGGAGAAGAGGCAGGTTGAGGAGGAAAGACCACCATAGGGAAAGCAGGAGTGGAATGTGGTGTGTGGGAGAGGGTGAACATGGTCTGAGATCTTACTGAATCTGTTGGAAAGATTCCCTTTTGGAAGGCATTCAGAGAACAAAAGAGCAAATTGTCTAAGTGGAGGAATACAGAATCCCCAAAATAAACGGGATAGCAGAAAGCCTATCCAATGCCATTTCTGCTGACAAAGTCGCCAAAATATATAGTGAAAAAGAAGGAGATAAAAGAACGAAAATTCCTGAAATGCGACTCCCGGATTTTCCTTATGTTGGTAAAGAGAAATCTCTCCTGCCAAGCACAAGAAAACAAGACACTGATGAAGCAGACCCTCAGCTGCCTGGCCACGAGATAGGGAGAAGATAGCTTTTGAGAAAGGAGTATTGAAAACATGATTTCAGATGCACAGAGGCAAACTGAATGGAGGGATGGTGATGAGATAGTGGCAAATGCCCTGGCACAGGCAGGAGGTTTGAGCTGTCAGCCAACTAGGCAGACCTTGCCTGACTCAGTGCTGCTTGGCCCCTGCAGATCTCTGAGTCATTCAGGATTCCAGGATTCTCATAGGCACCCCCAGTGCAGGGAAAGTTCCTGCCAAAGGAGCTTTCTTGCTCATCAAAATTAAGTGATTAAGGCCCAAGTTTCCCAAAACCCAGGTTTGAATAACTCTAGTGCCAGTGGAGTTGTGTGTGCTAAGACAGACTTCCCCACATCCAGCATGTCATGTGCAGGAAAACTACACAGCTGCATCCATCAGTGGAAACCATGGTGCCCAGGATTTTTACCCTTGAATCCTACTTCTGTCCACAGTTCCAGTTCAAAACTGAGTGTTAGAAATTTCAAACATGAAGAAGACAAAATACTTATTGTTTAAAAGTGCTTCCTGAGAAAGCAGTACACTTCCTTCAAATTTGGCATATTGACACTAAGCTGCATCTTATTCAACTGTACTGATGGTTTAAAGCCTGTTTACAGTTCCCATATACTAAATGTTTTCCTGCTTTCTCCTGTGGTTTGACTCTGGCTGAGTGTCGGAGATTCACCCACACCCACCTTCATTTCCCTTCACCCACACTTCACTTCATTTCCCTCCCCCCCAATACAAATAGGAGAGGAGAGGAAAAGAAAAAAAACCTGAAGGGGTTTGTCCCAGGCAAAACAAGCTCTAAGTGGGGAATATAAAGGATTTATTTATTTCTAACAAGATCAGATGTTAACATGAGAAGTATCATCATAAAGGCAACCTTTTTCCCCCTAGCTCTCCTTCTCTTACACAGACACCACATTCCCTTTTTTCCTCCAGGAGACAAAGGGGGAACAGGAGTAGGGGAAAGCCAGGCAGTTGGTGTTTTCTGACCGCTTCAGGGTAGGAAACCATTTCCCTGCCTTTCGTAACATCCCTTTCCCCCATGACAGAAATTCTTTCATGACCCTTCCCAGCGTGAGTCCGAACCCAGGGGCAACAGCTCTTCCATATTCTGCTGCCCAGGGGTCACTCCACAGGGTGCAATCCTTTAAGCACTGGCTGCGCTGCTTCATTTGTGGGCCCCATCTCAAAGCACACAGATCCTACCAGGTACAGTTCTGCACAACGTGGACTCCTCCTCCACGGGCTAGAACATCTTTCCTAGGACATCTGCTCCAAATGTGGGCTTCAACGTGTCTGCAGCTTCCTCCAGCATCCTCCAGCTCTGGCGTGGGCTCCCTCCCCATGGCCACAGGTGGATTTCTGCATCCCTGTGCTCTCTCTCTATTCCATGGGCTGCAGGCAGACAGTCTGCTTCACCATGGTCCGTTCCACAAGCTGGAGAGACACCTGGAACACCTCCTCCCCCTCCTTTGGCCCTGGCTTTGTTGCCTGCATTGCTGTTACAACATCTTACAGCTCTTCTCTGGCCATCTTCTTGCTGTTACCACTCTTTTATTTTTCCTTTTCCTTCTTAAATAGTTTATCACAGAGGTACCTCTATCTCTGACTGGCCTGACCTTGGCTGGCAGTGGGCCCAGCCAGGGACTGGCTGGCGTTACCTCTGCTAGTTAGCCCCCCTGCTGCCAGGAAAAAAACCCCTCACATTCAAACCAACACATTTCTCTAAGCAATGATTGGAAAATTCTATTAATCATGTCAGTGACAATCAAAATTTTGGTCAAGGAAAATGAAATGTAATTACTCATTTTCATCAAGCAATCTACTGCCCTGCACCTGAGTTTATTAACTTGGTGGCATGTCTCATATGGGGATGGGAAAAAAATGCTACCAGATGTCAAAGGGAAAAAAACCAGAAATGTGCCCAGCTAGTCCATAACTTTCTAAAACTCTTCACTGTCCCTGCTCAGCCTTTCACAACTAAGTTAACACATGCTGACCTGAAGGGCAGTGTGAGATGCAGGTTGCTTGTGCAGTGGGACACATATTTTTAGCAATAAACACATCTGCTGGCCTCTAAAGGGGCTGGCAGTTCTGTGCTTTTCACCAGACAAAGTCCTCTTCCCTGGTACAGGTAGAGCAGAGGGGCAGGAGCCTGACCTGTAATACCACAGAACGCTTTGAAAACCTGCTATGGATTTATCTGTTGTTGTTGGGGAATTCAGAGGAAACATAAGGCAAAAGATCCAGGGTAAAAACCTGGCCATTTAGGTCAGAATTTTACCTCAAGTGCATGATTATGTTTTGGTTGGTTGGTTGGTTGGTTNTGCTTGGTTGATTTTTGTTGTCTCGGGGGGTTGGGGGGATTTTTTGTTTTGATTTTATATTTTTTATTTATTTAATTTTATTATTTTAGAAGAGCTAAATTTGGCTCCTGATAAATATTCATACTTTCTTCACTACTAAAACTGTTCCTGAGGCTCCAGATTTGCATGTTATTAGCTGGAGCTGTTAGCCTTAGTGTAGTTAATAACCATAAGTAGGCTAATGGAGAATGTAGCTAAAATAGTTATTATATACTTTCTCTTGGAACTGAGAAGGCCATTTTGGAAACATAATTTTTTGTTTGTTTGTTTATCAAGAAAGGTTTGTCAAAGCATTTCCCCTTACCTGGATAATGCCAAGAGCTGGCTGCAGAGAAGTCCTTAAAATACCCACACAAATGTATCCTGATGTAAGAATCTAGACCAGTTACAGAGAACAAACACAAAAATCGATTGATAAATATCTTTAAGATGACTGTTATGAACTTCTGAGGAATAAATCAGAACACTTAACATTTAAAACCATTTAAAATAATCAGAATTCAGGAACTTCTTAGCAAAACAGAGACACACTTTGAGGCTCAGATATTCATTCACCCAGCCACTAACTCATCTGAATGCTGGTGAGGATATTTGGATTTCTTTAACTTATTTTTGTAATATCATTATTATGAGATAATAACCCAGTGAAATTCACTTATCTGACAACTTTTGTTATCGTGGATCCAGAGACTGATTTTCTTCTTTAGAAATGAAAGTTATTGATCAGTAAGACAATACCAGAGATAAAAAGCATGTATGACGAAAAAAATTAAGTGCAGAGAAAAATCAGTAGCAAAAGCCTTCCTACCTGCCATTATCAAAATCCTAGGTCCTCAGATTTTGTTTAGCATTAGAGTGGACTAATTACATATGCCTTTGGTAGCACATACATTATTCACATTATCTGGCATAGAACAAGAATTAAAAAAACACTGCCAGATTAATTTCCTTCCCAAGATGAAATGAGCAGTTGCTCAGGGGACTAGGTGATATGGAAAATTAACAGAATGTAGAATAAGAGAGAAAATGGTGCTGAGCAGGGAAGCAGAAAAATCAAACCAGCTGAAGTATTCATCAGCTACCTTAATTTAATATGAAAGTAGAAAGTTGTGCTAGACAAAGCATTGCCCAGGCCTCAGGAGTGTCTGTTTAACACAGAGAGAGCACTTCCTGGTCTGGGCACAGCAAGATTTGGTCCATTGTGTACATCTCACTAGAGCTGGTGCTGTTGTTTAAGAGATGGAATGAGGAGATGAACGGATGAACATCTGGATTAACTTGTATTTGTTTCAGCCTGAAACCTTTCCCACATTCCCTAGTGTAGCAAGTCTAGTGGAGGGGATCGCCTCCATTCCTTATCCCATGTCACATCCCACAGGGTGCTCCTGGGGTGGATGAAACTCACAGTTGGGAGACCAGCCTGATTAGTCAAAGGCAGAGTCTTGTACCAGTAAGAGTCCAATGTGTTGGTTTTTAAGGTCATGAAGGAAAGGCAAGAATAGTTCATGTTCTTTCCCACCTTGTATCCAGCTGCAGGGTTTCACAGGTTTCACAGGTTACTCCGAGTTGGAAGGGACTCACAGGATCATCTAGTCCAACACCCAGACTCACAAGTGTGAAACCATGGGCACCACGCTCCATCCATCCAAGCC
>WEKX01011693.1:86996-261790 GCA_013390025.1 Pitta sordida
AGTCACCAGATCATAAAAGGAGATTAGGTTGGTCAAGCAAGACCTACCTCTCCTAAATCCATGCTGCCTAGTTCTAATGCCGTGGTCATTTTGCAGTTGCTGCGTAATAGCACACAGGACTACCTGGAAAAAGTAAAAATCAACTTGTGCTTATAGGATCTCTCAGTGGAGCTGTTTTTTCTTTGGATGGGGGAAGCCATTCATAGGAGATGCAAAAGGAGAAACAAACTTCAGCCATGACCAGTCAGAGTGGCCTTTTACCAACACACCTCCTTGAGCTGAGAACAAACCTGCAGTACCTTGCAACACAAGTATGTCCTTACTCTGTGTATTCCTCCTCCAAGAGTCTCTGTCTCACCCGTTGCCCTCTTTTTTGACCACAGTTTTGACACAAGATGAATTATTTGATCTTATGCCCTGGTGCTTTCTGGTGGTATCAAACACAACTACAGAGAGACTGGGGAACCTCAACTCCCAAGCCTGGGGGCCTGTGATTCTCTCTCACACACACTGTGGCTGTGTTATTTGCATTTCATATTTTGCATTATTCCTGGATGTTGCTGGGTAGGGAATGTGCATCCCCTCAAGGGAACTTGAAATCCATTTGACCCTCAATGAAAGACAGATTCCCAGTGACTGTGTATGCCCTCTTGGGTACTCTAGATGGGAATCCCATTTTGCTAGCACTCCTGCTCAGTGTCCTCCCTGAGGCAAAGTCCGGGAGAAGGTCGCTTGGTGGGAGTGCCAGAGCCTTATGGGGAAGCGAGACCTGCTCTTTTGTCTGTCAAACAAACTGAGAACACAGGATTCACAGAATCACAGAATCACAGAATATTCTGAGTTGAAAGGGACCCACAAGGATCATTGAGTCCAATTCTTAAGTGCATGGCCTGTACTGAACCCACAAACTTTCCGTTATTAACACCATACTCTAACCAGCTGTGCTAATCTCAGGGTCTGGATGTGAAGGATGAGGCCAACATTTGCAATTAGAGGAGGGGAAAAACTAACTTTCCCATCATATTGGTTTCCCAAGGGCACCACAAATTGGACTAAGTTTCTCCTGGATTTTTGGCTTCTCTCTCCCACTCTATTGCTTTCAGTCTATAGCTTAGGTCTGTGCTTCACATAAATAGGAGGAAACAAACCTCAAGCAAGGGAGTAGAGAGAATGGTAATCAAAAAATGCCTGTTTCCCTGCCTTGAAGGCACTCCTAAGCATTTCTACATGTATATCCACATCTAAATACTTTTCTGTCCCGGGCCCCCCTCCTTCTCTTAGACATTTATTTGTGTAGAGAAAGCTGACAGCATTTAAAGGAAGAGCAATTTTGGTTCATATACAAGTGGATGCTGCATGAGCAAGGGCACTCATCTCTCCTCTGTCAGCCAAAGTGCTTCTGCTCTCTGTTGCATAATACATGTATAAAATTTGTCAGAAAATAATCATGAGACCACAAAAAACTCAAGAGGTTGTGACAGTCACAAAGATTAAATATTTAATTGATTTGCTGCTTATGCAAGAGGCAAGCACAAACCCCAACCCCATTCACCTGAGAAGGAACACACAGCTGCACTTCTGGTGCCAGATGATAAGTAGCAGAGACCTGTCCAGCTGTCACCCATGGTTTGGGGTAACTCTTCTTCCATACCAGCATGGAGGAAAATGAGGGATCTACTTTTATTAGAAAAATTTCAAAAGGCTGCAAATATTGCTGAAAATCACTTATTAACGTCACCCACACAGCCTTGGGGTTTTTTCTAAGTCTTAAAGTACGAGTCATGCCAAACAAAAGTTTAACAAACCAAATTTACATTTTCTGAAGCCTCTTCCCTCACTGCAGTATTGTGGGCACTTTGCTGAGATGTATTCCCTTCAAAATGTGCTTCAGTTCCTTTCTTCCTTAAGGGGTAAGATTCGCCCCTCAAGTATACTGCTTTACCTCCATAAAAAAGATGTAGTTTTCCATTAAAAATGCATTCTCGGCTGATGTAGCTGGAGAGTTTAGGTGAGAAAAATCAGTGTTGGTCACAGCTGGCCTTTGGCTCCGACCTGCAGCCCTGCACTGAACCCTCCAGTACTCTGCACGCACAAGGGGCTCCATTTACCACCTATGTAACTGCTGCTGCAGTCAGATAAATCAGCTCAGTTTTTTCTAAAAAGAGCATTACACCACTTTTCAAGTTTGTAATTCCAAGAGAAAGAAAAGAAAAAATGTATTTGGTTCCAGACACCACACACAACTGAGTCTCATTTTGTCTGGAAACAATACAAAATTCACATGCAAAGCATAAGGAGGACACAAAGGGCTCTGTCAACCACTATGCCCTCGCAAGAGAGGGTTCCCCTCTGAGCATGTATAAACACCATATGCACTGTTGGCTCTGAGAAATCCTGAGGACAGTTATGGCTGGGTAAGAACTGCAGGGCCAGAAGATATTCCAGGACAGAGAGAGACAAGGCCAGCAGAGTCTTTGTAACAATCCACCACATGGCACAGTGAGAGCTGCAAGGAGCTTTGCTCTGCTGCTGAAAGCAAAATAGGGACAAAAGATTAATTGAGCCCTGAATAATAGCTCTCAGTGGAAAGCTGAATCTCTGCACCTTGAAGAGCAATGCATTCCAGTCTGTCAGATCTGTTGATAATGCCAGCCACGCCCAAAGAGGTGGGAGGTGAGCAGGATTTCCTATCCTTTTGGAAAATATCAAGTATTTTAAAAGTGCAGTTTAAAAAGCAAATAATCAAAAAAGAGAGGGTACCTAAGATATGCAATGAGTTACTAAGTATGTGTTATACTTGCCTGATAACAGCAGAGCCAAAAACTGAATGGAACTACCCCTCAGCCTCTGAACTGGTCCCCATCAGGCTTAGCTTTGCCAAGACGCTGTGAGGGATCTGGAGAAGTCTGTGTGACAGCCTCTGCCTACCAAATGTGTGCCCTGTGCTTAACACCTCACAGCTTATATGCTGCAAGGGTAGAAGGAATAAATTTTTTACTACTGTAGAGACATTATTTCAAACCTCTCCATGGGTCTGTCAGTTTGTCTTGAAGAACTATATGACACAAATACCAAGACTGTGAACTAATTCCTGAACATTTTAAGAACAGGGTTAGACTGTGGCATGGACAAACAGGAGGGAAACTTCTAAGGATGACTAGATTAAGACCCTGCTGCCATTCAGAAACAAACGAATAATTGCTAATTGCTTGTACTCCATGAGTCCAGAGCTGCTCAGTGTGTGTTGTCCACATGGCAGGGTTACCATGCTCTCATCGGTTGCTGACAGGTCTGCGTCATCCCGAGTCACTGTGAAAGTATGATGTGTTCAAAATGGAAGCTTCAACAGAACAGATATTTCTCAAATGTCTCAATTTACCAGATTACCTTAGCTGTACAAGGTGGTTTCCCACCTTGCCTTCTCCATACACCTTAGATCTCATGGACAAGCAGCTGGAAGCTGTTGGACTTGCAGGGGCCAAGATCTGCACTGCCTCCTACAATTTGAACTGCACCTACATGGTGCAGCCATGCCCTAATACTCTAGGGTACCAGCTGAGGTGGAAATCCCAGTGATGGTGGAGGCTGCTGCTTAGTCAGCACAGGTGGATTGACAACTTATGATGTCCAGGGTGGTGGTCCTGAGAGACTAGAGGTGAACTATTGGTAGAGATCTGTTCTGTATACGAGACACTATTAGATGAGTAGAAAACCTTTCGGATGAGAAACCTGACGGTCTTTGAGACATACAGCAAATGAAACCCAGAGCTGTAGAGCCCGGTGTGTAGATGTGGAATGTGTTTGTTGTTATGGAAAAGGCTTTAAACTTCTGGGACTCCTGAGGGTACTGATGACTTTGTATCAGTGGGCTTTCCTTCGCCACATGGAGATGATGCACATTCTCACTCCTTATCTTCCTCATGGTTACCTATTTTCTGAGAAGGATAGAGGTCAGCCAGAGGATTTCAGGGATCACATAATTGCAAGAAATGTGCACAGATCCATGTAGACTCATCTAGAAAGTTACAAGAGCCTTGAGAACTATTCATATATTTACTAATAGCTTATCAATGTCTTAATAAGATTTTCTTGCTGCAGGAAGATTCTGAAAGGATCTTCTGAACCAGAAGAAGGATCACAGCTGAAAGTATCTTTGGACACTGAAGGCCAAAATGCTTGTAGATACGGGCTTCAGTACAACAGGAAGCTTTAAAATGGTAAAAGACATGGAGAATATGGAAAAGGGATGGAGACTAGCTCTCTCTAAATTCAAAACTACTGGTAACGTTGCACTACTGGCAGGACACAGGTCATCCAGCCCTTCCAAAACAAGCCACGCTCAAAGCTGCAGAAAGGAGAAGCTCACAGTGAGTTTTTGCCATTGAGGCCTCAGATGATGGAGTGTCCAGTCATGGTGAATCAGAAGGCATCAAAACTGCTGGATGTATTGATGGTGTTTGCCTGCCATGAGATAAAAAACTAAGTTAAGCTCCGAGTTCTGGGAGATGTGGCTTATGTCCCTCACTAGCCAGTAACACGATAAAACCATTACTGTCCTATTACTGTTTGCAGCATGAAAGATTTAATATAGTTTAAAACTCTTCTCAGTCCTGGGCTTCTCTGAACACATGAATTTTCACCAACCCCATGTGAAACATTGATGTTTATGCTACACCTGGCATAAGGTATTGTAGCATCTCCTGTCCAAATCCTTCATCTGTTATGGGACACGGAGTGAGCATGGAAGTTACCTGCAGAACTAATCCATGCTTATCCTGCCTTTCTGGATGCCTTGGCCATTTACTTCATCTGAATCTGCAAGCTTTGCCAGCAGTGTTTCCCACCTTGTGTGGCCAGTGGAAGTGCAGCACTGTGCCTGTGGGTCACAGCTCCTCAGTCCCCCAGATCCTTTCACTCCAGCTAGTGGTGTCAGAAGCATTAGATTTTACATTTTGGTAGGGACCTGCTCTGTTTACATTTTCCAAATGACTTATGAGTGTATGGCAGGTTAATGGGAACCTCAAATGTTGGACAGATTTAAGAACTAAAGGTCACTGGCAATGGAGAGCACTTCAAAGTCAATCCATGCTGCCCGCTGGCTTCTCTCTGAAGATGATACACTTCCTTTTGCTGTGGGTACTGTGAACTGTCAACCCTATAAACTGAGCATTTTGGAACTTCTAATCTTCTTCTACAAACATAGTTTGCCTTTTAACTGTGACTGAGACCAAAAAAGTAATGTTTTGAATCTTGCATTGGCAGTTTTATTGCTAAAAAAGTCTCAAAAAATGGATAGTTTTCTCAGCTGAAGAGTTCTCAGACAATTTTGTTGAATTTTATTTAGTTATTCAGCATAAGCTTCATACACACACATACGCAAGAAAAAAAAAGGAAAAAAAAGGTCTCCAGCACATAGCTTTGTTAATATTAAAATTTTTTTGCTGTGACCAGAGAACAAAAATCCATAATCTTAAGGTGTTTTTCAGTCAAAATATGCAAAAATTTTAGTGTAGAGTCCCTTAAATTTGAAAATATTTTTTGCAAGATTATATTGAAAAAAAACCAAGACTGAGAGTAGACCTACAAATATGGCTGTGCTAAAATGAGATCCCAGACATATTGCAGTGCCTTTTCCATAAATCTGAGTCATAATGAGCAAATCTCTGACAGTGCTTGCTTTGAACTACTGTTTCACTAAAACAAAATATGAAAATCCATGTGCTTCCTTCTGTGATGAATTTTTCACCTCCTCCAGAAAAAGCGACAAAAAGAGGAAAGAAGAAAAAAGCCAGCAAGCACATAGATGTTGCTCACAAAATGCAAGAATAAATCTGACAACTTTTGGAATTTCTATAGAAATATACTTTGAAGTACTTTTCAACACAGGAAGCATGGTCTCTGTTCACATGAAATAAATGTACATAAAATGGATACCAAAGGTGCCTGTGCAGCTGCAGTTCAGGGAGCTTCAGCCATCCATCATGCATTCGCTGGCCAGGAGTAACTGCCCTTTTATCCTAATTGTGTGCAGGGTTGTTCAGCTGCACATGTGACTCTAATAGTAATTTCTACAGTTATGAGTACATTTCGTATACATACCTTTGCAAGTGGACCTCTGGTCTTCCTTTCTCTGTTCTGCTCCCTCTGAACAAAGTATAGCGTATCTGCAAGAGGGAAACTGTGTTCTCAAAATTAAAGCAGGTATGGTTCATCTTGTACACTATCAGAGGGGAAAAAAAATCTTTTCTGATATTAAATCCTGTGAAGTTTAACACCTTTCATTTTCAGCAGTTGATAAGCGAGACAGAGACATTTATATTTCCTGTGCTAATATGGATGACTTTTCTCCTCAGCTATGATGTCCCAAATAGTAATTTCTAATGATCATCACTTTAAAGTACAGCATTATATACTTCCCTTGGTACAAATAGATTTTGTACAGAGGTTGATCCTTTCTCCACCATTATGACCAAGTTTTGTTCAAACGCATTCGGAAAACAGCAGGAAAACGAGGTACATTGAAGTACTACGTACTACAAATTCAATTCCTATTGCAGAACAAAATAAGAAATTCAGCTTATCTTTGGATTAAAGGAGACCAGAAAGTGCAGTCAGTATACAAGCATTAACATGAATGAACCTCAATAGATTTTCTGTAGATGAAAGCTGTATTGTACTCCTGAGGTGCTGCTGGAGGGGAGTGTTTTTCAGTGGTGTAAGCAAATATCCTGTGGCTAGGTGGTGGTGGAGACACACTTGGTCCTGCTTCTCTCGGCAGTGCTTCTCTGGAGCAGCCACCCTGACAAGAGGAATGGGTTTGGTGGTGGGCTGAGGTCGCATCTAACCCAGTTAGTGCGCTCCCCCTTCCTCTGCAGTACCAGTCACAGGAAGTGTCCCTCTGCTCCTACCCATCACGTTGTGAGCTCCCAGGAGCAGAGGGCTGCGGTCCTGGGGTGCACAGTGCTCAGCACTGTCACACACCTTCCTCCTTCAACTTGTCCCTTCATTTCCAGCTTTAAAAAGTTACATTTGGTCAGACCTGAAATTCAACTTTTAGTGGCTTCAGAAACAGTATTTTTCTGGTGTGTCAAAATTGCTTGGCCCTGAGTAAAATCCACAACCTGCCCCCACCCCAACAAAGACGCAGTGAATCCTTGGTGTGATGAATCTTGGTGCAATGCAGCAGGAGTTAAGACAATGAGGAGTCTCCCAGTTCTTGCCTAAAGCTGGTCTGGCCTCTGACTCTGGACTGAAAATACGGCAAAAAGCCAAGTGATATTTTGTGAAAATATGCAAGTCTTTGGGAGACAAGATTAATAACCTTTAATAATAGATTCAGAAACACAGCTTCCCTGAAGAAATTTTGAAGAATGGGATATGAAAGAGAACTTCTTGGAGGTCCATGTCAGTCAGCTAACAGAGGAAGATAAATATAGCTACAGAAATGGCTGCTGTACTCCAGCCCATCAGATTGACTGTGGAAAATCTGAGCAGCCTCCCTTCCATCATCTCAGAGCTGATGTTTACAATGAATAAAATACATAATTAGGCAAGCAGTTGGCAAAATCCATGATTTATCATATTAAGCAATTAAGTACCACCGGACCGATTTGGCTGCAGCTCTGAAAAATCTGCATAATGAAACAGTGGCATTTGACGCTAAACTTGAGTTTTCCTCAGGTCTAATTTCAGCTGTCCTTCCTGGAGAGAAAAAGATTTCTTGGAAGGCCAGAGTCAGGACTGTGAGCAGCATAGATGCAGACAGATGCATGGGTGTTCATCTCCACAGGCTGCTGTGGCCACAGCAGGGATGTGCCAGGCTGGAGCAAGTGCCTGAGCACCAGCAGGGGCCATGAGCAGGAACAAAGCAGCTTGTTCCTGTGGCTGTCCTTGGAGATCTGTGTCAGCAGCATGATTCCATGATTTTTGGGAGCCTGGAGAGGTCCCTCTGCAATCATTGCTTCTCTGCTGTGGAGCATTCCCTTCCCAGGGTCGCTGCCTGCAGGTGCCTCCTCACCATGTCTCTCAGCACACAGGGTGCTGGGACAGGTACTTGCTGGGATTTGGATATGTGACAGAACAGGGGAAAGGGAAATGTAGACCATGGTCTCTACCGGCCCAGCAGCTTTGGTGTGGTGGATTAGCCCTGTCTCAGCAACAGCCACCCCAAAACTGCACAGCCACTCTCTGTTGCTACTCCGCTAGATAGCCATCATGTTTTTATCTACCGAGGCTAACTGATCGCACCTTAAATGGACCTGAAACCTCCTAGTTTAGGGAAAGAGGACATTAGATGATGAAGCACCCAAGCCATCATGGCAATGTATTTGTTGTTTGCTTTTTACCTTTGTTCCATCAGTTAACACCAGAATTTAACTATAGTGGAGCCATTTGAATTCTTTCCCTGATCCTTTCATGACTTTGGAGCAGAGTGAAAGAAATCAAAGCACAGCCACCAAGTTGCAGGCCCATCATGTACACACTTAGGAGTGCAGCCAACCATTTTCCTTTTAAAAGATACCAGCTTTGAGGCCTAACATCCTCTAGTTTAAAAGTATCCACTAAATGTATCTTTCTTTTCCTTATGATTTAATTCCATCCAATTTAGTTAACTGAAGCGTGTGAGTTAGTTTTCCTCCCTGCGCCCCACACTAACATAACAGTGCTTTCTTTGTAGCCTCCAGTGTTGCAAGCTAAATGTTCAAATAACTACTCATGCTTGTAATTGTCAAATGTTTGAGAAGCTTTCTGTACATAAGAAATATTTAAAACCTCTATAAAAACAAAAGGCATCATCATTTCAGTAAAGAACTAGCTAGTAATGGCAAGAATTTTTAAAAGTTAGTGTTTATTTCAAGAGTCTGACTTTAGATGCTGTGACAGGCATTCAATTATGGGAGCTTTGTATTAGGCTCAACTCCGCAATTGCTCTTCATGTTTCCTGGTCATTACTCCTGAGATGAAATGCTGAGGAGATGGAGGATCCCCTGTGTTTTGCCTGCAGCAGGTACGCACTGTCAATACTGCTATTACCCCTACATACGAAGCCAGAAAGGATTTTTCTGCTGTCAGCGATCTGCACATCAAAACATGCCCAGTGCAGAGAGTTAACGAGCTGCCTCCTTTCTGCAATTTTATCAGACATCAACATACCTTGGTATATAAAAGGCCTTTATGTAACTAAAGAAAGGAATTAAAAAAAGTCAGATTTTATGAAATACAATGTAATTGGCTTTTTGAGCAATACTTCTGCTGTTTGGATTTGTCTTCCAACATAAGTTTTTATTTTTGTCTTAGTCAACATAAAATCTCTGGTTTTATCTCCATTTTTACCTCTTTCTTCCCCCTTAAAAAAGAAAATAAGATGAAGGCCACACTAGAAAAACACAACCTGCAGCTATCATATTCACCTGCAAATTCCTTCTCAAAGCTCATCTTGCTGCAATGTTTCCAAAACATGCCATGCCTAGTCGCCGATACACCCAAAGTTAACTTGCTATTTCTCCTTCCTATTCTTTTTGACCTGCTGTTACCACTATTTCCAGGTTAGATATACGTAGTTCTGCTTCTCAGCATGTCAAGTGTCTGACCAATAGGCTACTTCTCAGGACAGAAGTACCATTGCATATGAAAGTGCAGTGTGGATTACCCATACTGGGACTGCATAAACCACTTCTTAAAATTACATCTTCCACTATTTCGCTTCTCTATGCACCGGGTACGCTTCCCACATTTTCCTTTCCTTGGGTGCTCAAGGACAAGGAGAGGAGAGACAGATGGTGGGTGAATGCCTCAGGGGTTCTGGTTCACCCAGTGATGCTGGGTGCTTGGCAGAGCTCACAGGAGCAATCAGAACCAAGGTAATGTTCAAGGCTAAGGAGAGATGCCGGAGAAAGCCATGAAAGCGAGAAACATGTCACAGTGGAGTTTCAAACCTTGATTTTGATGCAGCAAATGTTAAAAAGTGTCTTTTTTAAACAAGAAAAACAAAATAATGAATCTGCAATATTTGTGTAGCTCTGAGACAGCTCAAAGGCTGTTCTCAAAACAAAGATAATGCAGTACTCATGAAAATGCTGATTTATAGCCTAAATGGTGACATCATCTAGTTGGGAGCACTCAGAACTCCATGAATGCACTTATTCCAGGAAACAGAAGTCAAGGCTCAAAACTGAGTAGCAATAGCCATATTTCTGTGCTATTCAATCATACTAGAAAAAAAAATCATCTTTTCTTTGGAAGAATATGACCTAATTTTGTTCCTTCTGTCTTACAAATTGACTCCTCCTTACAGAAGCTCTCTCTCTTACCATCTTCTTGTAAATATGAGAAATCCTTTCCTCCATGTGTTTCTTTGCAATAGTCAAATCTACAGCCTGAGGTGTGACACTAAATAGAAGTTCTAGCCTGGTGGCACTGGAAGGACAGACAGTTTCCAGTTTTCTGCTATGGCTTTGTGACCCAGTGTCTGGGGTCTAACATGCATCAATAGGAGGAATTTATCCACTAACAGAGTGTCCCAAAAGGCAGGAACAAAGCCTTCAGACATCCTGATGCCTTGCCTGTATTTACTCAATACAGTGAGATACCTCTCTCTCTATGTAGATATCTCTATAAGAGAAAGAGATGTCTCCATGAGGGAGCACGACTATCATGCCCTTAGCAGATGCAACTTTGCAGGCAAACCCAGAGCATGCTCTGGCCCAAGGTTAAGGTTATTGTGCGCAAATCCATGTTCAGGGGCACTGTGAGAGCTCTCGTCTCTCAGAGACACTCAGGCGAGTACTTACTGCTTGCAATTAAAGTTACTTTCCTCATGACCATCATCGAAAACTTATCCCAGAAACAAAAAAACAACTTCTCCTCCAAAAAATGTCTCTAAGAACCAAACAGATCTTTCACATACTGGTGTGACTCCACTCATTTATGTAGGGTAAACCACAGATCTGAATAAACTCCTCTTCCTCACAGTAAGCTCTCAGTACCTTTCACTGCACACATAGCTCATGTCTCTGCTGCTCTATCCTATCAAGTGTACACTTCACTGGAGTTTATCACAGCCCTGAGATTACAAACCCCTGCAGCTCCTCAGTGCTGTACCAGGATTCCATCCCGCCACCCTACACAATGATTCCATTCCTTTTTTTGCTTTGGCATAACTCTTGCTTCTAGTTCACTCTTTCTTAAGGGATCACTATCCTTTCTACTGAAGCCAGGCAGATTTTGTGCCCTAACCAGCCTGAATGACACTGCTTCCTGCTCTCTCAGCCCAGTATGTATGCTGGGGATGTGTTTTAGGGAACTTCTTTGGGAAAACACTTACCTGCATCTGTGCATTAATCCCATGCTCATGGGAACCCTTCTCATCCTAATCCATCACAAAGAGTTAATAGTTATTATTGTGGATCTAGAAGGTGGAAGCCTCAGAGCACTCTCTTTTTCTTGCAGAGTAGCAGAACACATGTCCCTTTTCCCAGTTCCCTGCCATGCTCCTTGTCCATTTGCAGATTTTTGGCTCTATGTTCCCCACATGTTAGTGATGAGTTCTCCTGTTACACCCAAGTTAACAATTTTAATGTTAAGGCTGAGATCTTGTGAGTCTGAGCAGTGAACCAAGATGCATCAGTAAATATATTTATTGAACAACCCTTCTTTGCAATTTGTTTAAAAACAGAAAATCAGACACATAATGAAGTACATAGTTAATTAGCATTTGAAACATATTGTTACCTCCATCTGGCCAAAGGATTAGCCAATAATGTGGGGTCTTGCCAGGTTGTTTCCACTACAATACAGCGAGGATACGTCAAGCATTTCCTTGATGCAGCAATGTTTATTTATCACATGAAACATACACAGAGTCTTGTTTCCCTGAACACAGAGTGCAAACAAACAGGAGCAGGTTCCTTGCTCTGCAGCCCAAATCTGCCTTTCCAGGGAGCACCATGCCCAGAAGAAGCTCTGTCTCTTGGCTTGCTCCCAGAGGCTGCTCCTGGATCTCTTACTCCAGCCTTTCAGCAACTCCATAACAAATACATTCCTCTGGAAATTTGGAGAGCTATTTTTAAACCCCCTCACACACAGCTGTAATCTGTCCATCGCCCGGCCTCATGATTGCCAGGACCTCTGGGGAAACCCTCCACCCACACACCTTGGCTTCTGCTCAAGCCCCATAGGCATGGCTAGGTGCTGTGCTGTAATTACACAGAGGTGTGTTAATTGTGGCTACCGTTTATGTGTGCAGAGCTACCGCTCATCTGGGCTCTCAGCTGCACGAGAGTTGAAGGGTGTAATGAACATCTCACAGTATGAGGTGTAAACCAGACACCAGCCGTGACACCCTTAGGCAGACTTGTCCTCCTGCAAGGAACATGTGAAGACAACTCAGGAATTTATAGATGATCTCCTTCCAAAGTACACATTCAGTTCTGTTGCATCTAGGCCATCCTGCTGGTGACCCAGCAGCCACAGCCAGCCAGGTACGTGTTGCTTTCTTCCCCTCCTGTTGACTTACACTGCCTTGGTTCTTAGCCCTGTGCTTACTCGCATCACCTGCAGATCCTTAACGTCAGCCTTCAGAACGGTGAAAGCTGGACAGGCTGGATCACACCTCTACAGATCAAGATGAGCCTGTGCTTGGTTTTATTCCCGCAAATCACACTTAGGAAATGCAATAATAAAAGAGTCAACTGGAGCCTTTTCTTTGCTATTTTTACTGTTTAACAGGGCAAATCAATTCCCTGAAACAACTTCATAATCAGGCGTCCTAAGGTCCCCGAGAAGACAGAGCACTCGAGAAGGTAACAGAGACTTTGGTGTCAGGACAAATCAGTAAGAAAACCCTAAGAAACCACTGTAGCCTTGTCTGGGAAAACTGCAGTGGGAGAAGGCGTGCAGGGGCTGGAGCACTTCTGCAACAGCATCCTAGAGGAAAACATTAAAGTCACTGACCTTTCCACTCACTACAACTTTAATAAGTGAATGTAAATATTTATAGAAAGCAATCAGTCTGCAGGAAAGGAGGAGTTGTGGTCTTTCGGGGTGACTGGGGCTACAAAAGATAAATCAGTCTAGAACAGGCAATACCAGAGCTGCTGTAGTTGCTTGTGCATGGTACATTAAAACAGGAGTCTGGAACTCCTAATTTAAGCTCTCATTCAGAAGGAAATCCTTGTCTTCTCCAGAGAGACTCAAAAAGCGGACACCATCTCTACTACAGGGCAGATGCCAGCTTCCTCCCCAGGAGGCATTTGCCCCACCACCGCTGATTTCTGCCGTGCTGTGCAGCGAGCAGCAGGAGCCTGCCTGTGCACAACCCAGTCCAGAGCCAACCTGAGCAGACTCGTGGGAGAGAAGCAAGGAGCACAGCTGCCATCCCCTGCTGCACAGTTTTCATAAGCAATTGGTGTCTGTCTGGGGGCAGCATAGGCACAAGTGGCAGCACCACAGGCTCAGCATGGCCAAATTTTAAAAGAGAGGCATATTCTGTTCCTTTAACCTCCAGGAGGACTGAAATCATACGGTCTCACTGCCAGCCTCCCTGGCTGCTCCCCTCTGGAAAGGTCTGTTGGCTCCCCAGCACTGCAGTGGGAGCTGCAAAGGGGTTGCCACAGGAAAGATCCTCTACCTGCCTCTCCAAACAAACACCTCTGATATGCAGAGGTTTGGCTGCTCACTGAGTTACTCTTAGGGAAAGAGTGGACTCCCTGCTGCCCTGTGACAGGGCAGGCTGCGCTTCCCTTGCTCTCTTCAGCACCAGCTGCCTTTGGGCAGCCTATTAATACATTTTATAGGCCTTTAAAATTTGTTATGAAGCAGAAAATGATTTTCAGGGAAAAGCAAACACAGCTTGTGCTTTCTCCCCAGTTAAAGGTGATAAGCCACACTGGTTCAGCCAAGATATAACAAAGCAGTGGAAACAAGGCAAAAGGTTTCAAATTGCATGTGGTGGAATCAACAAAAAAGTTTTTTACCCCATAACAGAAGAAAAATAATTAAAGAAAATGTTGCTTTTCAGACCTATAGAGGGAAACGAATGTTTAAAGATGGAGAATTGGCAATGGTAAAATACAAATCCACAGGCAACAGAACATCTAGGTCTAAGAGACAGACACATCAACAATAAAGTTGGTGGTCAGAGAACTTATACCTTCTAAGCAGCAAAGACCTTTAAAAAGCAAATGCCAAAAATAGCCAAACACTATATTTTAATACTAAACAGGTAAGTTCAGAGCCAATGGAAATTTTTCTGTTGCAGCATCTGTACACATAAGAATAATTATTGCCTGCAGTAGCAGGAAGTTTCATGAAGAATTTGATAAATAAAACTGCACAAAACTAAGCCAAAGGAAAACATTAGTGAAAAGATCCCAGTGCAAGACACTCCAGCTTATGCATCTTCATGACAAGTGCAAGAGAAGAGCCAAGTTATGAGACTAAGTGATTCAAAGTCAAAAATACCCCTAAGGACAGGTCCCAGGGGCAATGTGAAGTTTGATGATCTTACTGAGTGTGTGGGAATAGCCCAGGAAAGACAACAGCCCGTCCCTATAGCTCCAGAACATAATAGCTCCAAAGAGAAAACACATTTCTTTAACTAACCGTACCCCTAGAATATGGATCTGCACTGTACAGGTGCCCCTGGACCTCCATTCTCACTGCTAATGCTTAGAAAATAATGAGTTAAATCCAAGAGGCTGTTTATCTCTCCCTTTTCCATTTTAGAAGTTGTTCTTGCTCTCTATTCCCCACCAGTCTTTTTTCTTCAGGTGTATTGAATCATTGTACAGTTCTGAAGCTGTTTCAATACACATGCTCTGCCTCCTACTGCTGTGAGCCCATCACATCACTCTGTGACCACAGCCCCTGGAAGGAAATAAACCTCATCAACATTTCATCAGATGAGCATTTTGAAGCTTTTAAAGAGCAGCAGTGCCTGTGGCAGAGAAGTCTTTCCTGCTGCCACTGACAGATGGAGATGGAATAGGCTTTCTTAGTCTCTTTTTAGAGAACTGATGCAATGGCAACAACAATCTGCAGACCAAATCTCAAGTGTCCCCCCCAGTTTATGACTCAGTTCCCAATAGGCAAACCCCTCCTGAAAGAAGATCATGGTCCAGCCCCAGCACCATGTGCTGGTGCCCTCCTGAGACCTGTTTGCTGTCCTCCTTGTCATTTGGCTTATTTCCCACACTGGTCTAGTCTCTCCTCCATGGCATCTTATCTCTTAAACAGCTCTGGTGAGCTCATTTTCCAAAGTGGATTTACAGCAGTTGTGGAGATGACACTACATCCCAGCCAACATCTGCCCCTGGGATGTCAGCTCTTACCCCATCTGAAAGGCTTCTCATTTTACTGTTGTGTAGAAACCTTGAAAATAAAGACTAGAGAAGGAACTGTGACAACCTGGCACAAGCAAGGCCAAATACAAGGAAAACTGCCTTCTTTCTTCTCCTCTTCAATCAAAGTCAGAGTCATTGTTGCTGGTAACAGGATGTTTCAAGCAAAAATGGGATTTGTTAAAATTTAGTAACATCTCTATGTATCCTTTCATACACACAAATAGCTGGATGAGCCAAACAAGCTTGTTGGCTGCAAAACTATAAACTCTTAGTTTCCCTAAATATCTTCTCATACACTGATACAAGAACAGAAGCTTTTTAACACATTTAAACCTATATATATATAATACATTTATATATATCTCAGGGCCAGGAGCTGGACTTTGATGACCTTCAACTCAGGATATTCTGTGATTCTGTGATTATTATTGTAGATATGCTTATTATATTTTACTTGAGATATGTGTATAAAATTTATTTTCTTATTTTCTTTCTTACTGCTCTCTTTTGTAAAAGAAAAGCTTAACAGTCCCCCTGGGCTCATTGCTATCCATCACTTATTTACATTCTTTTTCAAAGGGGCAGAGTGGACTTGAGCACTGCCAGGTAGCTGCAGCACACTTCCAGGTAAGTGCCCACATTCCTCCCCCACTTTTCTTTCTACAGAAGTGCTGGTAGCCTTGTGCTGCTGCAGCATGAATCAAAGCCTGTCCTGACCCATGCAGGGAGACAGCCAGAGATTGTTCTCCCCAGCATACCTCTCCCTGGCAGCACCTATAATTTAGCCTTTAGAAATCGATGCAAGTATTTCACATTTATTCCCTAAATAGGGCAAGGAGGGATTGATTGTCTGTCCTTTCTTCAACTCAGCAGTAAGCCACTTTAGTACATTTACTGATGGCTAAAAATAGACCACCCATGCTTTGGCTTCCTCTACTGAGTCACCAGCAGTTTTCTGACCAATCCACAGTTGTACAGCAGATGGTTGGGCTCCAGTTCAGGAGATGTGGGGTGTATAACTCCAAGGATTGGCATGCTTACAGACCTCATCCATTCCCTTACAAGGGTGTCCTCCTCACAAAATGGTAGGCAATAGTCTTACTAACAGACACTAGGCATTGGAGGGGGGGGGGCACCGACATGGGCTCTGCGTTATCTGAAGGGCAGGTAAAGAAAAACTCTTCTAGCCCTCAGTATCTGTGCACTGGAGCAGAACCTAAAGTGGAAGAAAGTCTTCACAGTCCCAAGGCAGGGAGGAATTCCCAGGCAGCAGAGAGGGCCCATACTGAGTAGAGCTCAAGGACTCCCGCTGGTGTGCAGCCAGCTTTTGCACAAGGCAGCTAGAAGTGAACAGAGGCAGCGCTCTCCAAAGAGGTAAGCAAACACAGAGACCTCCAGCACTGTGCAAGCAGTACTCCCGAAAAAAGAAGTGAATTCAGAAATGTGGCTAAAATCCCTCACCCAAATGTCTGGCTCTCTCACAGCCAGCAGCCGTATCAATGGGAAGAGTGCCTCCAGGAATAGATGCTATGGAAATAATGCAGTGCCTCAGCCAAATCTCTAACCTGTCATCCTTCAGCTGCCCTTAGCAGGGGTGACTTGGGGGTATGGCCAGGTTTGGCAAAACGAGGTCGTGTCATAACTCAGCAACCCAGCAGCAGTTCCTGCAGGATCACACAGCCTTGAGCCAGCACCAGGGATTTCCACAAGCCTTGTTAAAGCTGGGGAAGGCCCAAGGCAGCACTCTGTTTTCTTTCAAACAGCTGACAAGCCAAAACCACATTCCCTCTCATTAAGTGTTCCACCATGGGCTGCTTGCTGGCACCTCTTCTGGTGGCAGGGACTGGTCCCAGGGGACAAGGTGGGCTGTGTACAGCAGCAGCCTGCCATGCTGTCATGACACCATATGTCTAATACATAACCTCCTTTTTGATAAAAAGCTAATCGGGTTTCTCTGATGAGACAGCGTGTTTTAATAGCTAGAACAAGAGACAAGATTTCTGGCTTCCTTTTCAGGATTACCCAGAATGAATAATTTTCCCATCTTTCAGTTTGAGAATGATTATTTGTGTGTTTGTTTATCTCAAGTCTGTTCACATTTTTGTTGTTGTTTGGTCTTGTTGGGAGGGGTTTTTTGTTGTCTTTTTGGTGGGTTTTTTTAATTAAAAGAGAATAATTATACTTTCACTAAAGAAAAGAAAAAATCCCATTTTAAATACGTATTCCAAATTGGTCTCCATTTGACAGCAAGAAGGTGGGTGCGGGGATGTAAAAAAAATTATTTATATTGGGTAACTTTGTTACTAGCAGTTTGTGCTGGGCGGTTCAATAAACCAGTTAGCCATAGGTTGCTATTTTTAGATGGCATCGCTCTGTTTAAAAGAGGTCTGAGCTCAGAAAATGAAACCTGGGCTGGCACACGCTGCACCTTTCCTTGTTTTGAAGCAGGTATCTTCAGATTCAGCACTTGTGACCAACGTCTTTGTCCGTATGTAGGAATTACAGGGGAGAGAAGAGTTGCTTTTCATGGCAGACATAGGGACAGATGTCAGGATAAATGGAGAGGGTTAAAAGCCACCTAGGGCCCTTTCTTTCTCTACAAGGTGTTTAGGCAGCCAACACTTGTTGAAATTCAGCCAGGTGATCTGAAAGTATGGTACCCGTATCAACAACCCAGGCTCAGTTTTCGGCTGCGACCAACATCACCACCATGGGGAGAGGAGACACAGCTGGGGCCTCATCCTGGGTCTGTAGCTCTGCTGGAGTAAAGCTTCATGGCCATGGCTGAAAAAGCACTGAGGGCTGTAGGAAAGCAGTCACATAGCAGTCCCCTTGCAAGGCAAAGTTTTGATGCTGCCAGGAATCACTGTTGTGCTATGGAAATCAAAGGTTGCCCTGTTCAAGTCACAGCAATGGCCCTGCTGGCCCAGTGTTAGGAATGCACAGTGGCAGAGTGGTACCTGCCACACTCTGCATTCAGGGGCTAAAGCATCTCACCCCGTGCCAGGCACACCAGGCACCTCTAGGGGTGGTAGGAGGGTCTTGAGTTGCACTGAAAAGTCACAGGCTTTGGGGGACCTCCCAGGCGTTCTCCTTCCACCCCAATCCCTTCACCTGCTGGAAACTTTGGCTGCCCCATGTCACCCAGGGGATAAAAGACCCCCCCAGGATCACTGGCATGGTAAAAGGGAGGAAACATGCAGTGTGTCCAGCTGCAGGCTGAAGCAGGGATGCTGCACTCAAGTGACCAGACTGTGTCCCAGGACATGATGAGGGATGCTGGAAATACACTGATCACCCATTTCTCGTTCCCCAGAAAGCTTCCCAGTTTCACTACGGTACAAATAGGTTGTTTGTCAGGGCCACAGCATGAGGGGAGCATGGCAAAATGTCCTGTCCCCAGGAGAGAAAGCACATTAAGTAGTTACTTGTCTCACATGCTGATGTAAAATCTGGGATGAGTGGGGACCAGAAAACTTCCATAAGCTGCAGCAGGGAGTCAGACCCACAGCCTTGCTGCAGCCTTGCTGCAGCCTGTGCAATAAACCTGATTCCCTAGACACTTGCTTTGATTTTTCCACCACCTGCAGCCTGGCAGGAAGAAGCAGATGTTGAGAAGACACAGGATTTCAGAAGGGAATCTGATTTCCCTTGACTTTACCACTTCTCCTGCCTGGCTCTTGTCTTTTCAGCAGCCATCAGCAACGTGCAGTACACTTCCCTCATTTCCTAGCTGGTCCAGGAGCCATCATAGTAGGAGTTTCAAATAATTGTTTTTGCAAGAGCTACTTTCCACAGAGCCTTTTGAAGGTCATGCTGATTATTTCCTCCCAAGCAAGCAAAGCACCATGTAATTATTGCAAATGTCACCTGGTGAAAAATCACTTCTAGTCAATCATCTCAGCCTAGAGATAACTGCTGCAGCTCTTTGCTACTGCAACAAGTCAAACAGAAGTGATGAGGGGTCTCACATCTCTCCTGCCAAGACTTATATATCCATGCAAACACAATAAATTGGTTAAATAGTGTTCACAAGAAGTCAGTCTATAGACTCATTGCTCAGTGGGACCTGCACTCTAGTGGATCATGCAGAAGCCTTGTCCCGCTATGGGTGTTGACATGAGGCAGAGAAGGTTGTGGCTTTTTAATTTGAAGTGAAAATGGATCCTATGGGTCTTGTGCCTCAGAGCTGCTGCAGAGCAACAGTGATGAGATAAATATTTGGCTCTGTCAGGAGGGCCAGGCACAGGAATGCCACTGGTCCCAGGCTATTCTGCACTATTAGAGTCCTAAGCCAAAAGAGGTAGTATATGGCATTAATGATAATTACAGTACTGAACACTTCTTGTTGTATAGTCCTGCCTTTATTTAATGCTAACTTCTGATGATCCCCCTTTGGGACAAAATATTTCATGTTTAGTTAATGCTTGAAGTTGTATTTGCTTTTTTAAAAAGACAAAGCTTAAGAGCAAAAATTATTCAATGACATCAACTGAAATTACTGTGTTTAATAAACCGGGAGAACCTAAATATATATATAAAAGAATCTGGTTGTCTTTTCCAAGCATTGTATCTTAAACAATCAAAGTTATGATATTAAAATAAATTTTATTGAAAAGGAGCAACTAGCACACCATAATTATGAGCACTGATCTAAACCTGTCAACAGGTAAACACCTTGGTTCCAAAAGTAGCAGTTTAGATGTGCCTGAGATATGGTGCAAGCCTCATATTTAGCAGAGGGCACAGAAGACCAAATTCCCATATACAGGCAACTGTCAAGCAGCTATCAGGGATGAAATGCAGAGCACATATACATGAAGGAAATTTCCCTGCCTGTAAACTTACAAATTTATTTGTAACTCTGTCTTGTCAGAAATACTGGCAGAAGTATATTTACCTTTTCTATTATTATTTTATTTCAACATTGGCAACTGCCATCTAAGAAACAATCACAAAGCTTTCTCTTGCTAGAGCTTTGAGTAAAACTGGCACAAGGAGGAGGGGTCCTTTCACAGCAGCACTGGAGGAATATTACTTCATACAGATTTCCTCTCCCTAAGTTTAACAGTGTTCTGGTCCACTTAGTGAAGATGCTAAGGAAAACAACATTCACAGATGTTAGGAAATACCAAGCGCCAGTCTCACACAGCAGGACAGGATCAGAAATAAATGTCCTGGCACCCACATACTGTTTCATGGCTGGGCTGGTGTTCTTTACAAGTTGCTTTAATGCAAATTCCATCATCAACAATTTTAACAGTGATCTGAGAACAAAAACTACCATCCACAGGGCCACTCAATGGCCGTGGCAATCTCCTTGTCAGAACAAAGCATGTAGTGGAAATCGATACAGGTATTTTACCTACAGGGAAAAGCATGCGGGACTTGGGGTCCAGCTGCTGTGAGGCCACAAATCTGCGACCTGCTTTGAAACTGAGAGCAATGATCTATCGCGAAACATAGAGTAACCAAAGAAATCATTAGGGAAGTTCTCTGATACTTTCTAGCTGGCAAAGAAAAATTAATGGAGCAAAGTTTCAGCACAAGTTTAAATCCAGCCTTTCTCAGAAGCTGTGTAACTCACAAATCAATATGTACATTACTTAGAAATCAATGCAAGTTTCAGATGCAGGGTTCCTAATGATATGGAGCTGAGATTCAGTACAAGACCTTGCTCTGACTCCAGACATCCATGAAGAAACATTTCTCATGTCCTGTGGTACCTTTCACTTGTTCCTATTCTCTGTGTCCCAGAAGAGGACAGAGTGATGCCTGTGGAATCTGTTGCCAGTGAGCACACAGCCTGGCTGGGACCTGGGCACTCTCATGAAGGATCCTCGGGGAGCCTTATGGTGAAAAGGTTCACCCTCAGCTCTATCCGTTCACATGAGAAAACCATTTCAGAAGACTCTCTGTATTTCTGTTCTGACCCTAGGGAAGTGAGTGTTCATGATGCACAACTGGGATCTGCCCACGGAGGTGGTTGAATCGCCACCCCAGGAGGTGTTTAAGGGTAGACTGGATGAGGTGTTGAGGGCCATGATATAAATGTTATAGCTGTTAGGTTTTAGTTGGATTATAGGTTGGATTTGATGATATTCAAGGTCTTTTCCAACCTTATCGACACTGTGACACTGTGATCTTGAAATACCACAAAAAACACCTCCTGACACCAGCTACTGATGTAACCTAAACGTGGTGTTGGGTTTCCCTGTGGAGGACAGAAGGGCTGAGCCGAAGGTGGGTGTTGTCTGCTTGCTAAGTGGGAAGAGGGGTCCCCTCCCGCCCAGCACTGATGTGTACCTTTCCCTTTTAGCATTCATCTATACCAGGAGATGAGCCACATGGTGACGGGTGCCTGCAGCCCCAGATAGGCAATTTTTAGATCAAAGGAAGCTCATCAGATTGAAGGCAGCTTCACCTCTGCAATATGCAATTCTAGTGCTGGAAATTGTGAGAGTTTAACCGGGCCCTTGCAACTATTGTCTGAAAAGTATTTTACGAGTCTTGAAGCAAAAACATTATTTTCTCACTGTATCCCAAAGCTCTGACAAGATACAACTTTAGCCTAAGTTCCTTAATTTTAGAGCAGTGTCAGTACTTGGTCACATTAACCTGTACCGTATTCACAATTTCTGCTTAAAAATGAAGCCTACTGCTTTCACCTGATCTGTTTTCAAAAATGCCATCCTGATACTGATCTTCCTGCTGAATCAGGAACCATTATGTACTTACTAAATTGCCCAAAACAAAATAGTCCCTAACTGATAAATTACATGTTTTCAAATAATTCTCTCAACAATAGCTAAGCTCCTTTGTGTTTGTTTTGGGACTGGGTAGCATTTTGTATCTATTAACAATCTGAGGACTGTGTAACTGAAGACCACAGACATTTTGTATTACTCTGGTAGATGTAATAAATCTCATTTAAGAGCTTAAGAGCTCAACAATACTTTAAAATGTCCAGGAGAGAGCTACCAGTTGCTATTGCACTCATTGTGTCTTCTGTCCTGGTGAAGACAAAAGCCTAAAAATGTCATGAGACATGAAATCTTGGTTTTCATTCCAGCCTTATTCTGGCTTCCTTATATACATACGTGTTTCAGATTAGGTTTTTTGCAAATATCATCTTTGGCCTATGGGATTTAGTTCCCACTCTCCCTGTCACCCAAAAATCAGATCATCTTCTAAATTATTTTTAACTCTTCATTATAAAAAAATGGTTCCTATAAAAATATATGGGGTGTTTGAGAATATAATATGTCCCAGAGCATTTCAGTTTTAGTTTTTTAAGATGAGTTACTTCTTCTGAGGTGACACGCATAAACACTTCCCCCAGCTAGCAACCAGCTCTTCAGTTGCATGCTTTCAACTTCTTTTCAGATAGAAGTGAGCACTATGAAAAATAGTCACTGCAGGCAGCTGGAAGAAAAACAAAATCAAAAGGTCATCCTCCCCTTTGTCTGCTCACATCACAACACAGGTTATACTACCTCTATACTGCAAACAAGCAAATGTGTCATCTGCCCTCTTTCTCCCTCAGCCACCCCAAGGGTTCTCCCTCCACAAACACAAGCACAGGCTTGTGCTCAGTAACAGACCTTTAAGAGGATCACTGAAAAATCCTTCCAGGAGACCTCACCTAGCCAACCTTTGTATTTAATGTGTTTCCAGGAAGTCTTACAGTCGTACTGGCGACAGAAACCTATTCCGGTCCCCTGGCCATACAACTCTGGCCAGTGTCAAAATTCCAAAGCTGTGAGGATGGTCAAATGTCTCTGAGGTCAAAAGAGAACAGCAAAGAGCCTGTGATCTGAGTTGCGAAGGCAACAGAGTCCCAGATGTGTGTTAGCTCTTCCAGTGATCAGCTACTAACAGAAAATATCCCAAGTCTGAGAAAAATGCTCTAGAGAAGCTGGATTTCTTCAGTCCCAGTAAGGCAGTGCTGTGGTGGGCACAGAAGAAGCAGGTCTCTGTGGACAGGTTCAAAGGAGCTGTATTTTCTGCAGTGGCAGAGCACACAGGGGATGCAGGTTTACCTCTGGAGTGTGCATTGGAGCAGCACAAGGGCACATTGGCTGCAGGGTTTGGCCACCAGAGGAGTGGTGTTGGAGAAGAACAAGGAAGAAGGACAGGAGAAAGCCCCAGGGAAGGAGCTGAGCACCTGCATTTGTTACTCTGTACCTTCTCAGCTCTTTTCTGTAATAATAAAGATCATTATGTGAAAGTGGTGGTGATTAAAACCTCCAGCTCCAAGCAGGCACTGTTAATAAAACTGTTAATAACCGGGTGAGAATGGAACCCTGAGACCCAAAAGTGAAACAATACGAAACTGATTCAAAGCAGAGGTTGTTACAATTCCTTAAGTTCCAGAGTCAGTGCTCCACGACACAGCACTGGCCCACCAGCTGCAGTAGACAATATACACGGCAGAGAAATTGGGTTTGTAAAGTGATTTCAACTCTGGTGTTTAGCGCTGTCATCAAAGTGCAGTCAAGAAGTCAGTTAACTTCTTTATGTTTTACCATCCCCTAACAGCTTTTGGACTCAAAATTGAAGGTCAGAGTGATGTAAAGAGCAAGTGAGAGCTGAGAAAGGTGAGTGTTACAGTGGGACATGAGGGATGATGCCTCAGCTCTGAAGTGTGGTAAGCAGTAGGAGAAATGGCAAGACTGTACCAGGAATTGTTCAGGATCTCTCTGGACTGTTCTTCTCAACATCTTCATAAATGGCTTGGACACAGGACTGGAAGCGAGTTTGAAGACAACACAAAACTGGGAGGAGCTGTTGGCACCCTTGAAGGCAGGGAGACCTCAAAGAGACACCTGACAATTTAAAGGGATCACCAACCCTAGGAAGTTCAACAAGGGAAAGTGCTGGATATTGCACCAGCGATGGGGCAACCGTGAATGTACATATGGACTGGGGAATGAGAGGCTGGAAAGCAGCAGCAGGGACAGGAACCTGGGGGTCCTTGGTGATGGAAAGTTAAATATGATTCAGGAATGTGCCCTGGCAGCCAGGAGGTCCAACCGTGTCCTGGGGGACATCAGGCAAAGCATCACCAGCTGGTTGAGAGAAGTGATTTTCCCTCTCTGCTCTGTGCAGTGTGGCCTCACACTGAATATCGTGTGCAGTTTTGGTCACCATAATATAGGAAAGATATTAAGCTATTAGAGTGTCGAAAGGAGGGCAATAAAGATGGTGAAGGTCCTTGAGGGGAAGCTGTATGAGGAGAGGCTGAGGTCACTTGATCTATTCAGCCTGGAGAAGAGGAGATAGAGCAGCAACCTCATTGTAGTCTACAAGTTCCTTGTGAGGGGAAGATGAGGGGCAGGCACTGTTTTCATCCTGTGGTCACCAGTGACAGGATACAAGGGAATGGCCTGAAGTTGTGTCAGGGGAGGTTTAGGTTGAGTATCAGAAAAAAGTTCTTCACCCAAAGAGCTGTTGAGTGCTAGAATAGGCTCCTTGGGGAAGTGGTCACAGCACCAAGTCTGCCAGATTCTCTCAGGCACATGGTGTGACTCTTGGTAATGGTCCTGTGCAGGCCTAAGTGTTGGACTCAATGATCCCTATGGATTCTGTGAAAAAAATTAATTGATCAGGAGAGTTTTCTGGGACAGAGAGTCATTCTGCAGGAGTAGGAATTAGTTAAAAAGTGTAAGAAACTCAACAAAAAAACCCAACAAAAATTGTGAATGTTTGAATTAGTACAACTTATTTCCCCTAAATATATGTAGTCTTTCTAGCAAGAAACACTTCCTATCCATTCTTCCCTACTCAGCATATTCTGTAATTTACCATACAGCTGTAGAGAATGTTGCAAACAATCTATAATCACACACACACACATATTCATGCACACTTTCCCCTGGCATTCTCTTTTAGCGGTGGCTAGAAAGGAAACTATTGCACTTCCTCACTGCTGGTAATGCAATAATTGGATGAACTATGAATGCGTGAATGAGCAAGGCTAGACCGACAGCACAGCCTAAGAAGCTGACAAGCAATCAAAAAGAAACTGGGGAAGGTAAGAGCATGTACGGCCATAAGAACCGTCCCTTGGGTACTCTAATGATCCTCTTTTCTGTTTTTTCCCCAGCTCAGTTTGACAGAGTATTAGCACCATTACATACAGTAGAAGGAATCAGTAGCACCTTAAGGGTTTATGTGTTTACACTGAGAAGCAAGACATCAGTTTTCCATTGCTGCTGCATCTCCTCGATATCCTCTGATGCCATCTGCGTCTTTGCCAATTTCTAGTGGTGGTCATTTGGATTGACCCCTTGATGACTGTACGTAACTGTCATGGTTATACCTGCTTCTGTTTCTGGCTGGTCGCAGTACTGTAGTTTTCCAAAACCTGCAATGTAGGATTTCAGCCAAAATACAGTCATGAGGAAACAGGAAAGAAAAATACAAAGAACAATACAAAGCTTATTGCCATGCTAGCAGACAGTCCATTTGACATAATAATGATATTTTTACACTATATTAGAAAATAGCTCTGTTCCACACCCCCAGCACTGCTCTAGGTAATAGCCCACACTGAGCAGGGTGGGGTGCATGGGCAAGGGGCAGGTCAACTATTCACAACAGGGGTACAAAGAAGGAGTGCAGGTGACTGGGTGCTACCTGCATGGCTCTCTGGCATATGAAGGCCCAAAGGTGCCACCTTTCTGCCCCCTGAAAGCAGTTATCCATCTTCCCCAGCTGTAATGGGTTTTACCCTATCTGGATGCTAGGGGCCTGAATGGTCACTCAGTCCCAAATAAGATGATATACAAAGGGTGTGTTGGAATAAGGCAGTTTAAATAAGCAAAAATAAAGCAAAGCAAAAGCATGCACAGAAGCAAAACAAAAGAACTAATCTCTACTTCCCTCAGCAGAGGTGTCCATCCACACCTAGGGAAGCAGGGCTCCTACACGTGATTAGAAGGCAGCCTTGGAGAACAATGAATGCCCCCACCCCTGCCCTTGCCCCCTTCCTCAGCTTTTATATCTGAGCTGACATCATATGGTATGGAATATCCCTTCGGTCAGTCTGGGGCAGCTGGTCTGCTTGTGTCCCCTCTCAGAATCTCATCCTCAGCTGGGGAGAAGGGACCTTAGTGCAATGTGTGCCCAGCTATAGGCAAAACACTTGTGTGCTATCAGCATCCTTTTAAGCACAGCACCGCAAAGGCTGCTATGGGCTCAGGCAGTCCCAATACACCAGCATACAGGGAAGTGAGAAGGTAGAGACTGGAGTGAAGTGTCAAGTAGTAGAGCAGAACCAGGAAGTAGCAACTTGGGTTTTGTTGTCTGCACTTTCTCTTTTCTCCTTTGAAGGGTACAGTCCATGCTGCCTCGGGTGCAAAGCACGAGATGAGGAGCAGAAGTGTTTTTTCTGGCAGTCCTAGAAGCAAAATCAATTCATTGGTCTGACCGGCTGCTTGCCATCTCCCACACCTCCTCCGAGATCAGTGCCTTTCTTCTGGCACTGCATCACGGCTGGGAAGGGAAAAGCAGATTCTTCTCCTTCATTTCAGGGCACTGGGGATGCCCAGGACAGCACATACTCTATCACTGTCCAGCCTCAGAATTAGATAGGTGTCCAGCACTCTTGGGAAATCTCAGCGGCTTCAACTACTGGAATTGGAGTGTGTGAACAGACTGGTTCACACAGGGATGGAGACCTGGATCCCTGACTCAGGATCTAGGAGCCACACAGAGAAAACCCACCCAGGCTTTCTTGGCTGGGCAGCTCACCTGAATTCTCCCATTACCTCATGCCTGCACAAAAGGAACACATCTTTTTGGCTGAAATTTTCCAGATTTTCTAAGCCTAAGGCAAACACCTGGTATGCAAAATTTTGGCTTGAACAGTTGAAAATTGACAAAGTCAAAAGAAAGAGAAACTATGATGCTTAAAGCAGAAATTGCTAGGCAATTTTAAGACCCCACAATAGTCCCAGTTTTGTTGCTCTCTGGTTTTGGATGCAAACTCACAGGTCAACCCAACATTTAGTTGTGTTTCTAAACAGCTGCAGAAATTACTGATACGAACTTGTCAGTTTTGCCCTAGGAGAAGGTTGGTCTTGCTTTGCAGAATATTACAGAGATCTTATCCTGCTCACCTACTGGCAAGGCTTTTTGTCTCATTAAGATTTCTGAATGTCAAATCCAGGCTTCCTGTTCCCAGGATCATTCCTCTACCTGTTGAACCTATTGGCAAAAGACAGATGTGTTTAACCTCATCTGGATTTCTCCAGCGGACTTAACCTCAGCTCAGCTGGCACCTCCCCAGCACCAATGAAACTTCAGGTGCGAGAGGTGCCCACCTGCCTCTGGGCACTCCTGAGCCAGCACAGACATCTTCAGGTCTGCAACCTGAGAGTCTTGCAGGGAAGGGTTTGCAGAGGGGGATGCAGACGGGGAGAGCAGGAAGTCAGGTCTCTCTCTGCAGCTGAGGTGTGAAGCCTCAGCTGTGTCAGGATGTAAGCCTTCTCTATCCTATCCACGAGCATGCAAAGTGCCAAGTGCTTGGGCTTCTCAGCTGATCTGGGACCTTTCCACTGGATGCAGCAGTGCAAGCACTCATTTGAGGCAAGCAGGTACCAGTTCTGTAGCAGTCACACAGATTTAGGTCAGATACAAGACCTGACTGATTTTATTTACATGCACTGGAGAGTGTAGTAAAAGATGCTAAGTCAGCCTTAAAAAGTCAGAGCTAAACTTCTGTTAGTGATTCCCACAGCCTGCAGCATCACAGACCTTGCTGGTCTCTGTTAGCCCCGCTGCACAGCAGGGAGAGGCAAGCTGTGGACCCCAGTGCCTGGCAGAGACCCCAGGCTATAACGTGCACTTTGCAACACCCATCTACCATGAAATAGCCCACTGAAGAAACCTGTTCAGGATTTTCAAAGCCCACTGGAAATTACTGAGCTCCTTCCAAGCCCACAGAGGCAATGAGAAGTGAGAGCACTTGGTACAGCGAAAGAACGCCAAAGCAGGGCTCATTTGAAAAATAAAATCAAATTGGCCCATGAGGATGATGTACCCAAGCATGAACGCCCTACTCATGGGGTATCCCTCACCAGGGACCTCTTGCCTTATTAAAGCTCCTCAGAAACAGTGTGACTTGTGCTTGTCTATTTGCTGGTGGAAGTTTCACATGCTCTGAGGGAGGGAGTAGTACAACTCTGAATCAAGCAAAGGATAAAAACACATTACTAGATCACACAGGGCTTTTAAGCCTGAGTTTACATTCCTAAAATACTTCAGATTTAATAGCCCTTTGGAGAACAATTAAATTTAACTCTCTGTAGCAAAGAGACACCATCACCCTGGGGTTTCATGTTTGTGAAGCCCCATGATTTTGAGTTGGATTACTTCCAAAGAAAATTCAAGAATTCTCCTAGCAGATGGTTTTATAAGAGAAAATGTAAACAAATTCTGCAATCCAATATGAAGTAATACAGGTGTCCAGGCACTGCCAATATTTCACTCCCTATGTAAAAAGTAGTGGGCTGGTATCTGTAAAGGAAGTCAAATGAGTTGGTACAAATTAAGGCTTTTTAAAGAAACCAGAAGCCTACCATAATATCTACACTTACAGTCTAGTCTCTAGATTAAGTCTCATTTTTTAACCATTTAGGATCCTGGGAATTAATACCAGGAGAATTTTAAGTCAGTACATAAACTCTTAAACAAGCATCAGCAATTCTAATAAAGTGAAATAATGTTCTCATGACCAAGAACACCTAGATACTAAAATCAACCCCATCTTCTCCACTGATTTCTCATTGCAGATAAGACTAGAGAGTTTCTGTACATCATATGTATATTCTGAACCTCAGGTAAGGGCACAGACTATGTCTGCTCAAGTGTTAGAAGGAGCCCTTGGCTCAGGGAAGAGGGCAGTATGTTGGCACACAGGAGAAGAAGATATGATTCCCAAAACATTTGTGTGACCTTGAGTAGAATGCACTTATTTTCTCCTCTTTTTGGCCAGGCTGTCTTTAACTTGCAGCGAATGACCTGGTTGTTACTGGGACAGTTATACAGCAGCGTGGTTCAGTTGTGATGCAACTGATCATTCAATAGTTAACAAATAATTATTAAATCAGTTATTCAGATAAAACCTGTCGCAAAGTATTGTGAACATCTTCAGTTTCAGAGGAAGTGAGAGCTCAGAGCCATGCACTGTTATGTACTGGAAGAAGGAAACCCTCTCAGAGATAACAGCCAGTCACACTCAAATGTCATTGCTCACTGTGATTGTCACTTTCACTTGCCATCTGGCATATATGGTACAGGTGGCTTTGCAAAGATATGCACAAACAAGGCAAAGCTCTTAAAGCCCCTGGCTTGCAGCGATTGCCAGTTGTGGCACAGTCTGATGTGGGACATTCTCCGTCTTCCCAAAGCATGCAGAGCACCATGCTCCATGGCAGAGGTAATAATTAGCCACATCTAGAAAATCCTACATCTGCCACAGTGGATTGTATTTAACTTTTCTATCTTACTGTACTTACACACAATAAAAAATGCATAGAGAGTGAATTTAAGAAAGCCTTCAAAAGATAAGCTCTGAATTCCAGATCAGACACCTGCCCAGATGTTACTGGCACACGTAGGTGCTGCTTCACTGCAGGACTGAAAGGGCTGTAGGCTCTTTGCTAGCTTGGCTTGGGCTAGCACACCCCTCAGCCTGCTCACCACCCTGCAATACAGCAGCATGCCCCTCAGCAGGGTGCTTCAGTTTCATATTCTGGTTTCCTGCTTCTCACATGTTAAGAGTCCTAATACACCTGCTGCTAGCAAAAGAAATCTGCTGAAGTAATCTTTGTCCATGAACTGTTGTGAAAATGGACAGGAGTACATTCTTTCCTAACTCGGGGTAAATCTGTATCTCCAACGCAGAGCCTTCCAAGTGCAGTCCCCAGGTGCACTTGTAGTTCTGTAGTTCTCCCAACTAGCCCAGCACCCAGGGCTCAAGGCACCAGTGGCATGGCCACTTGGCAGGGGAAGGCAGGTCAGGCATGCTGGTGTGGCAAATCAAGCACTCATGTGAACAGGTTCACAGAGCAACATTCCCCAAACCACCAGAACATGGATGGTAAGGGACCATAGGATCCTCAGGAGTGCTCAGTTGGTGTTCCCACCATGAGAGTGTTGCTGAGGGTAGGATCCCTCATGCAGCACCACTGTCCTTCCCACTGCAGCACACCCCATCCCCAGCAGCTCAGAGTCAGTGGGAGACCTGGAGCAAGAGCTGCTGAGCTGGCCAACACATGAGGGTGAGGGCACTCATGTGGGTTCCCTGGTGCCTCTTGTGCAAGTCCCAGAAGAGGGAGCAGTGGGAGATGCCATGTCCTTTGAGCCACCTATCCTGGATCAAGAACAATTAGTTTCAGGGCTGCAGGGAAGGCAGCATTGGCTGTGAGGGCGGGCTGTTCACCTGGCACCTGACAGCAGCCACAAACAGGTCTTTCTCAAGGAAGTGTGGCAACTGGAGGGAACAGCTGCAAGCTGAACTTAAAAACATTGCCCTAGGAAACACGTACAGGTAAGTTTAACAGTTGGATTTTAGAAAGTGAACAGTGTTTATCCAATGCAAGCCAATTTTAACATGGTAAATATAGAGTTGAATAAAGATTCTCCCTCTGAAACCTCCCTTCTTTTTGTTGTCCTTTAGCAAGGAGGCAACCCATAAACGGCTTTCAAGGACAGCTCAACCAGAGCCATTTAGTGTTGTGGAATGTGGCTTTCTCCTACAATTTAGTTGCCTTATAAACACCACCATGCCCTAGCCTTCCCCTGGCACATTAGCCATTAGGAGATGCCAGCAGCCTTCAGCTTCACAGGATCCAAAGGGAGAATTCAGCTTATTCCTGTGCTGCACATTCCCCTCTGGCAACTGTCTTCCTGGCCAGAAGCACGTTGTCCCTCCTGGAGGTGATGCTCTGGTCCTGGCAGACAGGGTTTCCCCTTGACAAGATTCAAGAGTAGGAGGGGGTTTGTGTGGTTGTGGACTGCCTAGGGCAGATGGGCTTGGGCTCCTTGCCACATTCAGCTGTCCCCTCTGTCCCCAGGGTATGCAGGATGGAGCAAACACACTTGGAAGGTATATGGTTGCTCCCCACTCTGTGGTAGCTCCAGTACTGTGTATTGGCGCTGCCTGGGCAGTGAGCACAGGCTCAGTCAGAAAGGTGGTCTCTGAATGGATGTACAAGTGCTTGAGTGCCAATACAATGAGCTGCCATAAGGAGGTCCCACTGCCCATTTGCCCGGCAGGAAGCCACAGCACACCTTTCCCTGCAGCATCCTCCACCCTGCAGAACACAGGAAATGGGTCAACAACCTCAAACTGATGGTTCTCCGGGCAAAAAGTTGCTGCGTGATGTACAGATTTTTCTCGCCAAGAAACGTTTTGGCATTTCCAGTTCTGGCAGTGACTTCAGTGTTATCTAAAAATTAATTTGATTTCTCTTCTAATTACTCTTGGAAAATTAACTTCAGTATTTAACACTGTTTAGCTCAAGGCCTGCTGTCCCAGGCAGCTGCAGACACAGGTAACCATAGCGGTACAAAATGATCTGGAAAACCTCTATAAGCAACATTTCCATGAGCGATGAACGGATGGCGAAGTCCTAAGTTCAGAAACAGCTAACTGTAGCCTCTTGATGTTCAGCCAGTGTGCCTCATTTTAGCAAACCAAACAAATCTTCCCCATCAACCAAACAAAACCAGACCACAGAGATGCACTTTCAGCAGCCTGAGCTTTCTGCACCTTCCTCTCACTTAGATTTGTCACCAGAAATGTAACTAATCCACAGCTCTGGCTTTGACAAGCCACAAGCCTTTCCTTTCCTTCCTTAGTTACTGAGCTAAGGGTACGGGGTTTGACATCTGCCGCCATGGAGGAGTTTTGTACGTTGGCCTCATCCATGTTGGCTGCCATATTGTATGTGCCACCACAGGGCCCCAGCCAGACTCCTATGCCTGCTCCTGGACTGTCCACTCCAGTAGCAGCAGGCTTTATTCACACTAATTCGTAATGTCAGGAGGCAGTTTCAAAGCTGGCACCAAAACATCTAATGATCCCTCCCGCTTCAAGTGAAGAGCAGGTTTGGGACCACTTAATAAATAGCCATAACTCTATGGGAGCTGATGACAGACATTCCAGGGTCCTGAATGAACTGGCTGATGTTGTTGCCAAGCCTCTCTCCATCACCTTTGAAAAATCATGGTGGACAGACAAAATCTCTGGTGACTGTGAAAAAAAAGGAAACAATACTTTTATTTTTAAAAAGGGGAGAAAGGAAGATCTGGGGAACTACAGACTGTTGAGCCTCACTTCTGTGCCTGGAAAGATCATGGAGCAGATCCTCCTAGAAAATATGCTAAGGCATATAAAAGAGAAGGAAGTAAACTGAGGCACCTAGCATGGGTTCACCAAGAGTAAATCATGCCTGACCAATCTGGTGACCTTCTACAATGAAGTGATGGCAACAGTCAACAAGGGAAGACCAACAGATGTCATCTATCTATACTTCTGTACGGCCTTCAGCATGGCCCCACATGACAGATTTTTTCAAATTGAATAGATATGAATTTCATTGACAGACTATTCAGAGGATAAGGAATTGGCTGGATGGATGCAGCCAGAGAGTTATGGTCAATGATTTTATGTCTAGGTGGTGGCCAGTGACAAGAGACGTACCCAGGGATCTATCTTGGGCCCAGTGCTCTTCAATATTTTCATGAGAAAATATCAAAATCTTCACACCATTCAATATCTTCTGATTTGAGGATTCAGAAACTTACAGATTCTAGTGAGGTACGTATAGGCTTGGAGATTTAGGGATTTTAGTGAAACAGTGAAATTTTAGTGAATTTTAGAAGGATTTTAGAAGAATTACTAGATTTTAGAAGCATTCACTGGGCCTGAAATTTGACATCTAATATTAAAGGTAAGAAAATCTTGTTTTGCAGTCCTGAAGCATAAACAGAACACAGTCCTAGTGAAAACATGGGGCAAGAATGTGAAACATCAGAGCTGATTGGTCAAAAGGCTTAAAGCAAGGTTGAAATTTATGACAATGCTGAAAGGATTCATATTCATGGAGTAGTTTCCATACGTATGAGGCATGGGTATAAAGATGGGTGTCAAACCTGATGCGAGCTTTTTGGCACCTGACAGGGCTGGGAGACATTTTTGCAGGACAAACATGTTCTTTTCTTGTTCCTGGGCCCAAAAATAAATTTTTTCTATGGCACGCATGCAATTACCTTGAGTCCGACTGATTTGCCTTAAATCATTCAGACAGTGAGATCGAGTGCATCTTCCAGTTGATTTGCAGATACATGAAGTTGAGGAGTGCAACTGAGACAACAGAAGGAAGGGATGCCATCCAGGGGGACCTGGACTAAGTTGGGAAATGAGCCCTTGAGAACCTCATGAAGTTCAAATCTGAGTGCAACGTGCTACATTTCGGTCTGGGTGGTCCCAGACATGAGTACAGACTGAGAGAAGATTGAGAGCAGCTCTGTGGAGAAGGACTTTAAGGTTCTCATGGATGAAAAGCTAGACATTAGCCAGCCATGCGCACTTGCATCCCAGAAGGCTGACTGCATCCTGGGCTGCATCAAAAGAGGAATGGCCACCAGGTCAAGGGGGATGATTCTGCCTCTATACTCTGCCCTCATGAGACTGATCCCATCTGGAGTACTATGTCCAGGTCTGGGGTCCTCAACAAGAAATCTGTTAGCATGGATCCAGAGAAGGGCCACGAAGATGGTCAGAGGGTTGCAGCACCTCTCCTGTGAAGATAGGCTGAGAGAGCTGGGGTTATTCAGCCTGGAAAACAGAAGGTTCTGGGGAGACCTTGATGTGGCCTTCCAGTGCCTAAAAGGGCTTATAAAAAGGAGCGAGAGGGACTGCATAGTGACAGAAAAAGGGGCAATGGTTTTAAACTAAGGGAAGCCAGGTTTGGATTAGATGTTAGAAAGAAATTCTTTACTGTGAAGGTGGTGAGGCACTGGAACAGGTTGCCCAGAAAAGTTGGGGATGCCCCATCCCTGGAAGTGTTTAAGGCCAGGTTTGACAGGACTTTGAGCAACCTGGTCTAGTGGAAGGTATACCTGCCTGTGGCCATTCTATGATACTGTAATTCTATAATGAGGTAAATGCTGAGACTCATATCAATAACTGAATCTTGTTCACAGATTTGGAAAGTGGTTGGTCATATGTAGTCTCAGGCCATATGAAAGGAACTGCAAGTACTTTTCGTCTGTTATTTGAAGGATGACCAAAAAAACCTCTTTTGGAACCATAAAGAACTTTATTAACTTTTGCTATTTCTATAAAAGTATTAGAATTCCGTGCACATCACTCAGCTAAGAAAATAATACTGTATCTCTATGGCAACCTGCAATGAACAACATATTGACCATCTTTGAAGACACAGGGAATTGCATTATTCCTGCATCATGAGGGTTTCTACTTAGAGTATGCCTTGTGCTTACATTTCTTTAGGATTAAAAAAAAAGAATTGTGAATCACAGACCTCCCACCAAAATATTTGATGCAGGAAACATTAATTTTACTTTCAGGAGCTCCTGTTTTATACAAAAGAACTCATTCATGCTGCCAACATTTTTCTCTACACAATTTCCAAAGAAAAACTCAAAGACACTATGTGCAATCTTGATGAAAGCATGAAAATAAGGCCAGTGGCTTCTCTTCCCCTTTCATGTCTGATCATTTACACTGTTCACATCTCCTCAGCTGTTACAACACTGCACCATCACGTCAGATGTTGCTTTGCTCCTCAGTTTAGCTCAATGAAAGGAGAAAGTGTGTTTTTCAAAAAATGAATGGGTCTGGTACAAATTAGTAAAAAACACCAGGAACACAGTAAAGGGAAAAGGTTGCAGAGCACGAGTGAGGCACAAAGATGAAGTGTGGAGAAATGCAGCGGCTCTGCCTGGAGAAGGGCGGCAGGCAGGAAGGAGAGCAGGCAGCAAGCTACACACTGAGAAAGGCAGACTCAGATCACACTGCAGTGGAAATCCATCTCCAAAGTCCATTAAATGCTTTTCAGAAGGTTTGCAGCAGGCAAAATAGAGAAGTGCTCACTGATTTACTAATAATAATTTCTTTCAACATCATTTGAGTCTCTTTGGCCAGACACAATGACATTGTACTTGCTCTGCCTGATTGTAAAATTCTAGCCTTGTCAAAGGCAACACAATTTTCCCCAGCTCTTTGCACATGCACCTCAATAAAGCTTCAAGCTTTAGGGCCTTAGTCTGTGCCAAGTAACTGCAGCTAGTAAACTGATCGTTTAATTTGTGACTCTTTCATGGTTTTTCTCATTTCTCAGAAGCATATCAACTCAGGAAACATGGTGCTGGAACAGAAGGACTGCAATTTGTGTATATAGCATGTTCCCTCCCCTTTTCTATCCCTGTTTCTACGTGGGAAAATTCAGTGGCTTCTGGCCTCATATAAAATGTCGCACTACAGAATTTTCCTCAGAAAAATTGAGGCGAAGAGCAGCAAACAGTATATGAAAAAACCCAACAAACCACATTTGGAAACACTCGGAAATGCTGAAAACCAGTGACATGCGGTATAATTGTGTGCCTTCAGATTCAAATCCATGATCCAGCTCCTGCTGCTGCCGCATCCCTCCAGTCAGCAGAGCAGGGAAGGAGCCGCTGGAGCAACTCAGGCAACTCAGCCCTGCCAGTACTGCCGGGAGCAGCACTGACAGACAACGGGGGGGAAAAGCGTTCCGTATCGAAATTCAGGGAAACTTCTGCTCTGTATCAGTTTGACTTGATAGTTAACTTCTTTGTGCTCACCTAGCGCTCGGTGGCTGAGTTTGTTATTCCATGTTCTCAGACAGCAGATGACCTACTTTTCTTGCGTTATAATTCCTGGTTTCGGCAGTCAGCCTCCCCGGGGGCGGAGGAGGAGTGCTGGTGATGTGTTTGTCGAGGATATACAGCTGGGACTTGGCTGGTGCCTGATTTGGAGAGGAAAGGGGTAGAGCGTTCGGTATGGTTTCTTGGGAGGTGAAAATGTATTCAGCCTGCGATGCCGCACCCTGCAATGGGGAAGTCTGTTTACAGAGGGGTTTGAAACGAAAATGAGCAAGATGTAAAGTAAGTAAGCTGCCCAGCAGAGACGGGGTGGAGGAGAAGGTGTGAAGGGAGGAGGATGGGGTGACAGGCAGCAGGTGGGGAGGGTGGTTTGAATGTGGGTGGCCAAGAGGAAGATGTGCAGGTTGGACCAGCAACTGGGGGGAGTGGGTGTTCAGTGAGAAGCTGTCTTTGGAGAAAGAACATGAGGAAGAATGACTGCAAATGTATTAAGTGCAAGGGGGAGAGGATGGAATAAGAAAGGGACAATATGCCTGAAAAACTGTCTGCCAGTGCAGGAAGGTGGGTAGCTGAAATTCACCTCCTACGCAAATGAGCAATCCTTGCTGGTTTGGGGTAAACATGACTCTAAACGAGACCTGTCCTTGCAGGCCTGTTATAGGTGAGACCTTGTTTCATGAGAGCAAGTCTTTATCCCACCTGAATCATCTTGTGGAGTCCCATAACCAAACCAAGGAACCACCACAAAAACACAGATCACACACAGATGGGTGAAAAATGCCTTGGATAAAGGCAGGGATTTTGCAGTCAGAGAGCAGTATCAGGAGATCAGGTAGGTGAAGAAGACTTGGGAACATATCTCAGACAGAAAATAAAGAAAGTAAATCAGCTTTCAGGGTGATAAGTCTGAGGCAGCAATAGGGTCTGGGAGCAGGAGCAATGATACTGTCCTCTGTTTCAGCCTCTGTTCCAACTCTATTTGGAAAAAACAAGTCCATGTGTATGTTCTTGGTAAGAGGCTTAAATCTATCTTTTTAATTGTCTAATGCAGGAAAGCCCACGTAACAGCTAACTTCAACAGCCAAAGTGAACAAGATGTTATTCTTCTCTTAGTGCATCTGCACAGCCCTCCGCACAACCCTTTGGGCAGTCTCGGGAAAGGCTTTTGCTGCCTCTGAAACTGAAGCAAGGTGCTTGCAACCAGATCCAGAGTCAGCCAGGTATAAAAGTCAGAGAAGGAAGAGACAGTCTTGCCCTGCACCCAGAAGAGCCCACAACCTGAAGTGAGCTGCGTATTCCTTGCTGGCCCACAGTTCCTTTCCTGCATTTTGGATATTTGTGCATTGAAATGCATTGGCATTCATGAGCTTTGATGAAAATAATTGTTTAATACCACACCTGAAGGTAAGGAACACTGCTCCATAAAAGTCTGGTGTGACACTCCAGTTTTACATTTTCCAATAATTTTGAAAAATTATATAAGCAATCATAATTGAAAGCTCCTCAGTCTAATTCTTTCTTCCAATTCTGGCCTCTCAGTGTGCAGGCAGGTTGATAGGTCCTGCCACAAGACGAAACTTAAATATGTCATGTATTATCTCACACATTTTGTGTACAACTTCTCGAGTAGTACAAGAGCTGATTACAGCTACTATATTAGAAAAACATAAAATAATTATGCACTTACTAATGGCAAAATAACATTTGAGGATTTTCCTTCACTTGGAAATGGCTTTTCTAGGTCTCAAAGCAAGAAATCAAATTACATTATTGCCAGAGAGCAGAGAGAGACAAGACTTAGAGCAAGACAAAGGGTAAATGGCCACTTGTTTCCATGTCATCTGACAAGCAGGTGGAAAACCTAAAATATTCTACCACTGAATCAGAAAGGCAAGACATGTGTTATGTCTCTACTATATAACTTCTATACTTTCACACTAATCAGCCCCATATGACCAACAATGCAGATAATTCATGAGTGAATTGATCAATTATGACCCTTGAATACCACAGAGGCATTGGCACTGCTGTCTTGACAGCTTGCCATAAACTGCAGTCTCCAAAGACCGATAAACACAAAAATTTAGGACAAGAAGATATTTCACATAATTAACAGGCAGGGAAAATGTCACCAGCTTCTCACCTACCCAGAAAGTTGTCACGAACAGTCAGTTTCATGTCTTAATTTACTGAAGAGGGGTACAAATATAATAAGGGATTCTATATTTCTGCCCATCACAAGAAAACTACTCATTAAGAAACCAGAGGACAGCTTCTTTAGGCTAACCACAATTGCAAAGCAGCCCTTGATTTAGGTTCTGCACAGGAGTGACTGTGTGTGCTTGCTGTTTATCATCCTGCAAGAAATTGATGTCTGTTGCCCTGAGCTACAATAAAAGGCCAGTGAGAATTAAATTGACATCAAAAGAAAAAGAGCCAAGGCATATAAGCCTTCATCAAAGAGTAAAGCAGACCTATAATTGGGTGCTCAGAATGAGTTAGGTTTCTGCTTGCTTACCACAATCCTACAATGGATAGATCTGCTCATGTACCCAGTCCTGAAGCAACCAGCACAGGGAATTTCCCACCTAACCCCCTTCTCATATCCTTGTTTTCCCCCAAACTGAGCAATACAACCCTTGCAGTATCTACACTGTTATTTGCAGCTCGACTTCCTTGAGATTTCTTATCAGTGGGAATAATTAGCATGAACACTAAAAGCCCCTCAGTGGGAATAAAGGGACATCCCCTCATCTCCTAGCACAAAGCAGAAGCTCATTAGCTTGGATGAATTCCCCATAAATTGTGGATGCATAGTCAGCATATGGCCTTGTTATGTTTTTCTCCCCAAACAGAGAGAAAAAAAACCTTACATTTTCTTGTATAAATTTGATTGGGAGCAAGAACATTTTTTTAATGGACTGTGTATTCTGCATCTGTGTTTCGTCTGTTAAGAAGAAAACTCAGTCATTTCAGTGTAATTGTTTTATTTACACCAGTTTAACCAGAAAATACATGGCTACAATAATAGCCTTCTTTTGAGTAAGAAATAATGCAGTTCACAACAGGAGGGTAATCAGCAATGAAAAAAGTTTTATTTTCCTGACAAAGCTGGGAATTCATGAATGCTCCCATGATAGGCAAGAAAACAAACACTGAAATTACCTTAAGTTACTTCACATGACAAAATAACATTGTTTTATTTATCTTCCCCTTTGTCTTTACACTTCAAACAAGTGCATATGACCAACTTGCATTGCCTGACCCCAGAAAGAGAAGGGTTTTCTCTGCAACTCAGCCTAGCACAGAGAGATGTCAGTGATGCACGTCCGTTACCTTGTCGGGTTTGAAGCAGAAAAATCCCTGAAGGAGCTCAATGAGAGGCAACAAAAATGTCAGTTGTATCTCCTATGAGTGCAATTTGATAAAAGAAGGGTTTGATTAGACACCACAAAGTAACATTTCATCTAATCAACATGCTCAGGGGGAAGCAAGCATGGCCAGAGCAGCGCTGAGAGACCCCCAATCCCTGTAGCTGCAGTGACTTGTTTTCAGCTCAGTCCTTCATTTCTGTACTGCCCATGGAGCCAGCATTGCACAACTCCCTCTCTTTTCAAATTACCTTTCAAAACAGCCACTAAGTAGGTGCTGATTTGTAATGCTACAAACCCTTCTTGTGACTTTGGAATGGCAACCAAACCTTTCTTCAGATGTGCCGAAGGGACTCCAGTCTGGGCAAAAGGGAGAATTCCAGGACCAGGGATCTGGAGACTCTGTGACCATATTTTACTCAATATAGATGTATGTGGAGCATTCTCTTTTGGGTCTTTTTTTTTTTTTCCCTAAAATTCCTGTCAGCTCCCTAGGAAGGACTTGTGCAATGAGACAGGAATTAACTCAAATTACTCATCCAGACATGTTTCATGATGTGTGTCCCCCAGCAAGAGACTCCTTTTATTAAAGGTCAGGACGTGCTTCTGCAGGATTGGAAAAGAGGGCTGGAAACCTGCAGAGGTCAGAAACCTCTATGGGGATGGAGAAAATGGCAAAAAAGGTGTCACTGTCACATCCTGTGGCACCTGTGCTGAACATCCCACACTGCAGGAGGACAACTGCTCAAGAGCAGCAACTGTCCAAGTGCCACTGCTGAAGCTCCAGCATGAGGTGAGCATTGTCCCATGGGTGGGAAGATGCAATGGCCAGGCCAGCACAGAGGCACCATCACAAGGCCAGCACATACATGATCCCTGAGCACTGATGTTTTCCAGTGTCTTTCTCAAGGAAGTTTGCCTGCATTAGTTTACTTTCAGCTTTCAGATAACAGCTCCTAAAAAGAAGCCAGAGAAATCAATATAAGTTGCTCAATGGTACCTCTGGAGTAGCTGTAAAACTAATTCCGTGATACTGTGACATTGATAATCCACCTGATCAGAAGTGAGATGGGTTATGTATGTCCAACATAGTGACTTTGGACATCTCCTCAGTACAGCAGAGAGCAGCACTGCAGAGCAGAGCTAGCTGAGGGGTGTATATACTGCCAGTGCCTCTACAGCTATAAAAAGGTTTCCATCTGCTTTGTTAAAATAAGGTTGTTTACTTGAAGTGCCTTTGAAGCAGAGACGAGGAGTGTAGTAAAAACTGCTCTAGAAAGGAGCTCTGCTATTTATAATAAATCTGGATGGAAAGAAAGGTGATAACAAATGCTACTGATTGCACTGGACTCATGTGAACAGGTAGAATTATGAAGGCTTTGATTCACCTGCAAAAAGCAGTTCTCTGGCCACAATTTGCTTTGCCCACTGTGGTAATACAGACTCCAATGCCTGTCTGACCCAGAAGGGTCTTCCTTACGTGAAGATACGTTTTGTGTCCTGTAGGGAGCAAAGATACTGAGCATAGCAAACTGTCCAGTGACCAAAGGTCACAGCTGGAGAAGCCCTCCAGTAAAAACCCCCAGGTTTGGCCCCAGGATCCTGGACCCAAAGATGTCTGTGATGCAGTCTGGGCACTTTTCAAGGCTCCATCCTCAGCAGGGAACAGGCTCCTGGGAGTGTGACAGAGCAGGCACAGATACACTGGCTTGTCACAGTACCAGAACAAGAGGATATGGTCTTAAGCTGTGCCAGGGGAGGTTTAGGCTGGATATTAGAAGGAGCCTTTTCACAAAGAAAGTGATTCCTTCAGTGGAATGGACTGCCCAGGGAGGTGGTGGGTGTTTAAGAAAAGACTGGATGAGGAACCGTGCACCCATTCCACTGAGGAATCACTCTGTCTGTGAAAAAGTTCTTCCTAACATCCAGTCTAAACCTCCCCTGGCATAGCTTAAGCTCCTGTATGCAGCTGTGCAGCAGCCCTGCTCCCACTGCCTAGGGCTGACAGGGCAAACAGGGTGCTGACAGATAAAGACTGAGGTGTCTGTTCCCTGAAGCTCTCTAAAGCACCTCTCTACCATGGTCCCCACCTGCATGAGATGTGTTGGAGCTTACAGGGTTTTCATATACATGCATCTAGATATCAAAATGTGTTTTAAAAACTGACCCATGGCCACACAGCAATTAATATCCTTATTAAGGAAATCCAAAAGAAGGCATACTGATGGAACTGCAGAGGCCCTGCACAGATCTCTGACAGGAGGTACCACTGCAGCGTGTATTATGAGGTGCAAGATCCGCAAATTGACAAAACCAGCATCTTGCCCTTGGGAACACTTAACAAACGGCTGTTAAGCAGAATCCAGGAAAGTGTCCAAGACAAAAAGGCTTGAAAATAAGTGTCTTCACTCCTACATTTGCCATGCTGCATATCCAGCTTGTTTTATGCTTAGGCAAAATAAATTAATCAGTAGGGCTGCAAGGAAAACACTGCTAATTGAAAGATAAATAGACTCCAGAGAAACCTCCCCCAAGAAAGAGCTGACAAAATAGAAAATACGCTAACAGCATAGGAATAACACAACATCCGAGGAAGAAAAATAATGGAAACATCAACAGTGCTGTAATAAAAACAAATATGTATATCCAAATATTATGTAAACCACACAACCATTCAGAAGTAATTCTTTTTTCATCTGTCTAGGAAAAAGTACTGTGTAAGCATGCAATGCCTACCTCCAGGAAAGCAAACTCGACTCTAACCTAATTTTAGCAGATGAGCATGTTACATGTCAGATTTCAGACCTGCAATAGTGAAATCAAAAAGCTGACTTAGTGGCAATTGCAGAAAGTGAGGGAGTCACTGCAAGGTTATTTCTTTCAAATCTCTCTCTGTTCTCCTCCGAACAGGAATGTACGACCTTGGCTTCATTTTTAACAGACCCTGATACTTTCCTTTTTAAGCTTTAAATCTTGCCGGTGGGTTTTCACACACACCTTGTTAGTTAACAGACCTATTCCCACAGATAAAAGAGACTGTTCAGTATTTTGCTGCTTTAGGATTATTATCTCTGGTCAATGAGACAAAATACCCAGCGTCTCTTCTCTCTGTGCTATGTGTGACAGCAGAGAAGGAGGCACGGGCTTTCTTAGGGCAGGAGTTGCTCAAACACAGGCAGGACACCTTGAGACCTGCACAGTGCTGATACTGCACAAAGTGAGCTGTGATTCCCCACAAGGCTCTCAGCAGCACACCCATGGGCAAGGATCCTGGGTAACACAGGAGTCAGAGAGTGCTTCTTTCCATCACAAAAGAAATTCCAACATTTTTTTGTATGTTTTGTCTCTCTCTTTAGAAAAGCAGCTGGAAGTTTTAAACTTCTCACAGAGGACATGAACCTAAAATGATTGTTTAGTTACTAGTTTTTCTTGTTGCTGAGGTGGAAAATATTTGTCTACACTAGCACTGTGCTGCTCAGAAGGCATTTGCAGGGACAGAAAAGGTAAAACAAATACGTATATGGAGAGATACAAACATAGGTCTAGTTTGTAGAAAAACTACAAACCCCCAACTGCTGTTCTTTTCTACTTGGTGCTGCACACTATAGAAAAATAGGTGCCAGTTCTTCAGGTGTGATTAAGAAAATGTGAAATTTCAGGGTCAGACCTGTTTTCATCAGCAGGTCTCCAGCAAAGCCTTAGGAGTGGCTGCACACTGTCCCCTGCTTTTAAAATACTAAATGTAAGAGCTTCTCTCTTCCCCTTCATGAACTCCTAGCAAGAGATTTCCTCTCCTCACCCCTTATCCACTTTATATCCTTTCTCAAATGGCTTTTTAAAAAATTATCTTATTATCAGGATTTTTTCCTTAGAAAATGTTCTCTCTAAATCAAAATTCAAGATAGAAAAAAAGGATTACATCTGCGTGTTATTAAAGCAATTTTTTTTGGTTTAGTTTTAAATATGCCAGGTAGCTTCTTTCTGACTTTGCTCAGTCAATTAGTACAAAAGAAGTTTCTCCTTTAACTAGTAACTTATTTTTACTTGCAGAATAGAAGCACAGCCCCAAACTGGCAATGACACTGAGATAGTAAATATGCCTTAAAAAAAAAAAAAAGAGTAACAAAAATAATGAAATTCTACAAAAACTAAAAATCTTGGCCAGTTTTCTGTAAGACATATCAGTAACAGTACAAAGTCTGCATGAACTGACCAACTGTTCCACTGAATTAATTCAGGTAAATTTAGCAGCAATATTTGAAAAGGCATTATATAATTTGTACTTGTCACAAAGATTCCTAAAAGTTATATTCCACTAAAGCCATTATTAACTGTTCTTTCTAAAATTACATTTCATCTTTTATGTGTTATATGTGTTGTAAAATGCAGAAGAGGAAAGAAGATACATTTCTGATACATACACTATACTACAGAATTTTGTGTACAAACAGAAAATTCTTTGCCTAGAAGAATAACTTACAATATTGTTTAAATGCTGTAAAGAATCAAATAATATAGAGCCATAATTATATACAGCCATCCAGGAATCACAGATACAGAGCAAAGTAAAATTGCCTGAAAGCATTCACGAGCTGTTGATGTCACTAAATGCCATTTCACTTAGTATGCTACAGTCTGCAGCATTAATTACTGAGCTCTGCTTCGGAAAAGTCTTGCAAGAATATAAATTGCCTTTTTATTGCCCTCCATACCAAACAAATAATCCTTCTCAAAGATCCTTCAGTCTGTCTGACATGGCTGCAGTGTCTGCTAATTAAAAATAGCAACCAAAATCAAACAATGGAAACCAAGAAAAAAAAAAATTAGAAGATGTAATTAGCCTTTCCAAAGGAGCTTTTAGTCAAGTCTGGAATTGCTCCTGTTATGTGAGCTAGGTCAAGAGCATCTAAGCTGGACAATTCTTCATCATGGGCACCTGCCAAGGTTCTCCATTGCAGGCACAATGGGGTCCCTGCTCAGTCCCCATCCCATGGTGGGGGGCAGGTGGCATGGGCAGCAGGGAACCAGCACTTGGGGTGCCCACATAGGCAGGGTGTTGGGGGAGGGGTGAGAAGAGCCCTCTGTGGAGACCTGGAGGATCAGAGCTGCGTTTTTTAAATACTCAGTTACACTCCACATTTTAATAAAAAACACTCATTTCCTAAAACAAAAGCAAGCACAGTTATCTGCTACACCTTTAATATCAGCACCGTCTTCCTAACCTGGGGAGATGCATGCTGGCATAAGATCAGATTTTTTTTTTCTGTTAAACTGCAGCAATTTCATATCATAATAAAAGTTATGCAACCTCAGTTTGTACCTCCCCGTTCAGGACCAACTGTTAGACTGACTCTCATATTACACAGGAACAAGATGTTCTATCAAAACTATTAATACCAAACCTTTCAGGAAAAGGTGGACTATTTTGGCAGCAAATACTCATTTCCAGTGGAGAATAGTCCAAAAGGAAGTCAAAGATCCGGGCTCTGAATGCAAAACAAGGAGCACTTGTAAACAGTCTAGATGTATTTCCATGCTATGGAGTGTGAACCTGGGGTATTTTTTAAGCTTTTTCTTCCTTCACTCATGTATAATCTCATGAACAGCAGTCAATTACAGGCTAAAACAAACAAACTATGTCTTTTTGAAAAATGTTCATTACTTAGCAAGAGCCAAGAGCTGGATGTTTTATAAGCAAATCAAGCTGTGTTACAACACTCTGCAGGCACCAATGCTGCTCCCGCTTCTCCCCAGGAGCTGGGACCCTCCTGCACCCCCCAGCTTGGGCCTGGTGCCTGGCTCTGCCATGCCAACAAACCCGTGCTCATGGCATTCTGTGCATGACCACTCTAGACCCTGTGCTCCAAATCAGGGATTTCCTGGTAGCTGAGGTAGACTTGGAGGTCAGGATAAGGTGGTATACTGGAACACTGGCTGGTGTTACACCACCACATAGATTTTCTGAGCAGTTTATAGCTTTGGCCATCTAGTCTGATGGGTGAATCTAATGGGCTCTTTCAGGTCTGGCACCAGCATCCACCTCAGCTGTGCCAGGTCATTTCTCCCAGGCTGAGAAGAGTACACTGTCCCTCTTGATGAAGTTCAAGATGATGTATGCTCCACAGCCAACACCGATACTTTGATTTCTACTTTTTTCCAGGGGAAAGGGCAGTAGGGTGTTGCATTTGAACACAACAGCAGAGCTCACAGAGCTCAGTTTGAGGTGTGAGCTGTGAGAGAGCTTGGCCAGGCCCCCATACCCAGTGTCCACAGTTCCCAGCTGGTTCTCATCTCTCCATGGGGTCTCTCAGCCCAAAGGCACATCGTAGCTGGCAGCAGAGTTATAAAATGGTGACATGTACTGAACACAAACAAAGAAAGATAATTTCTGCTGGTTTCCTTGCTCTAAAACATCACTAAAGGCTAATAAATCCTTAGCATAAAGGGAAATAAGGCCAGAGAAAGTAGCTTGTTTTCCTTTTGAAGCATCTGTCCATTATTAAGATATGGCCACATACCTGAAGGAGCCAGCAAGGCCATGTTGCAGGTAACCACTGCTCAGGCAAGACACAGAAAGTGGCAGATGCTGGTTGCAGACTTGGACAAGTTCTTAAAGACGAAATAAACACAAGGTTTCTCAGTTTTGCATATTGCACCATCAAGTTGCCATTCAATAAAGCAATGAGCACAAGTTTTTATGAACTAAACTGATCAAGATCCGCATGTTATGGAGCCAGCAACTCAGCCCCACACCACTGCTCTTTCATTCCCCCTGGTGGGATGGGAAAGAGGATTACAAGTGAGAACACTCTAGGGTTGAGGTAAAGGCAGTGTAACAGGGAAAGCAAATGCCGCCCACGCAACCAAATCAAAACAAGGCATTCATTCACCACTTTCTTTGGGCAGGCAAGTGTTCAGCCATCCCCGGCAAAGCAGGGCTCCCTCATATGTAATGGTGACTTGGGAAGACAAACCTCATCACTCTGAATGTCTCCCCCTTTCTCCTTCTTCCCACAACTTTATATGATGAGCATGACACCATATAGTGTGGAATGGCCCTTTGGTCTGCTGGGGTCAGCTGTCCCAGCTGTATCCTTTCCCAAACTCCTCATGCACCTCCAAGCCCCTCACTGGTGGGGTGAGAAGCAGAAAAGGCCTCGACTCTGTGTAAGCAATGCTCAGCAATAACGAAAACATTCCTCTCTTATCAACACTGTTTTCTGGACATATCCAAAATGCAGCCCCAAACAATCTACTATGAAGAAAATTGACTCTATTCCAGCCAAATTAACGCAACATGAAGCAACTAGAAGCACTCAGCAGAGGATAAATACGGGTGACTATGTCCATGTCCTACTGTTGGATTAGAAACTAGCAGCCCACTGAAGACCCAATCCAAATCCTTGTTAACAATGCAAGAAATCCAAGGAAGTCATCACTAAGGCAACATGGACATTCTCCATAACCCTAAATCATCACTTACATATTGCAACAGCCAAGCATCCTCGCCCCCACAACATATTTTACTTCATTTCAACTATATAGCTACCCACCAGAAACACAGTTAACTTAATAGCTCTAAAGAGCACAAGGTCACCCAACAGTAGCTCACTGAAGTCATTCTATGGTTTATATAATCTTCAAATTTGCACTACTGCCCTTAAAAACATGGAATTGTCTACTGGTTAAAAATATCTGTCTCATGTAATTTCAATTACCTTCCTTGCAGAGAAACTAAAGAAGGGTTTTTTGCCTTTTATTCTAATTTTTTTTTAAAGAAAAAAATCTGATTGTAGCAAATGCTTTTTATATTAACAAGGTAAGACACTGAAAATGTAGCATCATCTCATGTTGCTCCTGTTACAAATTGTCAATGTGGTGTGGTCATCTGGAGCCAATGGAACACGTAGATACGTGAATTCCTGTGCATGTTTGCACTCCAGGCTGCAGCTCTCTGCTGGGCAATAAGGGAGGCTTGGATGGATGGAGTGTGCTGCCCGTGGTTCCACGCTTGTGGGTCTGATCCCTGGGTGGGCGTTCACTTGGAAGTTGGACTAGATGATCCTGAGGGTCCCTTCCAACTCAGAATAACCTGTGAACCTGTGTGAACCTGTGACATGCCTGAGGGACTGTGCCCTGGTATAATCACTGGCCAATGGTACCACTTTGGTTTTGTTTGATTTCTGGACAATGTAGCTGTGTTATTAGGCCCTGGATGCCCCAGGAATGTCAGCAGTATTAATAGATCATAAGCTGCAGTCACATAAATGGGGAAAGGGGAAAGAAGCGATGCAAGGAGCCAACTTATGAATCTTAAGAAACTTTACCTGTGAAAGCATAACATCATAAGGAAATAGTCACAAACTGCCTGCTACTACCATGCTTGGTGCAGCCCATTTCATGAAGCAGAATATTCTTAAAGACAATAAACAAACTTAAAAGGCTAGTTATTGTTATATACTGAGAATTATGTCATATGGTATGGAATAATGCTTTGGTCAGTTGCAGTCAGCTGTCCCAGCTGTGTGTCCTCCCAGCTTCAACCAAAACACATTTGATGCATTTAAAAAAAATATCTTGCACATCACTTCTTACTTGTGGGGGAGTCCACAACCTCCTCCTCCTCCTCCTCTGAGGATTCACCACTTCCCACAACCTTCCAAAAGAGGCAGGCACAGCATAACCGTCTCCTGCCCTTCTCCAGTGTCAATTATGGAAGTACAGCTGAGGGCAGAGGTTCAGAAATTCAGAGGGAAGAAGGTCAGTACATCTTTCCCTGGAAGAAAGTCACAGCTGAGATCCACAGATCATCAGGTTTGTTATTCAGATCAGGGACAGTTTGCCTTTTTGCATGACAAGGCAATTTCCCTTAACCAAATTCTCAATTATACAAGTAAATCAGAACCGTCAGACAAGGAGACCTGCTTGGAGAAAGAGAAGCTGGGACTGCTTACAGTTATTATTTTCTATCTGATGATATTATCATATAATCTAGTGCATACTACATGTATAGAATGAAATCTGTCATTACAACAAACGAAGAGAGCCTGCTTACTAGTGCTGGTTTGAGTACAGCCCTTTTTTACCACTCCCACTTCCAGTTGCCAACCTGTGCCACACTTTTCCATGGTGCTGTGCCCTAGTACATTGCCAGCACACCACAGGGAGATTGGCCACAAACACACACAATTCATCAGCAGCACAGCTCAGAATTCTTCCATCATACTTGTGTATTAGACCTAAAAATCATCCATTCCAATGCATGAGTATGACAGACTCTGAAAAAATGAATCTTAGGTCTCACTATTTAGTAAATGGTCCTCACTAGCTGGGTCTCTCTTCATCAAACAAAAGCTCTGTTCATGCTGTTGACAATCATAATATTTAGTGGAACAGGAGAAAGAGACTTGTAACTAATCAAGCCTCATTCCATGGGTGAGTGTAAAAGCAATTTTTCATTTCATTTTGGAGGTCACAAAAGCACAGCATTAAAGCACATTTTACAACTGTTATATATAATTGTGTTGTTTGAAAAGCCATTATCCCTTTCATTTATCAAGATTCAATTTAGCTCTTTGACTCCCAACTGACATGCTTCTGCAGGAGCGTGGCAGTAGTGCTGGCACAGCAGCACACTGGGGCTGGGGAAGGGCAGCACATTGCAAAGTACTTTCTAGCACTTCTGCAGGAGCTGTCCAGGGACAGCTCATAAGGACCTTCTCCCTGAATCCCACCAGGAACACTAAGACGGGTGTCTCAACACGGGAAAACGGAAAATATGTTCATCTCCATCTGCCCTTTCTGCCAGAAGTGGCCAGGGTAGAACCTACGCTACCTCAGAGCATGACCACTAAATATCCCTTTGGTCCTTAAGAACTCTCCTTTTTCTGTCCCAATAGCATTAGGCTGCCCATCCCATCCCACCTCTCAGCCTTGCCTCATTGCAGTCAAAGCTTGCACCAACTCTCCTGCCCTTGCTGGCAATCTGACTTAGTTGCATCCATCCTTCCCCTCCATTTCACTCCCCGCCCTCTCTCTTTACCTCCACAAATTCCTCACAGCTCCTCATCTTTAATAGGACAATTCTACAGCCTCTTGAGCATCCCTGCAATATCTGTCAAGGCCGAGTTGGATGGGGCTCTGAACAGCCCGATCTAGTGAAAGATGTCCCTACTCATTGGAGAAGAATTGAAACTAGATGACCTTTAAGATACCTTCAACACAAACCATTCTATGATTCCATGATTATCCCTCCTTTGCCAACAGCAGTCAGCAAGTGAAATGTCCTCACAGGAGCTGGGTAACTATCAACAATTCACATCATGCCTTACACTGGTGTATGGACAGTGTTTGCACATGGCTGTGGATTTCCATCTGTTGCAATGGCAAGGAAAGCTAGAGAAGGATTCCACACTAGGGAAGGAGAAGAAAAAGGCCTACAATAGTCTGTGAAGCATGTGCTGCAGTGCCATATCAAGTCAGAAGCCTGGTACCAGATGTCGAGAGAAAATGCAGGCACTGAAATCACGAAGCAGCATGGCTCGGAGGACAAGCTTCCACCTACTCCCAGTGTTAGGAACAAGTGTTTGGATTTCTGCCACATTTACCCTTTAATTTCCATTTTAATTTTGACCTTTCACAAGTCATTCTTCAAATAAACTCACTCGGGATTATGTAATGATTTACCTGAGGCTAGAGACATGCAGTCTGGATGGAAGAAAGCAGGCCAGGAAACACCAGCTCACCCACCAAACAGCATAACTCTGCTGCAGCTATCATTTGTGTTCCGCTCCAGTCCAAGCTGCCTTCTCCTCAAATGGGGAATGTCAGCTGGCGTAAGGATATCGGTAGTGCAGTCTTCAGCTTTCATACAACACGCCTGGAAAATACCAAGCAGTGCTGCACTATCAGTTTTTGCATCTTTCACAGTGCCCTGGATGTATCACAACAGAAAAATAGGAAAGAGTGATATGCTGAAACATAGCCAGTGACCACACAGGTCTTTAAAAACAAATGTACATGGGTACAGTTTTTCATTCAACACTCAGACTTCTACAGTCATGCCTTTGTGCTGCCTACGTTGTGCCTTTGGCAAAACGAGTTTGTGCAGAACCCACACTTGGGCCTGGCCCATCTCCACCATCTCTGCGGTGGGATGGAAAAGACAGGGAACTACAGCCCAGCACAACAAGCGATGTATAGCAGAGTTTATTTCGTTGGCCGGTGGCAGGAAAGGAAACATGTACCAAGCATCCTCTCCCTTCCTTTCTGGGATGAACTCCAACCCCTGAGCACACAGCTAAAGCCACTTGTAAAGAGCAGCTCTTAGTCTTTCTACAGAAACCAGCCCGTTTGCAGCTGCTCCTGACTCCTAGAATCACTGATGCTGGTGGGCACCACTGGAGGTCTGAACTTCATCCCCCTGCTCCTATGAAGGCAGGCTGAGGGCGCTGGCTGGTCTTCAGCCTGGAGAAGAGAAGGCTTCAGGGAGACCTTAGGCCAACCTTCCAGTACCTGAAGGAGGCTTGTAAGAAAGATGGGAAAAGACTTCTTAGCAGGACCTCTTTTGATACAAGGGCAACTGGTTTTAAAGTAAAAGAGGATAGATAAAGACTAGATATAAGGAAAAAATGTTTATGATCAAGGTGGTGAGGCTCTGGAACAGGTCGCTCAAAGAGGTGATAGAGGTCCCAACCCAGGAAACCTTCCAGGTCAGGTTGGGCAAGACTCTGAGCAACCCAATGTAGTTGAAGATGTCCCTGCCCATGGCAATGGTATGGGATTAGATAGCCTTTGGAGTTCTGTTCACACCCAAAACCATTCTATGATTCTGTTATCTGAAGAGGCAGAGACCATGCTGACCTAGAGGCAGGACTCCAGGCTTCCTCTCCTGCATCTGCAGACCGTAGGAGCAGTGAGGTTTCTTGCCTCAGGTCAAGTTGCATGCCCTAGTGCCTCAGAAATCTGCTTGAGGACTGCGAAACGTCATTTCAGGGAACATGGGAGGCATGTTTATGCAGTGAGTGCATGCACACTGTTCTGGTCCCATGGCGTGGAGCCTGGAAATACTGCCAGGGAAGTAATTAGGAAAGATGCTCTGTCTTATCAAACGGCTTATCCTGATTCAGACAGAGGTCTCCAAGAACTTGTCCTAATTTTATTTTATGTTTGTCAGACTAAAGGTACTCTGAGTGAACTAATTCGTACTCAGCTAGCCAGCAGTTCCCAAGGAATATACAATACTTGAGGTGGAGTCTATTCACATGAACTTGCACAGTCCTACGCACAAAGTGCATTTGTTTCCATGTAAGCTGTGTGTGTGTGTGTGTGTGATGTGTATATATATATATATATGTCAAAAGTCATGTTGGATTTTTTGTCAGCACATCATTTTGCAGACTCCTGTTGCCCTGCAAGGAGGTGTTTGCTGAATGACTCGTTCTTTTCTCCCTCTCCCAGAATAAGCATTTCAAACTGCTTTCCCCAGTACTATCCTTTCCCCAGGTAGCAGTTTACTATTTTCAGACGTGAGTCCTGTTTAATTTTTAACCCACCTTTTTATTTTTTATTATTCTGTTAGAAGGGTAGTGCAATAACAACTGATTATTGTGTGGAAATTTGACTTCACAATTCTTCAAATGTTTGGTTTTACTAATTTTTAAAGTTTCTTTGGCCATTCCTTGCGGTTTATTTCACTGATGTTAATCACTACACATTGTCTACAATTTCTCAGCCAATTTTTAATCAACAAGAAACTCCAAACTGCTCACATAAAAGCCAGTCTGAATTACTTCTGCAAGTGAGAATTTCTCAGATGCCTGTCCAAGTTCAGCTCTTATATAACCCAGATGAGACTGGTGGATTTATCCTAAGGATGAATTTAAACAAGTGAATCAAATTCCAGAGACTCTGACAAATCCCCGCAATCTGGCATCACTGAGTTTGGGATGGGCTGCCAATCCTTGGCAGCAAGGACACACGTGCGGGCAGCTGCCTGTGCTGTCTATGCCTAGTTAGCAGGGCTGCTGGCATGGCTTGCTGGGCCAAATGCAGCACCTCATCTCCTTTTGGTCACTCTCTGTCCAACTGGGCAGCTGCAGGGGCCCTGCACCTTCACAGACCCCGTGGATGGTTTTGCTGCTGCTGCTGCGGAAGAGGAGAGTAGCACATGCTTCCCAGTGTGACAGCTGTCTTCCTCATGCTGCCAAAAAAACACAGCCCCAAAACCGGATGCTTGCTTATGGTAGAACCTGCTCTGATAATTCCAGTCCTGACTCTGTTGCTGCTCACAATGTTTCTCCTTACTTTCCCCATCACCTCTCACAATATTTGTCTTGCAACGGAGAGTAAGGCTGCCATATCAACATGAGTTTTCAAGATCATTCTTCTTCGTCTTGGAAGATGAAATTCCTTGGAATCATGGAAGATCCAGCATTGTTCATGAGGCTGTATTTTATAACACTGTTGTTTCCATGGTGCGAATGCTGCCTGACATATTTTCAGGGGTTCCTTTTTACACGACTGGTTTTGAGTGGGGTTTTTTGTCTAAGTTTACAGAGTTTTTGTTGTGCCCCTGTCTCTTTTGCCCTCAGATAAAGGCATGCACTCACTCCAAGTCCACAGTTACATACTTGCTCACAAAGCCACCAGCTGGATCAGTATCTCCCTGCCCACCCTGAAGCAACCTTCAAGCAAGGTATCCAACTCCTTGAGGCTTGTGCTATTCCTTTTTTCCTGTAGTTCTCATGCAGCAATCTTCTTTTCCTAAAGTTTTAAAACAGTGTTTGCCTTCTGTTGGTCTCTCCCATCCTTCTCCTTCACCACTTTTTGCTGACTTTTATCTGGATATGTTTGGGAAGCTTTCAGTAGCATGATGCTCTACATCTGTAAGGTACCTAAATGTTCCTCTATTTCTGCTATATCTGCTTTTCCCATTGCAGCATATTTACTAGTACTTTGTATTCATTCCAAATTTGCTTTTTGTAGATGTGATAAATTTACCATAATTAATTCATGTCATTTTTAGTCACCATTATCCTAGCTCATATCTTGAGACATTTTCTGAAGTAACTTTAAAGGCTGAAAGCAGGTAACAACATCATAATGCAAACAACAATACTTAGGAAACATTCACGAATTAAGATTGAGGACTAAAAGAGTCCATTTTAATAATCACTAGAAAAAACTTCCTCAAAAATGAAACCTTAAATCTCTTAAAGCCAATAGTGAATTTATCAGAGCTGATTATAATACCTCTTCCTCAATAGTCTCAAATGTATTTACAAAATGGTCAATCCAGTTCTAAAGCCTTTCTTCAAGGCAGGTGAATATTATCACTATCATAGACACTATAAATCTTTAATGAAAATCTCTCAAGCACAAAGTGAATACATAGGACACAGAAAGATTAAGCAATTAACCTCAGATCATAAAACTCTTGGAACTCAACTATAAACCCATTATTTCCTGTTGATAAGTGATCAAGTCTAATTTGGATGGACAAGTGCTTTTGTTAATGAAAATATGTCCTAGCAATATCTTCCTAACAAGAATCTTTCATCACCTCTCTTCTCATTTTGATGAGTTTATTTTTTTTTTTTATTTTTTGTGTACAGTGCCAAAGTACTATGACACTGCCCTACTTAGCTAACTCCAATTTTACTTGCAAAATAATTGCTATGGTTCTCTACTGCTGCTTTATGGACTTTTAGATTAACAGCATCAACTTCACCTATTTTTTTTTGCCTTCTCTATTAAAGACAGAGACCAAATCTCAGTTTTAAAAATTGAAATTTTATGCAACATAAGCAAGTTATGTACAGAGTAACTACACAGCATGGTAATGAGCAAGAAACAAATTTGCTCAATTTCAGGGATTTCAGTCTTTTTGTCATCTGTAGTCAGTTACAAATGAGAAACAAAGATACCTTTGTCATATGATATCTGTAACACTCCACTATGTGGGCGCTCAAAAGACAGATGTGCTGCAGTACAGTTAGAGCATGCAGACATATTTCAATAAGTACAACTGCATAGGCAAATAAAGGTAGGTGAGAAAAAACCAACACTCATTCACCCCAAGAGGCTATCAGAACACATAATTTCAGCGTTTCTAGGATGTAATATCTCATTAATTATAGTTAACCTGACTTTATTAAAAATGGCAATTTTGACTCCAAAATTTACTTTTAAATTATGGCATAGAAGTAAGTTATTTAAAATGGAAATAAAGAATTTAATTTCTGATGGAGTGCTGTAGTTCAAATCTGTCTAAAGTGATCTTTCAGGCTTGCTTTCCAATAACAAATGGGGTGTGGGAGGGGTGGAGCTGGGGAGAAGGGAAGGGAATGACATTTTCCAGCTGGTAGGCTCTTAGTTCTTTGTTAGGGTGAGGTGGAAGACAACAAGTTCAAGACAATAAATCCATTATTCACCAAAATGCTCAGGTCCTGAAACAGTTTGTGCCTCTTTCTTTTGTTTCAGGAAGACGCTTTGTGCTGCCTGAAGACATACTATTTACTTCTCTCTTGCCCTTTTGCAAAGACTCTCAGCCCATCTTCAGTGACAAGCCCAAGTGTGGCAGTGAGCCCTCTGGACAGCACAACCACCACACAGGCAGCCCACCATGCCCACCAAATCTGTGATTTGTCTCCTCCAGAAGCTTGTGGGGTCGGGCCATCACGCAGCTCTTGGGTGCAGCCACAGAACACTCACTGCTTCTTTTTGAAGACTACACAGGTGTGCAGGGACCAGATCCATTTGGACCTGTCCTAGAAGGACCATCCCTCACCACCTCAATAGTTCAGGAGCTTCAGGCAAATCCTCTAAGGACTCACTTGCCTTCTTCCTTGGCATTCAGTTTAATTACACTTTCCAGTCAGTGGCTTTCCCTCCTTTTCTTCTACCTTTATCCAGATCTTTCACTCCCACAAAATCTTGCCACCTCCAGACCCATCCCTGATCTCTTCCTTCCAACAGGGAACCCATCCCAAATCTCAGATTTTATTTTAGTTTTGGCTTTTCAGATTGCATATGGCAAAAGACATCTCTTTTCCCAGAGAGGAGGGGACAGGATGGCCAGCTTTCACCCAAGCAGAGCACGAGAGTTTAAAAGCCTATGGCTGTAAATGTGCCTGCTGACACCCTGTGCTGGTTTCAGATCTTGCATAAGCAAAATCAGAGACTCTGAAGACATGTCCACAGTCCAAAATGGGGTTTGGCTGCCTGTGCTCATGGAGACCTCTGATGTGGTGCATCTGTAACCTGGGATTAGTCTTGGGGAAAGAGTGTGTGACAAGGAGCTGCAATGAAGCCTCTTGGGAATTTCCACTCCCTCACCTGGGGGCTGCTCAGGCACGCAGCCCTGGTCGCTCCCTGAGCCATGACCTGGGTCCATAGGCTCAGCATCCCATCTACTTTGGTCCCAGTCAAGCCCTCAGTCCTACCTGTGTCCAGACAAGCCTCTTTAAATCTTAAAATTCATACACAAATCATACCAAATTAAGACTCACAGTCAAGTCTCCATGGTAACTGTATATGAAACAATTATTAGAGATACTTCTAACTATGCTTCTATATCTAGTAGCAGCACTCATTACATATCATTACACAACTCACAATTAGAAAAAAAGTGCTTCCAGTGTCTAATTCTTTCCTTACATAAGTGACCTACTTTAATCAGTTTATTTACTTGTTGAAAAAGTACCAGTCATCTTAGCACAATTCTTATTGCTCTCTTCTTATAGGAAGCTAAGCATCATGCATGTTTTTTTAAATGAACACGCTATAATCTGCTAGCTTTTTAAAAATTCATATACATTAGGCCTTACTAGATCAGAAATCTGTCACTCTCCCACCAGGTTCATCCTTCCGATGAGCATCAAGGAACTGCAGCATCCCTGACACTTTGTAATAAATCAAGGTTAGACATAAGGAAAACAATATTCCACTAAAACTGCAGCAGGAAATTTAGTCCAGGAGCATCTCATTACTCAGATCCAACACAACCCAGGATACAGGGATGTACTGTGATCCCCTGCATATTTACGGTTCGCATGACCACAGATTCAATTAATTGCAGTTGGATTTTCAGTGAGTTGTGAGATCGCGCACCTGCCCAGAATGTCTCAGACCCCGGATTTTGCGGTTGGGAAGCACCAAAGGGTGTTTCCTCCACTTTAATGAAGTGCTGCAGTGTGAGCCACACTCCCAGGACTGCCCCTCCAGACCTTAGCAGTGGAGGGTGCGTGGCTACAGGCGGGGAGTAGTTGAATGTTCATGGGTTCGGTATCTTCAAGGATTTCATAACTTGCGGGACCTGTCCAGACTTGACCCGCAGCGAATTTCGGGGGATGACTGTAATATCCTGGTTAAAGACAATTTGGGACCTCAGTACCAATTTCTATCTAATTGGTGTCCAATAACAAGACCCATTAGAAAGAAAGAAACTCTATTTAACAAGAGACAAATAATCTTCCTGTAAGATGCACCAATTGGTTGGAACGGATAATTAAATGATTTCCTACTTATTGTTTGGCAGAATGTTTTGGGATACTTCAACAGCAAATAACTCCACTGTTACTGCTCTCATTATTTACAAGGCAATTTCTCTTCTATGTACTGGAAGGCAGAAAACAAACATTGACAAATAAAGCTGTAACAGAAACTCAAAGCAGGTTGTGCTACTACTTAGTAGTGTGGTACAAGAGAGGCAACTGAAGCACAGAGAAAATTATTATTATTTCTGATGAGGTTGGGGTTTTGGTGTGGGATTTTTAAGTAAATGGCAACAATTCTGGGAATCAATATAAAAAGATTGATATTAACCTCCCACGCTGTGAAATCTACCCACAACCCCAGACTTCAGCTGTTCAATGGACACGGCAGATTTCATGGCTGTACATGACACTACAAATCACAGGCACAGAAAATCTGAAAAACTAGATGATGTTGTCTGACATCTAGCAGCTGAAATTCCAGGGGTTATTTGGAAAGCCAACCCTAGTAAACCTGCAAAAAAAGTTTATGCAGAAAAGGAGGGACTGGGGCCCAGGGTGGCAGGGATTGCTCTCAGGCCATTCTTCATGGCCCTGGGCATGAGGCATACAATGGGCACACCAGTAGTGGTGAGAATAGGTGAGACTGCATAGGGTCTCCCATAAAAATGCAAAGTTTACTCTTTCACTTACCCACAGACACCTTTTTAAATCACTTTCCTGACCAAGTTAAGGAAATGGGAAGATGCACTAGTGCTGTGACTGACTCCTATTGATACATTTGCAAACACACATTTGTGCTGGAAAAACACCCTTTTTTACAGTATAAAGAGTAGTCCTTTAAAGAATCACTTTATTAAAATATCTTCTTCGACTGACACATTACTTTAAGCTCTCTCATTCCCTCACTTTAATTGCTTTCTCTTAAGGAGCTTTGCTTGCAGGAATTATATTTGAGGTCTCGACTACAATATTAGCAAATTCAAAGTCTGTGGTTCATAATGACACTTTGGGCATTGAAGCAGCACATTGGCATCACTGCAGTTTACAGCAACAGAAACATGCTATGATTTCTAGAGTGCCAGAAGTATTTCTTTGTCCCTTTTAAACTCAGCTACTCTCTTCTATTGCATTCTCTTCTGCCTTCCCTTTCTGCTCTGCTGCTTTCTCTTCTGATAAAGCATCTCTGCAGATCTCTCCCTTTCATGAAAACAATAATTTCTGGTAGCTTATTAAAGTCTGTCTTTAAGTCAGGCACCACATGGAGTGTGATGTAACGTGTAGTGAGAAAAAGCAGGAAGATAAATAATTGGAAAGCTTATGAGGAGCAGCTGAGGGAGCTGGATTTGTTTAGTCTTGAGAAGAGGAGGCTCAGGGAGGACCTCACCGCTCTCTACAACTACCTGAAAGGAGGTCGTAGCAAGGTGAGGGTCAGTCTCTTATACCATGCCTGCAGTGAGTCAACTAGAGGATATTACCTTAATCTGAGACATTCAGATTAGATATTAGAAAAAGAAATTCACAGTGAGGGTGGTCAGTGAAATTGTGGTGGTGCAATAACCATTTCTGGAGGTGTTAAAGAGGCATCTGAATCTGGCACTGAGTGATGTGGTTTAATGGTTTAGGGGATACAGTGGTAGTGCTGGGTGGACAGGTGGACTGGATGATCCTAAAGGTCTCTTTCAACCTTGACTATCCTGTGATTTACTGCTAGCATCACTGTAAATTGTCTGCTGTGGTGTCATGCACTCACATTTCTGGAAACTTAGCTGTGTGTCTGTCAAATCCAACCTCTGCCCATCCTCCTTCACATAACTTGCTTATGATAGGAACCATGGCATAACTAAGACTCCATGAAGATGTGATACCAAACTGCACAGAATTGAGACACCACTGCTCCTGTAGCATCAGTGAGGCCAGCCCAGCACCTGCCCATCTACAGCACCTCTTAACTTCATCTTTCAGCGTAGTGACAGTCATAATTTGAGGCTGATATACTCCCCTGTCCCTATCAGCAATCCCTTCTTTGTGAAAAAATGCAGGAGAAAAGAGCTGAGGATCCCCAGCTGCAGCATTTTTTCAAAGATGTCCTGGAATGCATTTCACAAACATGGCATGTCATCATTCTGTAAATACCATTAACCAAGGAGCACTGATAGGGATGAGGGGGTGTATCAGACTCAAATTATGACCCTCACTACATTAGAAAGATGATTTTTTTCTCTTTGATCTAATTAAACTAGTTAAACTTTTTCAATACAGAGCAAATTATTTGTTATGGTTTAGGGGTTTTTCTGNACCTGCCTGGTTTACCCCTACCCTATGTTCCCCCTTTTTCTCCTGGTGGAAAAGGGAATATTACATCTATTGTAAGAGAAGGAGGAGTGGGGGGAGAAAGGTTGCCTTCTAAATGATGCTTCCCTTGCAGTTCTGAGCTTGTTAGTTAGAAAATAAACCCTTTATGTTCTTTATTTATAGTTTTGCCTTGCTTCTTTTGCCTGTGACCAGTTTTATTTTATTTTCCAGTTTTATTTCCCAGTTTGTTCTTTTTAGTTTTCTCCTTCAGAAGTTGGGGTGGGTCTCTGGCATCCAGCCAGGGTCAAACCACGACATTATTCTAAATAATATGATCCTTTCAGCAATTTTTTTTAAAAAATTAAGAAAAAATATATTCATCAAAGTATTCATTCATGTGGCAAAAACATTTTTTAAAAATACATAAAATAAGCAGTTATTTGGATAATTATTTATTATCTCTAGTATTCACCCTCCTACTGGTGCTATCACTAAATGCAAATACCGGTAAAATAATAAATATATAAAACAAAATATTGTATTTGAAATAATAATACATAAGAGGAAATCGACTCCCATTTTATGATGGGACAGCAGTTGTTTAAGTTTTTCAGTCATGTTTCAATGTAGAAAATGAGCAGTATTCTCCTTCACAAGTTATAATGACACAAAATTGTAATTAATATATTACAACTTTACATTTCCAAAGGTATAGCTTAGGCAGAGAAATAAACCCTTGAATATCATGTGGGCTGGGTCAGGAAACATGCTGTGATAAAGGAAATCCATGAAGTAGCAGTAAATAGGGTAAACATGGGTTAGATTTAATTTTTCCATGACCACGGTGCATGTTCTCAAACTCTAAGAAAGGGAGATGTAAAACGAATTAAACAAAAGGCAGAATTTCTCAACAAGGCTGTTGAGTGGGGTTGTTGGGTTGGGGTGGAGAATTGCTTTTGTCTTTTGGCTGGAGAGCTAATGGCTCTTGATGGGCCATTTGGCCTCGTGTGTGCAAGGGTGGAGGTGGAATGTTCTTTTTGGCTTGTTTTTGTTTCCTCCTTGTTACCACTGTGTTCCTTTTTGATCTCTTTTTTTCTTTCTATATATGTATACAGTCGGCCCTCTTCCACTTCGCACCCCCCATATTGCAGCTTCACATCTTAGCGGCATGATTTTTTAGCGATGAAGGAGGCCCCTTTTCACAACTGCACGTGGGTGACCTGGCAAGCATGAATATTCAATTAGGCAGCATGAATATGCAAATCAACCCCCACGCTGTACCACACGGACCATGGGCACACTGCTCTGCCCATGGCGAGCCACATCGGTCCCGCTCTGCCCCTCCGCTCCGAGTCATGCCAGTGCTGCTCTGCCCCTCCACTTTGAACCGCACCCGCCCCACTCTCTGCCCCTCGGCTCTGCTCCAGGCTGTGCCGCCTCCCCCTCCCTCCCCTTGGGGCCGTGCTGATTCCCCTCGCTCCCCTCAGGGCCGCCAAGACAGCAGCACAGACGACTCCCCCACATCCATGTTCCTGGCCGAGCAGAAAAGGGTTTTTTCCTGGCGCGGGGTGGCTGCAGGCACCAGGAAGCACCGATACAAAGACCAATACACAGCAGGGCAGTGCCAAAACAGCGCTGGGGGGCCAGGGGGGGCGTGCGAGGGTGTGGGGCAAATTTGCGTATTAATGAGCTGCCAATCAAGACCACGGGTCTGTGATATAGGAGACCCGACTGTATATGTAAATAATTGTTGCTTCCTTCTTCTACATTTTCTGACCAAATGAGCCTTTGATTCAAAAGGTATGGTAAAGTAGAGGAGGTTTTGTCCTTTCCACTCCAGGAAGGTTCCCATCTCCCTGGAATGTATTGGCCTAATCTAGGACAAGCAGGTGAAGCTACGATGTATTGAAGCTGTGAATAGTGAAGGATGAAGTGGTGAGGGGCCACTGTAACTCGTACAAAATCTGCACAGTGTGTTCTTTCTTATTAATAATTAATTAAATATAAATTAGGTCATTAAAACAGCTGACAATGCATTCTACTCTGGTTATGTTCTGTTTCTTTCTAAGTGTTTGAAGGACAACATTCTTCTTAAAAGACTTTTAAATATTTTTTTAGACATAAAAGCCGATTTCTTAGCTCTCTTTACATGGTGATGACAGATCCATAAACTGTGTAATTATAGAAAACTGAGTTCTGATGTCTGCTTTTGAACATACCACTGGAAAGAAATATTACAGAACAATTTTTGAAAGTTGACTCGCTGTGATGGCTGGTGAGCACATATTTATCATGCTGTTGCCTCACAAACCGCCAAGGATCAAACCCAAGGATATTCGTGGGGCTATCACTGAGAGGGGTCTTCCAGACCACCCTCTTGCAGAATGAGCCTTTGGGCTACACACACATATATGCCATTGTATGTGGAAATCCTCCCTGGCCAGTTTGGGTTTACAGTCCATGCACGTCCACAGCTGTCACAAACAGGTTGGTGCTGCATTACGTGGTAATGGCTGGAGAAATAACTATCAGCCTGGGTACAGAACACCACTAGATGCATCCCTGTAAACACAGGCAGGTGCACAAAATAAAAGCTGATCTCCTATTTGGGCAAAGTTCTGTTTTGGTAAAAATTAAATTCATATGAATAATTTACTACTCTAGGGGTGTATAAAATGATAGCCTTTTCCCCCACAGTGTTTAAGAAAATCTAATTTCTTTTAACACAAGAAATGAAAGAGTTAAACTCATCCTTCACTACAGAGTGAAAGTTAAAACAGACTTTTATGTCAAATAAATGTACTGAGAATCGCTAATCTTTGATACTGGACAGCATTCCCCTTGTAATTAAATTGTGTCCTAACATAATCTGGTTACTTTTTGCCGCTTACTGAGATTTTAAGGACATTAGACACCACTTCAAGTTACAGTGTTGCAGTGCTGGAGCCATTTCACTCACAGAATTAGGCAAAATTGTGTTCCTCCTCCACATGCCAAGAGCACTGCCAGGGCAGTTCCTGTGCTGCCTGCAGCACTGCTGAGGTCAGCAGTATTTCTGGGGTCTGTCCTCAGAGTCTGGAGAATGTCAGTTCCACCCAACTCTCCTTCACAAGCATCTTCTGAAGAGTAAGTGCGCAGCATGCAACATTGAGGATGTGGAGGAGTCACTGCAGTGCGAAAATATCACAGACTGACCTGCTAAGTGGATGTGAAGGATCCCTGCCAGGAGATCTAGATCTTCAGAGACTGCCTTAAAATGAACTTGAGAGCACTTTCCGCAGTAAATTAATACTAACAGGATTTATACATTTATTTTTAAAAATCCTTCTGCATCAAGAATTTCCAAGCCCTAAGTGACAGCATGTCAAGAAACCAGCTTCCAGCTCCTAGGTCTCAGTCTCATTGCTAAGAAAGGAGTTTTGCAGGAATCCAGATCCAATAATCTCAGCACAATATGGGGTTGTTAGCTTTTTTTTCTGTAGGAACAACAGGAAAGAAAGAAGCAGTATTTGACAAGGAGAGGAGAAATACTGGAAAGTTACAATGGGTGCCATTTTAAGCAGAATTCAAAGGAATAAATAACATAAACACTAAGGAGATTACCTACATTGGTGGAGGCAGATGAAATATGTTTGTAGGAATGCAGAAGATAGAATATGCCATGACAAGAGTACTTCTTCCTCAGACGCTAAAAATAGAGGATTTAAGTACAGTCTTTTCATGGCAAGAAGAACTTTTATGTTTGGCACTTCTGACAATCCAACAGATATACAGAATCCTGAACCAGAACAGATTTTTTGCATTATACTTTCCCATTCCATCTGTCTTTCCTTTCCCCACCATGAATATGTGGTGAGGTATTGTGTGGCACGTAAAATAGCTCAAACTTCCCCCTAGAAGAGCACAGGTTTCTGAATGAACATCTCCTTTGTCCCCATCCCTGGTACTGCCAGCTCTTGCATTGCTACCACAGTTTGCAAAGACAGGGTGAGGGAATCTGGGAGGGTCCAGAAGGGCCATAGCCATCACAGCCATTTTATATTACATAATTCGTGAAAGTGCTGTCAGAGCATCCCTCAAGTCCTGGAACTGCACTCCTACAGAATGCAATGGCTTCTAAATTATTCAGTGGGCTTCCAGAGCAAATTCCTACACCCTGGTTGCAGGAGCCAGTGGCAGACACAAGAGTAAAAATATATACTTTTACCAAGGAGAGAAAGGTCACCAGTCCAGACCTGCACAAAGAGAAACTGCCATACAATTCAGATAAGCCCCAGTGTCTCCTTCAAACCCTCTTCCACATGAACAGGTAAAAGAAGTGCAATATACTTGGTGAGGAAGGGCTAGAGCACAGGAGAAGCAACTAGTTAAATAAAGTTTAAAGCAAAGAAGAAGGTGGCAGCTTCTGTTGTCAGTTTGGTTTCCCTGTAAGACTATTCACCTCCCTTATGTAAAACATATCTGTAAAGGGTTCAAAAATTTCCACAAAGATCCCTACAAATCTAATTCTTGCCTAGATGCAGAAGCAGTTTAAAGCTTCTTTCAGTCCATTCATTTCCTTGAAGTAGATCCAGATTAAGAGCAATCCCTCCAAAGAAAAAGAAAATCCAAGCACCTATTAAATCTATTCCCTCCAATAAATCTCTGTATCGGTACCGTGTCCTCATCTTCCATAATCCCTGTACTTCAGCCTGCCATTCACTATTTTTTTCCTAAGAGATTAACTGAAGATTTATTCTTTGACCTATCTTCCTCTTTGCAGAATTGAGAAGTTTCTGATGCTCTTTTGAGGCTGAATGGAGGTCAAAGCAATCATAACTGATCCTGTGCACTTTTAACTCATACAAAGACTCTTCTCTAATATTTGCTAACTCTATGTACTGGCATCCTGTGTGTGCTACCCAAGGCTTTAAATCTACTGAACCATGAAGCCTTGTCTTCCTGCACAAGATGGTTTCCAGAGATGTTCAGTGCCAGGGTTGCAGGTAGCCAGCAGCATCTCATACCTCCCCGGTCCAGGGACTGACCAGGCGCAGCTGCCACCTTTGCTCTTGCTTAGCACCTAGCACGAATCTATCTTGCTATAAACCTCCTCAGCTTGTTCTGCAGAGGCACTTTACAAATTATTTTAGAACATAGCACAATTGCTATTATTTTGTCTCATCAGTCCTCCTACCAACTGAAATGACCTTATCCCAAGCAGCAAGCTCTGGAAACCTGGGCTACAGTATACTCCAAAATAAAGAGATTTTTTTATGTAGCCTTGACATGCCCAGCAGTGTCTGTCTGCTGGCATGGAGCAAGCTGCCTAGCAACAATGCAAAGAACTCCTCCAATAACCCTCGTGGATCACAAAGAGTCTGTTAAAAATGATAATCTGTCTCACAGACAAGTAGAGATGGTTTCAATTAAGGACAGCAATTCTCAACTTGCTATTTATAGGCAGTGAGCTAAAATAACATTCATGTAGTATAAATACCATGTGAAAAGACCATGCAAAATTACTTAGAGATTTAATTTGCAGTACTTAATTTGCCATTCACATCTGCACGCCTTTTGTTTTGTTTAATAACAAAACTATCCCAGCTGGATCAGACCTACACTGAAGTTTACACAGGGTAGAAATCTCAGCAAATAGGGCTGGAATGGGCTCAAGGAGTCATTTAGCCCATCCTTAAGCACTAGGTGAGGATAAATTATATATAAACTTTTCCTACAAGTAACACTTTATCTGTTTCCCCAAACCTCCAAACCTAAGTGGTAGACAACCTTCCTTGGCACTCTGCTCTGTTGCCTGACTCTCCCAACAATTACAAAATATTGGGAAAACTCTAACATAGAATAGAATGGAATAGAATGGAATAGAATAGAATAGAATAGAATAGAATAGAATGGAATGGTTTGTGTTGGAAGGGATCTTAAAGATCACCTAGTTACAACCTCCTCCAGCCACAGGCAGGGCTATCTTCCACTGGACCAGGCTGCTCAAAGCCCCATCCAGCCTGCCCTTGAATAGCTACAAATGAGGCATCCACAACTTATCTGGGCAAACTGTTCAGTGTCTCACCACCCTGACAGTAAATAACTTTGTCTCACAGAAAATGTCTCTTGCTTCAATCCTGTTTTTTGTGATGGAGCAGACATAAAGAACAATACATAATCTTTTAGCAATTTCTGCTAAAAGAAGTGTCTCTCATGTATCAGTCTGCTATGAGATAAACAACTCCAGCATTGCTCAGAGAGCTCATATACTTTACTGAACTACCTCCTATTCATTTTGGATTATTTCTCCAAGTTCTTATACTCTTATCTTGCCTTGCATGTTGACTAAAGGTGCCTTCCCAATCCAAGTCAGCAGAGATAGCTCCAACTGTCATTACTTCTCCAGGCATTGGATCACCCAGATGACTTTTCTTCTTCCTTTCCTGTCCTCCTCTGGGTTCACCTCCCCTTTGTTGCTGATGCTGTTCATCATGCTGGTCACTGATCAGTCCTGACCTCTGCCTCCACTACAGAAAACTGCATCAGAAGAGAACCAGGAGCTAGCAAAGGCCAGAGCTGCCCATGAGAAGTGGACCCTCTTCTTGTGCTGAGGTCTCATTTGACCTCAGTAAAGGGCAAATAGGGGGCTGGGGGCAACAAGACCCTGTGTGGGCTCTTGCCTCCAGCCCTGCGGTCCTACTTGGTCAGGCAATGGAGTATATGCTAATCAACAGCACTATGGCCAGATTTACATCCACTCCAGTCAGTTTATCCTCTGGATAACAGGTATTACTTCTTGTAAGAAGTGATGCGTCCCTCCCACCTCAGTCCAACAAAGCACCAGGAGACCATGACAGCCCTCATCTGCCTGTGGCAGTGATTGCTGCAGGCAGGAGCACCCACAACCCCCACACAACTTGGCACACATTGAGCATAAGGATAAATACACCATGTCTCTTTCAAACAGATTTTGGTTTCCTCAAAAGACTAACTCATTGAGAAATGGTAATTAAATGTCGTTAGGGATGGCGATCTAGCAAAACAAAGTTCCTAGTCCATCCTCAGGAACAATTAATCACTGCTATTGACCAGATGTTTACATTTTGTTGATATTTTTAACAGTTACCTAACAACAATTAATTCAGTATTTTGAAGAGAGGTGGCACAATACAAAGTCTTGCTGTTGGTATAATTATGAATGGACTTCACTGTCGAGTTTGTTAAATCAGGGTTCTTCTAGATCCTACACAGCATGTACACACTTACTTTGCAGCTGCAAAGTCTGCATTATTGTAAGAAATTAACTTTCTTATATATATGTATCTCTTAATTTATATGGGGTTCTTCCAAAGCATGCAGAATTCATTTATATATATATATATATATAGTACATCCCACTGCACTGCGACTTCGTCATTGTGATCCCACGGATTTGTGAGGAAAATTTCTCGCAGTTAGGTTTCAGGCATTTGCAAGGCTCCCCGGCCAATGCATGCGTAGTGACTCTGCTTTGCCAAGGGGCAGTGCCAGTGGTCGCTCTTGGGAGGGCGCGCGGTTTCTGTGGCTTGCCAGGGGCTGTGGGATGGGGATGACCACTGTAGAAGACAAAGCATGTGTAGCATGAGGTGCCAGGTGGGGATGAGTCCTCCACCTGCCTATAGTTAATTAATGCAGGTCCCTGAGTGTCATTCGCCCGCCCGTGTGTGCGGAGCGCCTGCGAGCTGCGAGCGGGCAGTGCTTGTGTGTGTGCATCTGTGTTATTGTTTCCCTGGCTACAGGCAGGGAAGGGAAGTGCCCCAGGAAAGTGGGGCTGGCAGTGCCGTGTCAGTGGGACATGCTCACTCCGCTGCTGCAGCCTGCCTGTGGGGCTGGGACGTGGGGCTGGGCCACGGTGCCAGGACACAGGGCTGGGCTGCGGGGCTGGGACGCAGCGGGCACGAGCATGGGGGCTGGGGGGGAAAGGCGGGTGGGGGAGCAGCAGCACGGGGTTTGCACAGCAGATGCAGAAGCAGCAGTGTGGCCAAAGAGAAGTCTAGGGATTGTCGCGGTGGGGGTGTCTCCTGAGGCAGACAGGGCACAGAAACGCTTCCCTTTCCTCCCCTGTGCTGCGAGAGCCCGTGGGGAGGAGACAAAGAGGCTCCCCAGTGCTCCTGATTGGCTGGGGGTGGAACGATGGGCGTGGCCTGTGTGCATATTAATGACCTGCACGTATTTGCGAGTTTGACTTTTCACGAGACCTCTGACATGACCCATTTCTCACAAATGAGGAGGTATAACTGTATATATATTTATATATTTTGATCACATTAGGTGGTCAGTTTTCAGAAAAAAATAATTTTCCTTTTTTGTTATTAATATGCCTAATTTTTCTCTTCATTTGTTTTTATTCCTCTATTCTTCTTGCTGGGAGTGGAGTTGTGATTGTGGCACACTCTAGAAGCAATGAGAAAATGTGACCATTTTCAAAGATCTCAGTCAAATGTTCTGCATCTCANTAATTTTCCTTTTTTATTATTAATATCTCTAATTTTTCTCTTCATTCGTTTTTATTCCTCTATTCTTGCTGGGAGTGGAGTTGTGATTGTGGCACACTCTAGAAGCAATGAGAAAATGTGACCATTTTCAAAGATCTCAGTCAAATGTTCTGCATCTCACATTTATCAGTAAAGTCCAAACCTTTTAACTTGATAATAAAAGGCAAAACTTTCCTACCTGTTGCTCTCATTTCTCCTCTTCAGGAAAGTATTCCTTGGTGTGCTAACTTTCCTGTTCCTATCTTCTTTGTACGCATTAACCAAAGTGGTTTTTAAGACAGCTTAAACACTCGGTTGCAGACCCAGGGCTTGTGTCTGCATATTTATTATGGCAAGTGAAAACTTTATACTCAAGGGCATGCCTTTTGTTGCTGGCAACATAATAACATTTACTTAATTGTGTTTTATTAATGCTAAAATACCCAGAGGCTCAAACACTGCCCGTGCATTTTTCTAAATTGAATTAAAAGAAAAATGAATCAGAGTTAAAAGACAGCTGATTAATTTTATTAATTTTGCTTAAGGGAGTTCAAGCCAAATGGTTTCCACATCTATTTGTCTTTAGAGAATAGACTTTATAGCCACAGTGCTTAGAGAAACGTATCAGTAAGCCATTTTCATTGCCATGTGTCAAGGAGAGCTATTTAAAGCATTAAAAGGAGTGGACATTAGGGGGAAGTCTTCCCCCCTGCTCTGCACAATGGCAAGAAATGGCAAGGTTATACAGCCGTGGTCTCTCCTGCCTGCTGCTGAGATCAGAGGGCTTTCATAAAGCATTTTTTAATGCAGCTTTCAGAACAGCCCCCGGAGCCTGCTGCTTGAGATGGGCAAGGACACATGCACAGCACAAATACAGTAAAAGGGGAATTTCAGTCCACAGAAAATCTACCTCATTAGCAGGCCTGCCTCAACACACACTGTAATTTAATGGCTGTCATTGCACTACAGGCTTTGAGATAGTCACAGTAAAAATCAATTTTTTAGACAGATTTCTCATTCAGGAATAAATACAGTGAAGCCCTGGCTCTTTGCACTTTTGATCTCTGCAGTTTCAATAAATTGTGGAAGTTTTTTCTGTGAAGATTCCTGTCTGAGCATGTGCAGAGTGATCCGCAAAGATATACAGCTCCTGAATATGGAAATAAGCCTTACAAGTCACCCAGCCCCTTGCAACCCTGGAGCACTGGGAGGGGTTCCCAGGACTGCCCCGTGCCCTGTGACAACTCAGGAGAGCAAAGAGAGTCTCCTCTGACCCCTCCCTGCAGCATTTTCTGCAGCCCCCAGGCAGCTCCCAATGCAGGTCCTGTTGGGTCCAGGCTTTTCCCGTCTGCAGCCGCAGGGCAGCGGCTCCCAGCGACAGCGCTGTTTTCACTCAGTGCTGTGTGAACCCTCAGACTGGGCTGTCCCCTCGGCTGCCCCAGCTCTCATCCTCCTGACAGTCACCCAGGCAGGAGGCGGGCACTGAAGCCTGGAGGAAACCAAGGGGAACTGAGGAGGACAACCAGAGTGTGCAGCTCTACTCATGGCAGGCACCTGGTGAGCGCAGCACGACAGAGGCACGGGGGGCTGTGGCCAGAGGTAGCGGCGTGGGGCAGGGTCCCCAGCTGCCCGCTCTGCTCGGCAGAGCCAGCACAGCAGCCTCAGGCAGCCAAAACACCACCACAGCATCCAGGACACCACTCCCCCACCAGCACAGGGCACCTTGGCACCCCTCTGGCCACAGAGTGGGCAGCGGTGTCCCAGCAAGGCACAGCTACTCAGCAGCTCCAGTCCAAATGCATCTATTGCTCTCCGCTCCCTCCCGGACCCTGCCAGTCACAGACGAGCCCTGTTGGACCCGGCGCCTCTGGCCGGACAGAGGGTGCAAGGCAAGATATGGCTGGGGATCCAGGGGGATTCCAGGGCCCTGCCTGTGCTGCCAGGGCCACTCCCTCAGCTGGGGCTGCAGCAGTCCTGCCTCCCGGCGTCTCCTGTTGGCTGTCAGGGCACTGCCACATCGTGTCATGGGCTGCAGCAGCTTCTGCTCTGCCTGCAAGGGCTTGGAGCGTCAGGGCTGGGGGGAGATTTGTGCGAGGTGCTGGGGGCGGGACAGGATGCTGCTGAGGGGGCTCATGGGGCACCATCATCCGCCCCATGGCTGGAGGGGTGCCAAGCCACTCTGTGCCAGATAAGGAAGTGGCATCCTGGATGCTGAGGTGGCATTCCAGCCAGCAGTGGTTGCCATGCTGGCTCTGCCAAACAGAGCAGGCAGACAGGGACTCTGCCCAGCCCTGCAGCCTCTAATCACAGAATACTACGAGTTGGAAGGGACCCACAAGGATCATCTAGTTCAACTCACCAGCTATCGCCCGTACTGAGACCGAACGCACACCCCAGGGGGGTGAACANACCGAGACTAGCCACAGTCTCTTGTGCCTCTGTCGTGCTCCCCAGGAGCCTGCTGTGAGCGGAGCTGCATTCTGTGGTGGTCCTCCTTGGTTCCCCCTGGTTTCCTCCAGGCTCCCATGCCCTCCTCCCACCTGGGTAGGTGTTGGGCAGATGTTCCCCAAGGCAGCTAAGGGAACAGCCCAGCCTGAGGATTCACACAGCACCAAGTGAAAACAGTGCCATCACCAGGAGCCACAGCCTTATGGCTGCAGGCGGGGAGAACCCAATCCCAACAGGACCTGCATCAGGAGTCACCTGGGGGGCTGCAGGGAACACCATGGGGAGGGATCAGAAGAGATCCCCTTTGCTCTCCTGAGCTGTCACAGGGCATGGGGAGGTGCCAGGAATGCCTCCCAGTGCTCTGGGGCTGAGGGGGGGGCAGGGCAACACGCAGGGCTTATTTGCATATTCATTAGCTGCCTATCTTTGCAGAAAACAGTCTTGATGGCAGTCAGGCAGACCTGAAACCCCGTGAAATTCAATGGTTCATATAATTCGAGACCCTTCCACTGGGTGTATATTTATGCAAATCCTGCTGAGCTGAAGTATCAGCATGAATGTGGGACAATTCAGTAGGGGTCTGATCTGAAGAGACCCTGTACTAAAATAAGTTGGAAGTTTTTGGCAAGCCTCCTTTGAATGATTTCTTCACAACTTCTCATTCAAAACTATAAAGCCAGAAAAGATAGCAAGATAAAAATCTAAAATAAAAAATGTTTAAAATACATGTAGAAGTAGATGGCTTGAGCCTCTTGGTGGAAGCAGAAGCCACAGCAGAGGTCTCTCATCATGACTGGAACATCACTTCAGGATAAGGATCTGAACATTTTTCTGTTTTGTCAGCAAGGGACCTGGAAATGAAAAACCCTAATGCATAAGCAAATAATTTCCACTCTACCAGGTTTCATCACCATGGGATGGACTGGAGAATGCTCCCAGTAGTATAAACCATCTCCACCACATGCCCATGGCCAATGCTCCCTGTAAGTAGTACCGAGGTACGCTTGAACTTTCCCTCCTGGTTAATCCTGACAGCTCAGTTTACTTCCTCTTCCCACAGTTAATGATATACGGATAATGAAGAGTACCCAGGAGGAGGACATGTAGAATTTCTGAGAGTAAAGGAAGTCATTAATAGGTTCTCTAAACAACCTGAGAGGATTTTTTCAGGCTTTTTCACATTCTGGGTTGCAAACAAACAAGATACCTATTCCAACAGGTCCTGCATGTTGCATGCACTTAGCAAATACCCTGCTGCATTCCAGCCCAGGAGATACCTCCATGTGCCACTAAGCATACCGAGCAAAGCTATTCACCAAGTCAATAGCCACCTTGAAATGTGGTACATGTCTACAGCTAAGGTCTCCTTTGTGCACATGTCAGCAACACAACATCCTGCTGGAGTTTTTCACCCCACTTCGATATTCACAGTGTCTGTCTTGTCCTCAGATAAGTCTCTGGCCACCAATAGGACATAGGCGCCATCCTGGACATCACACCGTCCTGGGCATCCACACATCCAGAAGGATATGATGTTAGCTGACTTGCAGCCCAAAGCACTTAACTGTTACTCATGTTCCTGCCCTGACAGGATGAAAAACTTCAGAGCCCATCCNAATATGATGTTATCTGACTTGCAGCCCAAAGCACTTAATTTGAGGGCCCCCTTGCCATGCTTTGCCAGCACAAGTAGGGGGCAGGTGAATTGACAGAGGTGTCCTGTTTTCAGAGTTATTCTAACATATCATCAAAGATTTGTTTTCCCTTCACTATGAAGAAAACAAATTAAAATGCACAACTTAGCAGGCTCTGAATGAAATAACTGTTACTCATGTTCCAGTCGTAACAGGATGAAAAACTTCAGAGCCCATCCCAACTGGAGGGGGAGCCAACCTTGTCCCCACCTCTCATGCGGGAGGCCAGGGGTTTGATTCACTGCCAGGGAGGAAGTGGTGCCGTTTAAGTTGGGCTCAATGATCCTTGTGGGTCCCATCCGACTCAGAATATTCTGTGATTCCCACCAAATGTTTTCCTATCTGCCTCTCAGCCACCTACGGGCATGGAGACCTCTCAGTGGCCATACAGGACTCCTAACACCCACACAGAGAAATGTGTGATATTTCAGAGTGGCTGGTGCCTCCATGCGTTTCGCCCTGGGGACACAGACATTTTTTAATATTCTTCCATGCTCCAGTCTAGGGGAGGCAGGGATGGAACAGGGATGGAACAGGAGAGGCGAACCCTTGCAGAGGGCTTCTCCTTTTAGCAGTTTACATCTTACATAGTTGTTTTCCTCCCTAGTATACAGCACAGAATAAAGACTTACGAGGATAAAAAATCCATTTCTAAAACTACAGATGAAGCTGCTGCCTTTCAGAGAGCAATGGGCAAGCAGGACGGCCCCCTGGGTCTCCTGGCTGGTGGGCAGGGTAGGGCCAGGCTGTAAACCCACACTGCTCTTTGATCTCAATGATTGATGCTTTTCCTTGTACTCCTGCTGAGCCTGGCCCAGAGTGCCCGAAACTCTGCAGGAGCCCATCAGCAGCCTGAGAGAACTTCCCAGGCCCTGTTGAAGACCCCTGAGGATGTGTTCACAGGAGGGGCCTCACTTCTGAACTTGCCCTGTCAAAAAGAGAGAAATGCTTGTCAGTTAAAAATAGAAACAAAGTCTCAACACAGTCTGGGCACACATCTCCTGTTTGCTTGCTTAAATTACTTCCAGCTGAAGAGGCAGTGCCCCCGACATCCCCGACATTTCCTGAGCGATAGGAACTTCATACTGAGAAGGCCATTCAAGCTTTGGCAGCATTCGAAAAAATGCTTTAAAACTAACACAGATTTGCTCTCTTGTAGGAACAGCCTGAGGCACTCCCTTTGCAAAGGAAAAAATGTGTTTTGACGGGACTACCATGCACACTTACAATACTAATCCTGCTCAAAGAAAGCACAAAGCACATGCACATATATGAGGAGCCTGACTTGTCTGCAAAGCGCTGCCATACACTCCATTGGATCAGGCCAGAACAACCAGTTGCAGTCTTTGGAAGGGTCTATCCCATACATTAGCGATGTTGCCTGCAGCAAAGGCTGACAAAATTAAAACAATCAGTGAAACCACTGGCTCCCTGAATCTACATTAACTGAACTGCAATCTTGACAATCTCACAAGAGCTCACTCTTTGCAGCTGAGCGCTTAGAAGCTCTGATCCAGAGATATCTTGCTCCTCCTGTACCTTCAGTCCGACATGTTGTTGCAGCATTCGAAGAGCTTGAGAAACAGTGCAAGATCCAGCTTTGGGTATGCATGTCTGTGTAACACACTAGCAGTGTCTAATAAAATGTCAGGAAAGGCTCTTTGAGGCCCACAAGAACTATAAATGGAGTCCAAACTTTCTTCAGCTAACTTACCAAAGTCTACATTTGATCTGGGAGATTATGGATACTGTAACCTTCATCTGCACACCACCTTATTTATACACCATAACACATGATCTTATAAATTCCCTGGAAAAAACTTTGGTCTACTCTAGAAAGTCCCGCATCCACTTTTGATATTGTAAGACAGTAATAGGCTGAAATTACATTTTACACAGTTACAGTATTTTTAAGACTAAGTCTCAAAAACGAGATTTTATTTATATCCACAAACCCTAGACTTTAGTAACGTATTATCACCCTTTTCTAAGTAACTGTGTACATACATATTTTAATGGGTTGGTCACGTCACTTACTAAAATGAAATACGACTATAATTCGTGAAAAAACATATTTAGATTTTCAAAATATTGCAGGCTCAAGAGGACTTCTTAATGTTATTATGAATAATCCATTGATTTTATTGACCTCAGCATGTTTTCCTGACTTTCATCCAAAAACTGGTAAGAAGGAATTTCAGAGGCGAGGAGCAATTCTCACTGTTTTGCTAAATGTCAAAAACATCTCTTCAGTAGTGATGCTACACATTATTAGCTTCCACGCTGACCTGTGCTGGTTGTTAGAGGAAAACTCCTCATTCACATGGAACTAGTTCTTTTACCTATGCTTCACCACCCATTAGGATCAAAGGCCTATGTTGTCACTTTCCCTGGAGATCACTCTTAGCATTAGATTAATGTTATGGAGAAGTAAAGACTTAAATTACCTACTTCAGTTTTGTGCTTATTTAAAAGTAAACCAGTGGGAGAAACGAACCCAATTTAGGAAAGATTACAAGTCAGAGTTACAATCTACAAAAAAGATTACAATACATCCAATGCTACAAAGAAAATCTGGTTTTGACCCACAATAGAATATAACCCAGCACCCTGGGACAAGAACAGCAGAGTGCCTCTTAGCTCCTGTGCTGAGCACCACATGGTCCCTCAGTGTGCAAAGCAGAAGGAAAGGAAACCTGTTGGCCAGGGTGATGTTTGCAGTTCCATTGACGTAATGACTGCAGACTTGCTGAGCATGGCAGCCACGGTCCTGTTGAAGGACCTCTCCTCTGATCTCTCCTCTGGATCCAAGTGGTACCAGAAGACCCAAACGCTTAAAATTATATGTATATGCTCAGGTTCAGGTGGGAATGCCCAGTACCTCCCCCAGGTCAGGGAATTTAACAATGGGTGGTTTAACTCTGTGGGTTGTGGGATATTTTTTGAATCCTTGATTGTCTAGGTCCTTCCAACTGCCTGTTGTGCCAGTGCAGTTGGGTCCATTATTGGCCCATTTGAAGAGACGACTCCCCCAGCTGGGTGTGAAGGTGCTAATGCCTCCCCAGAGAGGAGTTATCACAGCTGAGTTACTGGTGTGGGAAGAAACACTCCCCTGCCTTGCAAGATTTGCTTCTTTCCTTATCTATTGCGGACTGAAGTATCAGGTGTGTGCTGGGCAGCTGCTATAAATGATTCATTATTAACAGTGCATCAGAAATTACATAGAGGGTGTAGAATACACAGTTTTGATCATACTCATATAGTGATAAGTTGGTCCTGTAACTAGGACAAGTTTGAAGACTGACAAAATATTTTCTAGGGCTAGAGACACAAGTATTCAGTTCTAGGATATTCTCCTTGTTTTCCCCAAAATTACACAGCTTTCAATGTTTAGACAAGACGCTCATCATAGAGCGATCATGACTTCATGACTCATCCCAACATACCAGTTTTCTCTCTGGGTTAGTTGTTTTTGGTTTGGGTTGGGTATTTTTCCAGATTCAAGCCTTTCCCACTCCTCTGAGTGGCACAACAACAGCTCAATGCACCATCAGAATTACTTAAAATCTTTACAGTATTATTGGCACCTTCTATCTATCTTCAGATATTATTCTCCCTTAGACATGCCAAGATGGAGCCACTATCATGCCAGAAAATAAAAATTTCTGATACTCGTTCCAGTAGTTCACTTTATCCAACCTGACCATCCATTGCAAGGAAACATTGTCTGTCTTTTGCCACAGTCAGGTTCAAAATTGTGTGTATGCTCTTTTGGCCTTGTTACAGTTCTCTGGCCATAAGCACTAGCAAACACAGTTCACATTAAAACATGCAGAAGAATGATGCAAATAGTTCATTACTAGCAAGGGAATAAGCCCAGGCAGGCTGGTGGCAAAACTGTATGGAGCTGGTGCTGGAAAGACAAGCCTTTCTTCTCCTGCTGGGAGATTGTATAAATGAACCTCATCATCCGTCCCTCTTGCCAGCAGGCACAAGGAAAGATTGCTACAGCAAATTGTGTAGCTAAGGAGGGGTACAGCTGAATGGGGTAACATCAGACTGGCAACCTGTCACTAGTAGGGCTCCACAGGGCTCTATCTTAGCCCTGATGCTCTTCAACATCTTCATGAATGACTTGGACACCGGGCTAGAAGTGATACTAAATACATTTGCAGATGACACAAAACTGGGAGGAGCTGCTAACGCCCTCGAAGGCAAGGAGGCCCTGCACATACACCTCGACAAACTAGAGCAGTGGGCAATCACCAACTGTAGGAAGGTCAACAAGGAACAGTACCAGAATCTGCTCCTGGGATGGGGCAACCCTAGATGTACATACAGACCAGGCAATGAGGTGATGGAAAGCAGTGTCAAGAAAGGGATCTGCCAGGAAAGGGACCTGGAGGTCCTCCTTGATGGCAAATTGAATATGAGTCATCAGTACCCTGTTAGCCAGGAGGGCCAATGGTGTCTGGGGGAGCATCAGGCAAAACATCACCAGCTGGTCAAGGGAGGTGATTGTCCCACTCTGTGCTGGTGCAACCTCACCTTGAATACTCTGTGGAGTTTTGGTTGCTGTATTATAAGAAAGATATTAAGCTATGAGAGTGTGTCCAAGGGAGGGCAACGAAAATGGTGAAGAGCCTTGAGGGGAAGCCGTATGAGGAGAAGCTGGAGTTACTTGATTTTCTCAGGCTGGAGAAGAGATTGAGAGGAGACCTCACCATACCCTACAAATTTCTCATGAAGGAGAAGAGGAGGACCAGGGTCTGCTCATGTCTCTGTGGTGATCAGTGACAGAACTGGAGGCAATGGCCTGAGGTTGTGCCAGGGGAGGTTTAGGTGGGACATTAGAAAGAGGTTCTTCAACCCGAGGTGGTTGGGCACTGGAACAGGCTCATCAGGAAAGTGGTCACAGCATCAAGCCTGACAGAGTTCAAGAAGCATTTGGACAACCAGGAGTTGGACTCAATGATCCTTGTGGATCCCTTCTAACTCACCATATTCTGCAATTCCGTAGGCCTCTCAGCCATGCTTGTTGTATGCTACCAACCTGGTCCACATCACAGACCAGCCAAATGCCGATTGCTTGCTGTGCTTACTGTCCTGATGTATGCTTTGGCACTCAAAAAGAGAGCAGCAAACAACAGTGTGAGGAGAAAACCGCGTTATGCATCTGCCGTAAGATCAATCTTGTTAAATTTTGGGTATCTGTAATTTGTGCTATAGTCAACTGTATTCTTGGAACTTCAGCATCTCCCTTAAGGATGTAAAACCCCACAAAATAAATACTTAACTAGATAAGCCCACTGTTTATCTGTGATTTCATTGTAAGAACAGGAGCCACATGAAGAAAGCATTCTCATCAACACCTTATTTACATATAGAATTTCCCATAAGTTGTGCTCAGGTAAAAAATTCTGCACTAAATGTCGTAATGATTGTGGAAAACATAGTTTCTCGAATGGATTATTAGAGAGAGGTATAAAAGCACAGATGGAGAAAAGTAACACCACAGCTCTGTGATGTGAGGTCATTCATCCCAGCAGGGCACTGAATGCTGCCAAGACTAATCATAATTAACTATTTCATTAACAGCCACTGGATGAAACACAAAAGGAGCAAGGTAACATTTTGATGATAAAAATAGATTATGTTTGAGAGAAATAATCAAAGTGTATTAGCAGACACTTGGAGCTGAGATTTCAGAAAGAGAACAGAGATGTGATGAGGATCCAAGCCAGGGAAGGGATAATGTTTTCCACCACACCTCCAGCTTTGTCCCACAGCAGTTGTCAGTAGAGACTTGGGTTGTCCCACCAGCAGGTAGTTACCCAAGATGGTGTTCTCAAATATATTGTAACAGAGAAAAGCAAAACCCCAGCACCTGAAAACACTTGAGGCCCACTTAAATCACCACTGTATTTACCACTGCATGGTATGAAGTAGCATTTCAGACATGGTAAAAGCCTGGTGCACTAAAAAATAGGGTTTCATTTTTCACTACATACTAAAACTCCGCAGCTAAAAGCTTATGAGACAATTTACAGGTCTTTGGTTCCAAGAACAGCTGCAGCTTTGCTATGTACAGACTCTTCCTGTCTGTAGCATACTGATTCTTATGAATCGGTGACTCCTGCCTGTAATTAAGGAACAAAAAATCTGTAGACTAGTTTTCAATTTTTTCTAAGGATTTAATAGAGAAATAAATGGTTTTGGTAGGTGCCTTGGGAAGCAGAGCTGAATGATGGAACGATACTTATGTGGGTTAGCAATAAAGTCACCTAAAGGAGAAGTGCAGTAAGTTTTGAATACACTGCCATTCACTCCTTCCCACCATCTGTCAGTTCTGATCAAGTGTCACACCGAAGAGAGCATCTCTAACATTCATAACCCAAATCTGATGGTTCAGCATATGCATCAAATTGATTCTGCTGCACAGAAGAGAAAGGGATGGTGTAAGACCTTGCATGTGAACCTCACTTCATGCATCATTTGGGTTAGAATAAACCAGCTGATGTGTCTGCATGTCTGTGTTTGTGTGTCAGAGCCACATGGCTCAACATGGCACCTGTGGCTGGGCCCTGGAGGGCATGTGGCCCAAGATGGACAAACCATATGGGCGAGAACATGGCTGGCCTGCCCAGCAGCCCACCCACACCACACCTCTGGAGCTCCTGCTTAGCTGTGGCCCCTGTCACTCTGGCTGGGAGGGCACCGAATGGTCGGAGCACCAGCTGTCCCATCTGGGGTGTGGCCACAGTAACTAAACCCTATTTAAGCAGCTGCATGACAGCTCCATTCTGGGTGGAGGGAGAGAAGGTGAGTATGGGGGTTAGATGAGGCCTGCTCCCTGGCAATGTGTGACTCATGGTAAATATTATTCCCTCTTTTCTTTCTTTACTGTTTCTTTTCCTCACTCTTTTAATCTTGTTTCCTCCCCTGCTCTTTTCTCTTGCAGGTAACTTAAAACCAAAAATCAAAAAAGTGTTTTTTCTTGTAAACCCTTTTGCCAAAATGCAATAGTTTCTTTTATGCATAAGTGAGGAACTGTGGTTTGAGGTTTTTCCTGTGCTTTGTCTATTAATAATACAGTAATCCCTCAAATTTTGCAGGGACTTGATTCCAGAAAGATGCCATGATAAGCGAAATCTGCAAAGTACCGGTAAAGATGGTAATGTGTGTGCTTCTTGTGGCCTGGGGAGGGAGCCCTGGGTGGGTACAGCTGAACCTGCTGGTGCCAGAGCCCCCTGAGGGCTGCTAGGCTTCTGCTGTCATATCCAGCTTGTTCCCTGGTCAGTGCTGGAGCAAGAGGGAGGTCTTTTTCTTTGCCACATGCACACTGCCAAACAGCAAAAGCAAGCTTTCCCTTACATTACCTCTTCTGCACTAAAATCCTTCTAAAAAATCCAGAAATAATAATTTTCCTTTTTTTCCCCCCCACTTTGTATTCAGCAGTGTCAAAACAATGACTGTCTATGTGTGGGGTAGAGGAGCTCTGCAACAGAAAATAGGCAGAAAATGGTATTTGGGCTCTTTAACTTGAAATCCCCAAGCCCCATCCATACTGAAGTTTAAACTTCTTTGAGAGTCATTTGGCAGCTACTGTAGCTTAAAATACTCTCCATAGGAGGATGTTAATTAACTTTTAAAAAAAGATATTACCTTCCAGGCACTGCTTTGTCATTGCCAGCTAAGCACAGATCCCTGCCTGGCAAGGAAACAAGCTTCCTGCGAGCACCCAGGAGTGCCAGAGGGAAGGCAAGGAGCCAGGTATGTGCAGCTACCTGCAGCCAGAGCACATCTCATCCACTTGCTCCACACCGCTGTATGAGTGGGAGGCAACAGGGCAGAGATCAAAACAGTGGATGCTTCTCAGTCCAGGGGTCTTGTTACAGTGAGAAATAGGGGTGATTGGGAGGCAGGAGAAAGGTGGGAAGGAAGAGAGAGAGAAGACTTAACTTCTCCCTTCTCCAGGTATGCCCATTACAAACAGGAGCAGGGGAACAGAAGTGCAATGGAAGCAAACATTTTTCAGACCTCAGGGTAGTGGGTGAAGTTAATTATCAAGAAAAAGGAAAACCTGATGGGTGGGAAGGTGCATGTAGGGAATAGAAGAAAAGATGGAGATGTTTGGTGTGAAGACAGAAGGGTTTGTGGTGCTGAGCACTGCTTGTCCCACAGCTACCTGGACTCCAACTTCCTTTACACCTAGGGATGTACAAATACATGGTGCCAGACCAGAGATTGCCAGAGACAGACTTGATGGTTTATTTAGTATCAGCATGGTGCTAGGTGGTCCTTTTTTTAAAGAAATATATCTCTCAGCCTCAGGAAAAACTACAAATTTGTCAGAGCTCTGGTTTAGTAAGTGAGTAGCTACTCTTGACTGTAAGCTCTAGTTTTGCATTTCTACCTACAGCTGTTAGTAGTACACTGCTTTTACATTATTCATATATTGGCATGTGTGGAGGCTGAACATGAATTTTTTTTTTTGAGTTGGCTTCAAAAAGATTTTTGTTTATAATTTTTGTACAGAAGCTCTCATTATTGGAAAGAATGAAAGAATCCTACTTTAGAAACAATAAGTTACAGTTCAGAGACCCATACACAAACCTAGATAATATACAACGTACATAGTTTTAGAATCCTGCCAATATCCACTCCAGGAAAAAACAGCTGAATACAAAACCTGTGTGTGACTAGATACAATCACTACCTATAGGCAGCCATGGATATTTTTAGTAGCAACTAATGAAAGTCTACCCTTGGTGGTATCGCACAGAACAGTCTTACCTAGCCTCAGAGGCATGAGGTCCACAGCTGTCAGGATGCTGCCAAGGCAATTTACTTGATGCAGAGTGAATGTTACACTTTTGCTTCTGCAAGCACACATGAACCCAGAGAGCTCGTTGGGCTCTGCATTACTCCTGCAATTAGGAACAGGAGCAAATCTTTTATCAAAGGCTTTCACTTTATAATATCTCTATGTATCTCTACTTCTTTTCTTATATCATTACACAGGTCCTGCTATTGGTCCATATAATTCACTAATCTCCAGAAAGATGTCAACATTAGATATGATCTCTCAAATGGGCAGCCAGGGATACTCCGCCAGAAGGGGCAGTTCCAGTGCTGCAGCAGCTGGTAAGAAGGCAATACATGTAAGAGCTTAGAATGAATTGCACACATATACATTCATGCACACATGTCAAAACAGACAAACAGTGTTTGCTATGATTTCATAACAGCTATTCAAGAAAATAATCAAAGCTTCATTTAGGAGAAAAACAAGAGAATAAAGTAGATACATTACTCTGCTCCTCCTTCCCACTTTCCTCCTAGTCTATTGTCCATACAGTGACCACTATCTAAAGCTATAAAGCAACTACTGACACTATTCATTAACAACGTGATGCTACAAATACACAGCTAGTCCTGTATTTCTCATAACTTTTTGTATATGTGATGCATTGTCATACTCTGTTTCAGGAAGGCTGGATGCAGTTTGCCTCTCCTTACGATTTGTTCTTCACAGAATATTCCAAGTTGGAAGGGACCCACAAGGATCATTGAGGCCAACTCTCAAGTGAATGATCCCTGAATACAGGGATTGAACCCACAATCCTGGTGCCATGAACACCATGTTTTATCCATCTGAGCCAATCTCAGGGTCATGTCATCATAATGCTTTCTTTTTTTTCNCCATTTTTTTTCCTCTTCTGGAGAAAACGCCCTTGGTCACTAAGGACCAGTGCCCACAACAAAATTCCCTCCCAGATCGAAGCGAAGCACAAAGATATGGAACATATATACACAACTGAGTCACCCTAGGACACTAAGTGAAAGAAACTGAAAGGGTAACAGGAAATAATGTGACTGCAGATCCAGAACTTGTTTGGCATCTGTTGTATTTCGGGTTTTCTTGCAAAGCCTTTTTTCACCTCAAGAATAATAAACTTGCATGAAGATACACATTACTGCTTCCAATCCTTCTGCCAACTGCTCTTGAATTTGCCATCATTCCTTGTAAATATTTGAAGGGCAGCTATCTCTTAAAAAACAAAAAAAACCCCTAGGCTTTCCCTGTTTGCCTTGGCTAGGATACTTGTGTTTATGAATGTAGCTAAACTTCTGCTTTAGGACTATAAAATGCCCTTGATATCTTTCTGTTGATAAAGTCATTTTTTTGTACTGGGAAACACATAAGAAAGACAATGCCAAAAGCCCAATCCAAAGTATTTTCTTTTCATAATATCATAAAATCATTTAGGTTGAAAAAGACCTTTGAGGTCATTGAGGACAGCTAACGCTGCCGAATCTACCATGTCCCCAAACACCATATCCACACATTTTTTTTAATAGCTCGAGCGAGAGTGACTCAATCACTTCCCTGGATAGCCTGTTCCAGTGCTTGATAACACTTTCTACGAATAAATTTTTCCCGATATCCAATTTCATCCTTTCCTGGTGCAACCTGAGGCCATTTCCTCTTGTCCTGTCACTAGTGCCTGGGAGAAGAGACCAATCAATTCCCACCTGGCTACAACCTACTTTCAGGTGGTTGTAGAGAGTGATAATGTCTCCACTGAGTCTCCTTTTCTCCAATATAAACACCCCCAACTCCCTCAACCACTCCTCGTAAGACTGGTGCTCCAGACCCTTCACTAACTTCATTGCTGTTTCCTGGATTCAGTACAACGCCTCAATGTCCTTCTTGGAGTGAGGAGCCCAGGACTGGACACAGGATTCAAGGTGCAGCCTCACCAGTGCCAAGGACAGAGGGACAGTTGCTGCCCTGGTCCTGCTGGCCACACTATTTCTGATACAAGCCAGGATGCCACTGGCCTCCTTTTCAACGTGAGCACACACGCTGACCTTGGATTATGAGGGCTTCATTCTGCTCTCTGTCTCTGTCTTCCAGCTCAGGGGGCTGGAACTAGGGTTGTTCAGCCTTGATAAGAGGAGACTCGGAGGTGACCTCATTGCTGTTTACAACTACCTGAGAGGAGGCTGCAGGTGGGTGTGAATCTCTTCTCTCAGGCTGACGACACCAGAACAAGAGGACATGGCCTCGAACTACACCAGGGGAGGTTTAGACTGGATGTCAGGAAGAGGTTTTTCACAGAGAGAGTGATCTCTCAGTAGAATGGACTGCCCAGGGAGGTGGTGGAGTTGCCGTCCCTGGAGGTATTTAAGAGAAGACTTGATGATGAGCTCAGTGACATGGTCTAGCTGGTGTCAGGCTTGGATGGATGGAGCGTGGTGCCCGTGGTTCCACACTTGTGGGCCCAATCCTTGGGTGGGCATTCACTTGGGAGTTGGACTAGATGATCCTGTTGGTCTCTTCCAACTCAGAATAACCTGTGATATCTGGAGAACAATTGGTCTTACTATTGAAGACTGAGACAAAGAAGTCATTAAGTTCCTTGGTCTTGTAGTAAAGGCAAATGTTAATTGCTTGATTGTATTAATTCTGGATGTTTCTATGGTCTTGGAAAACAAAATTCAGTGTCCCATTAGTTGTAAAAAAATTAAAGTATATGAAATAACTATCATTTAATATTATTGGACAGAACTGCAGGGACAGGCACATCAGATTATTAACACTGTCAGCTGGGTAATTTGTTAGGGCACTTTTGTGACCTCTAATTGTGTTCTGCTGCTCCAGACTTGGATTGTCTGATCAGAGGCTACAAAACATCAGTGTTTGAAATGGATCTTCTATTTTCAGTCAGTAATGCACCTACCAGTCTTCTTTGCAATTACCCTGCCTTCTACCTTCATCAAGTTCAGTAGCATCTGCAGTTGACACCCACTGGGTTCTGCACCACCTCTTGGGCAGCATTCCACAGGAAATACTGAATGGAAAATGTCCTTGTAAATATTTTTAAAGGGAAAAAAGTAGAGTCTGTGCAAACAGATGTTGAGTGATAAAGCTGGATTTTTGTTGGTGTTTTTTTAGTCATTTTTGGAGTTGGGTTTTTTGGTTTTTATTTTTCCTTCAACACTACAGTTACTTTACTCTGTAAGTGCTCAGAACATTAGAAGCTAGTTTTGTATGGGAAGACCTTTAATCAACAGTTCTGGATTTACATTTCTACTAGCAACTGAATGCATATGAGCTAAAGGAAAAGACCTCACAAACAGGATAGCAGACACTACATTTTATTATAGTAGCTCTCACTCATTATCATCTACAGAGGGGAGATGCTTAATCTAAGAACTGAAATTAATTTGTTTTATATTATCCTTCAAACTAGAAAAGTACTTCAGAGTACCAAGATTATTATCGCATTCCCAGAGCTTATTTAAATGCCACTTTCTGAAAGTCAAATGTGAAACTGTAAACTGCGAAAGTCTAATATTGTTACCACAACATTTATAACAGCCACATATCTTTATATTCTAGCTATTACTGTTACATTATTAGTTTGTTACTTCCTAAACATCTGCTGTATGCTCAAGATATAAAAGAAGATGAGGTGTCCGCCTTGGGCGGGCTGTACATTTAGACAGATAATAAATCACACTGGGAATAGAAGGGAAGTATATTTAAATCTTGTCATGAGGGGAAAGAATGCCCTGCTGTATTTTAGCTGTTCAGTTATAACCCACTGGTATAAACACTATTTTGGAACAAAAGTTAATAGAGGAAGTTATTACAGAATGCATTTGAGAAATGGCTATTCATAAATAGGCAACGTGTCAGTTCACTTCTGCAAGCTGCTTCTCAGTGTCAGTGGGTATCTATGTGTATATGAAAGGGGAACGAGACTTCTTTTTTGTTCCAGGACATCCAGAGAAAATAGGAACTGGGAATGAGAGCTAAAACCTGAACTCAAAAGGCCAGTAACACTCTTCATGTTCTTTTGCTGAAGGCTGATACATAAACACGTATATTTAATTCCTGTTCCAAATATCAAGGCTTATATGTGATGACTGGAGATTTAAAATAGTATTTTGAGCTTGAAGCATAGAAATGTCACAAGATCTTTAAAAGTACTGCTCCTCGTAGTGAGACAGGTAACAGTTAAATGCTTTTTCCTGTAGTGATTAAGAGCTCTCCCTGTCACTCATCTTTATGTAATCCTACTTGTACACAGTGGTGGGCTGTGAGTACAGAAGCTTGTAAATCACTCTACAATGCTGGAAGAGTGAATTTGAAGTGTGTGGGAAGAAGTGCTATGGAAAGTGTATCCTGCAGACAAGCAGAAGACAGCACAGGAAGGTAGAGACAGGCTAATGCTACCAGTGCCACAGAATTCCAAAACATGCTGGTAAATTCCCATCCTAGCTTCTACAGCATGAGAAGGGGGACACAATAAAGCAAAGGGTACCTCTTAATGGTTAAAGTCTGCTTTTAATAACAGCTACTTTGTCAAGACAAAAGGAAAGCAGATTGCAAGCAGTTTTCTTTAGGCTGGAGTTACAAGAAACTTTCACTTACCCAGACACAGTTATATTTCAGGTTTTTTCAGATCACTTGCCAGCTCCAGACAACAAATATATATTACGTATTTAGAAAGGTCTTACTAGCCCTCACAATTAAATTGAGGGCTTCAGATTCTGGGACCACAGCGCCATACAGCCCATGCCTCTCCTAAGGGTGATGCCCAAGCAGTTATCCCCCAGATTAGTGGAAAGAGGTGAGAATGGATGAGTGCTCTAGGTACTTACGCTGGCACACTCCTTAGTTGTGCCACAGCCCTCACACAGGTCCCCTAGCAGTTTCATTGCTCTCATTAAGTAGCAGGGGGTCTGATTTGCCTCGTGGCAAAGGTCCCCTCCCGTGTCATGTGCTATTTGCAACTCCTGGAATGCATCAAGGTGCACCCTCATAAAGCTTCAACACATCCACGAGGGAGGTTTGCAGCATCACATTTGCTGTGAGAAGGAAGGTCTTCCTGCCCAAGCCTGTGCCAATCCTTCCTCCATTCCCTCAGGCCAGTTGTTTCAGGCTCCAGCAGGGAAAGGCTTCACTCACAAGGATGTTGTTGTCATAGCACTCAAACATTTTTGGGCTGGCAGAGCAGCTGTGTGGTAGCCCTCACTTCCCACATTTTTAAGCATTCTCCTTCACTTTCTACCTTAGAGACAAAGTGTGGCTTGTTTTGCAATGAGGCCCCATGAAGAGAGAAGGCACAGCCAAGGCAAGCAGGTCTCCCCCATTGCTGGCATTAATTTTGGTGAGGTGGGGATGGCCCACACTCCACGTGTTCATCCCAACACCCCCATGCATGGAGATTCTCCCTTCCTGACATGTTTTGCAATAGGAAGAGCTAACTCTCGGCTCCTGCCTGTAACCCATATGAAGCCGCTTTCCAATAGGGATGGGGAAACTGGCCAGCAGCACTGCAGAGAACTCTGTAACCAAGGAACAGTTTAAATCTGGAGCCAAAGCTGACTTCTAAAGGCTCCTGTTGCTGTGTGTGTTGTATTCAGCAGGCTTCAAACCACCATGGGAATTCCTGTGGCTTTTTGTCGTGCCTGCTTCTCATGGCGTATTGTTGGAGGCCAGATAATATAATAAACTCAAGGAACACAATTTACATTTCTTTAAATCCTGTGGCATAAAATGTAAATACTACTAACATTTCCCATATTAAACCATCATTTTTACATTAATGTCTCAACACTGTGTGGAGTTTTGGTCGCCATAATATAAAAAAGATAATAAGATATTAGTGTCCAAAGGACTGCAGCGAAGATGGTGAAGGGCCTTGAGGGGAAGTCATATGAGGAGAGGTTGAGGTCACCTAGTCTGTTCAGACTGGAGAAGGGGAGACCTCGTTGCAGTTACGTCTTCCTCATGAGGGGAAGACAAGGAGCAGGCACTGACCTCTTCTATGTGGTGACCAGTGACAGGACTGGAGGGAATGGCCTGAAGTTGTGTCAGGGGAGGTTTAAGCTGAATATTAGAAACAGTTCTTTCCCTCAGACTGGTTGGGCACTAGCACAAGCTCCCTAGGGACGTGCACCCTATAGCATCAAACCTGATGGAGCTCAAGAAGCTTTTGGAAAATACTCCCAAGCACGTGGCATGACTCTTGGGGGTGGTCCTGTGCAGGGTCAGGAGTTGGACTGGATGATCCTTGTGGGTCTCTCCCAAGTGCGCAAATTCTGTGATTCTGTTCTGTGATTTGGAGATCTGTCTCTGATCAATGTCATAAAGTTCTTACTATGAAAATTGTTTGGCTGGGGAGTACTTGTCTGTGGGTTATTATGGGATGCCTCTGCCAGGAACAACAGCAGTCCCTTGAGTTCAGCAGCTGTTTACTGAAGATAGGTCACCTTGGGAAAATCAAGCTGGAAGAATGGAAGAGTCATAAAGAAAGCAGAAAATCTTCCAAGATCAAAATTAAGAGATTCAAGGAGAGGGTGAGAGGTAGGAAGGCTGAGAGAGAGGCTGTTAGCACAGAGAAAAGAGAGCAGAGAAGGCAAATCACAATCTTCTTGTGTACCTACAGAGACAGTGGGGCTTCCAAGGGAAGAGCAAGCTGTACCTACAGGCCACTACACTGGGGAGGATGTCTCGGCCTGGGTGTTTAACTTGCTCCTCTCCCCAGAAAAGCAACCTCCACAGATTCAGAAGCTCTGCATAAAGCTGCTTCACTTGCACACAACTAGTCTGAGAGCAAAGCCTTTTTGAGTGGTGAATTGTCTTCTTTTAGGACTGAAATTCCAGGAGGGGAGGATACCAGGCAAACGATAAAGGGTCATTAATTTTGATGATGCCCTAATCAAGCAAAACAGAGAATTGCATCATGGATTGGTGGAGTGTTGTGGGTCATTGGCCCTTCACAAGAAGAAATTGCACCTACTCCCATCAGTCAGAACTAATTAATGTTCCTGGGACTGAGGCTTGCAATTCTTTTCTCTGTGTATTGCAACACTCTCCCCCACCAAAAAAAAAAAAAAAAAAAAAGAGAAAGTATTTATGCCATTTCATGTAAAAATTTTTCTCAGGCTAAATGTCATTGATGCAAGAAATGGTGACTCTAGAGTAGTAATGAGTCCACAACATGGAGGACCAGTTTGTGAGCAGGCGTGATGCTTTAGCTGTCAGGCTCCCATAGCAGCTCCTGTCTCTCCAGGTCCTTCTTCACTAGCCTTAGTTTTGGCTTGTTGTGCAAAGATAAAAATCTGTCTTAGTCCAGAGGCCTGGGACATTTCTGAGGGTGCTTTTATCTGTAAAGCCAATTGCAAGAATTCACGGATTACTATTAGTTTATGTCTGTCTTAGATCTGTTCCCTATATATTAACTATAACTGGAACCTATTTCTCTGCTAAGCTTCAAGTTACACTTCAAGCAATAAAGGCTTGTAGGCAAGTAGAGAAAACCATTAACAGACACAGGAGCTACAGAATATGCATTAACATAAAGCCATTAACAGAGGAAACCATTAACACAGGCAGCAGCCACAGAACATGCAGTGTTATATACAATTGGGTCTCCTATACCAGGGTAGCACAGGTCTTCCCCCCTGTGTGCAAAGCCCACCTTCCGCATTGATTGGCATCTCATGTCTCAGAGAGTCATTTGAGAAAGTCTTGGACAGCACATCTAACCTGAGAGTGTGTAAATCTTTCATAACTGCACGAAGCCTCCTCTTGTGGCGTGGGGCAGGCACCCGGCTGTGCCCGGAGCGGAGCTGCCACCACGCCCACCCTGCCCAGGAGCCGGAGGGCTGCTGCTGGCCCCAGCTGGGGCTGGGAGCTGGGGGTCAGCCCCGGCCCCAGCCAGACTGGGAGCCAGGGGGCCGCCGCCATGCCCGCTCCACCAGGAGCGGAGCTACCGCAGTGGCTGTGTGCTTTTGATTTGCATATTCATGACTGCCTAATTGAATATTCATGCGTGCCAGGTCGTGCATGCACAGTTGCGGAAAAAAGGCCGCCTTCATTGCTCAAAAATCATGCTGCTAAGATGTGAAGCTGCAATATGGGGGGAGCGAAGTAGAAGAGGGCCGACTGTATATATTGAGTGGGCCATGCCTGGACAAGTCACATAGCTGCAGTGTAAGCACCTAAACTCTGCATGAAAAGGAAAAAATGCCTGTTTACTGAGAAAAAGAGAAAAAGACGCCTATAGTTTTGGCATGGATCCCTTTTATCCCCGCTCCCCCTCTGCTGAGTGTGCTCTGGGTGGAAGAATGGAGGAGTCAATGGCACTGCACAACAGCCCCTGTCCCCGCTGCACCCCCATCAGTCCCTGAAAAAGTCATGAGGGGAGAATGCTGGAAAGCAAAGAATGAGAACTAATAGTGCAGGAAATTTCTTGGTAAGCAGGAGGTAAATATTTGATGAGAAGTACAGTTGCCTTTCACTCTCAGCAAGAGTATCTCATACTGTATTGTCTTTAATCAATACTCAAGAGCTATGACATGCACTAATCTACTTCCTCAGCTTCATGTAGGATTTGCATGACAGAGTCTTATCAAAATAGAACTACTGGGACTGCAAAACAAACATGTAATTAAAGCTGAGTGTTTCTAATTAAATTCAGTGGGATGAACACATTACGATGAATGTCATTTCCAATAGTGTCTCTGGCATAACAAAACAAAGCAGCTGTGAGTGGCACACTCCACAGAGCACCACCACCTATGTTCACATGGTAGTTTCTCTGAGAGACATCTCCAGAAGCTGTTGAGAAACCATGAGCAGTGTGGCCTCCCAGAGCAGCACTCCTGACCCATCACCACAGCACAGTGACAATGGTCACAGCTGGTACTGTTTTGCAAGAGAAACTGCATGAAGCAAACAGGAAGAAAGGGGGAGTAATGCAAGGATGCCTTGGAGTTCCAGCTGAATTCAATAAAGATATCTGCATGTCACTGGGAAGCCAGTATGGCTCTAGTAATCACGGTGGTTTGGTAAAAGTGGTGGGGAACAGTAGTTAAGATTACCCAACTGTCCTTGTGTGAGCTCTTGTTTTCTGGAAGGTTGACCCTCTAGCACGTACATTAGAGCCACACCAGGCACAAAAGTTCATCCTGCATGAAAACTTAGGGCAAGGACTAGGAAATTATTTGCCCTCACAGAAGTTACATTAACTTTTCTGAGCTATTTCATTACTCATTTGAATACCTGTAACACACTGGTTTCACTAAGGCTGGAAAATCCTCTAAGATAGCTAGCACAGAACTGCCAAGTCCACCATTAAACCATGTTCGTAAGACTTTATCTATACATTCCAAGTGAATGCCCATACAAGGATTGAACCCACAACCGTGGTACCATGAACACCATGTTCTATCTATCTGAACTAATCTCAGGGTCATGTCATCATCATTCTTTATTTTTTTTTTTAGTAACATAACTCCCTATCCCATCATCCCATTATCTAGACCATGCCACTGAGTTCCTCATCCAGTCTTTTCTTAAACACCACCAGGAATGGCAACTCCACCACCTCACTGGGCAGACCATTCCACTATCTCTATGCAACATCCAGCCTAGACCTAACATCCAGTCTAAACCTCCTCTGGAGCAGCTTAAGACTCTGTCCTCTTGCTCTGGTGCTGGCAGCCTGAGAGAAGAGATTTACACCCACCTGACTGCAACCTCCCTTCAGGTAGCTGTAAACAGCAATCAGGTCACCTCTTCTCCAGGCTGAACAACTCCAACTCCCACAGTGGCTCCCCATAGGGCTTGTTCTCCAGCCCTTTCACTATCCTTGTCGCCCTTCTCTGGACCCTCTTCATCTTTCTTAAACTGGGGAGACCAGAACAGGGCACAGTACTCAAGATGTGGTCTGACAAGTACTGCGTACGGGGGAAGAATAACTTCCCTAGTCCTACTGGCCACACTGTTCCTGATAAAGGCCAGTTGGGCCTCTTAGCCACCTGGGCACACTGTTGGCTCATATTAAATTTTCTGTCAACCATTACTCCCAAATCCCTCTCCATTTCACCACTCCTCAGCCACTCATCGCCCAGCTGATAGCGATGCATGGAGTTGTTATGTCCAAAGTGAAGAACCCAGCACTTAGACTTGTTAAATCTCATATTACAGGGACCCTCCACATAGTCACGATCTGTTATTTGTGAGATTCAATAATTGCAGGTGACTTTTCAGCGAGCTGTGCGAGCTTGGGGCGTGTGCAGAACGTACCGCGAACCCATCAGCTTGTGAATATATAATGAGGTTATGAATATATAATTGGTCCCCCNTTCTGGCCACCTGGGCACACTGCTGCCTCATGTCCTTTCCCTGTACTCGGCACTGGTCAGACCACATCTTGAGTACTGTGTGCAGTTCTGGGTTATGGGTCTCCTGGGGGTCCCACGAATCTCCCCATCCCCGAATCTCCCAATTTACGAACATAGGAGCACTATGAATATGCAAATAGGCCACACCCATATGCCCACCCCCCTTCGGCCCAGAGCACTGGAGAGTGTTTTCAGCACCTCCCCACAGCCTCTCACAGCACAGGGGAGCAAAGGGAAGTGTTTCTGAGCCTTCTCCAACTGGAAAGACCACCAGAGAATCCCTGGGCATCCCTTCAGCCACGCTGCCACTTTTGCCACCATCGCCACTGAGCCGCTGCCGCTGCACATGATTGCATTGCCACCGCAGAGGGGAAGCTCACCCCAAAGCCATGGTGGGGCAGCGGCTTGGCAGTCCCCGCTCACAGTCTGCAAGCACTCCTCAGAAAGGTGCTAGTTGGGACAAACGCTTGAGAGCGCCTCACACCGCGACACCTGGGGGGAGAAGTGGTGAGACACCACAGTCCTGGCACACACAGGCAGGTGGGGCAGAGGGGGAGGTGGAGACTACCTCCTGCCACAGTCCCTGTGGAGAGGCTGGATTGTTGCACGAGTGCTTCCCCTGGGGCTATGTATATCACCGATGTGCCGGGTGTCAGGCGTGCAGCCCCTGAGGACACAGAGCACTTGGCACCTGGATTCTGCTGCAGTTATAGCACACCTTCCACCATCAGCATTGCCTCCCCTGCCTGTAGCTATGGAAACAGCAACACACACACACACACAGGCAGTCCCTACTCACAGTCCGCAGGTGCTCCACAGAAAGGTGCTGTCAGGGACAAACGCTTGAGTGCTCCTTACACTGGGACACCCAGGGGCAGAAGTGGCGGGACACCCTGCTCCTGGCATGGGCGGGTGGACAGCTTGGGTCGCCTGTCGTGGCAGAATGGAACCGAGCCATGCCATGTGTTACAGTAGATTTCCACACTCCTGGCACCGGTGGTCTGGGCTGCCTGCCACAGTGGAATGGCACCACGGGAATATATATCACGTGTTATAAACCTTCCCCGCCACTAACCTCCACAACCCTGAGAAGGGAGTGAACTGTGGTGGTCCTCAGCAAGCAAGAGGCGCTACCCCCCGCCCTGTGGGGGCGTGGTCTGTGAATAGCTCATTAATATTCGCTGAAAAATATTCAGAAAATCTGCGAATACGTGAATCAGTAGGTGCAAATACACGAGGTATGGCTGTACTTTGCTTTGCTTTAGAGTGAGTGTTTCCTTATTAAGTTTTGCTTTACTGTTAAGTGTGTTTTATTGTTAAGGCTTGTTTTGCTGTTAAATTCTCTAGTGTGGGTATTTTCTGCTAGTAAGATGCTGTGGTTACTTTGCTCTAATACAGGAATTTTTGCTATTCAGTTGTTTTGCACCTGTGGGTGTATTCTGCTGGTAGTTTGCCTGAACACTGTATATATACAGTAAACCCTCATTACTTCGTGGTTCTATTCTCGTGGCTTCACTTCTTTGCGAAGGTTTTCCTCTGCTGAGACAGCCCTATGTTTTGTGGTGCATTCGTGACTGCACATGCACCAACAGACAGTCATGAATATGCAAATTAGTAACGAATATGCAAATTAGCCCCACTGTCACACTCAGCCCCAGCACAGCCCTGCATCACACACCGCACTACAAAGGGATGGGAGGCTCCCAGCGCTCACGGGCGTGCCATGCTGCAAAAAGACCCTACTTCCCTTCACTGCTTGGTTGTGCGTGCCAGTGCTGGGACTTGCCCAGCTTGCTGTCCCTGGCCTGCATCCTGCCAGGGGGAAGCCTGCTCACCCCTCTGTGCTCGCTGGGGCTGGAGCATCATGTCATGCTGATGAGAGGAGTCGGATGTCTTGAGCAATCCTACCTGCGGCATTTATCCCTAAGACTCATGGCTTGTGATGTACCAAATACTGAGAGCATGCCCAGGGGGCTGATGCAGCAGGACCCTCCACTAAGACCCATTGGAAAGGACAAGAATGCCAAGGCTGAACAGTTGATTTGGGGTTTTTTATTTTCAAACATAAAATCTACAGTGGTAATGAGTTAATTTCTTTCTTTTTTTTTGGCATTTCTCATGAGGATATAGTAAAGGATTAAAAAATGATGTGACGGAAGGCTTGCACTAGACTGGTTTCACTGTCTGAAATGATGGTGGAATCCAGCACTGAAGCCTGGATTAACCTGTCAGACACAGGCTTGGCTATCATGTAAGGGCTGACAGAAGTATAATGCATCCTGCCTTAGCCAACTGAAATGACTGGGGTGATCTCTTGAGGTCCCTATAGTTCTATTCTTCCATGACTCAGAGTTGTTATTCCCTTTTGCCCAATAATGACAATCCTACTCTTCACTGTTCAACTTAAGCTGCCATATTCCTCTGTGCTGTATTGGAATGCCACTAAAATCAAGCTTCTGCTAATCACAAACTTGTCAGCATGCCAGTGAGACTCGACAACTCTGCTGTAGTTGTACTGAAGAAAAGACTTGCAGTAAGATATAGGAAGTCCATATGTAGAAGAATATTGTTACTGGAATATTGCACTAGAAACAGATTGCAGTCCCAAGTAAAACAAAACACAGAAAAATAGTCATTATTCACACAATCATATATAAATATATAGCATAATCACCCACAGGGCTGTCAAATGAAGCCAAACCCCGTTGCATTTTTGGCAATCAGTAGGCAGTGATGCCATGCATCTGTAGGAGGAAGACAAGATTTGACCCGCAACATCACTGAGATCAGCATGGGATAAGCCTGATGGGAACTGGACTAGTTTCAACTCTTCCCATGACCCTTTCCCCAGAATGTGTCAATCCATAACCTTTATCGTCCATGGCAAATCTCGGGGAGTGATAATGCAGTTTGACCCCCTCACAGAGTCACAGAATGGTTGAGTGGAGAGGGACCTCTGGAGGTCTCTTGATCCAAGCCCCACTGCTCAGCCAGGACCACCCAGAGCAGGCTGCCCTACACCATGTCCAGAAGAGCAATTCTTTCTCATATCTTTATTAATTTTTTTTTCTTATGCTTGAATAGTGTTCTAAGCATCTGAGGAAATGTGCAGTGATGAAGACTTAACAAGACTAAAGAGAAAATCCCATAAATACTTTTTCTTATTTGGTCGCATAAAAAACACCAGAAAACATCTGATAGGCAGCAAATTAAACAAAAAAGGCACAAACACATATGCAAACACACAAATACATAAAACGTGGAGGACGGGGTGTGGGAGGCATGCTTTAAATACCATCCAAACCCGACTTTCACTAAGCAGAAACTGATAACATCGTTAATGAAACACTGCAAAAGTTGGGCCTCATATCTCACCAGATGGGTTTGACAGTTCTTTGACCTTTACCTGCTCCAGACCAATCTCTTTTCAGGCTGACAGGTTGCTGCTTTATTTGGAAACCTACAGAGCATCAGACACTTTCCTGAAGGATGCCTTGTGGGCATTGGGATGATCAATTATTTTAGGAGTTCCTCACAGGATCTTGGTCCAAACCAAGCAATGCCATCCCAAACAAGACTCACAACATGGGAGTTAATGCTGCCCCACCAGGCCCTCTGGATGTACCCTCACTCTGGGGGTGAGATATTAAAACTGGATGTCCAGGTTTAGTTGATGAGATGGTGTTAAGTAATAGGTTGGAATTTATGATCTCAAAGGTCTTTTCCAATCTAGTTAATTCTATGATTCTATGATTCCTTTAAAGCACAAGGTGCAATTTTGTCTCCTATTTCTCAGTATATTATTGTAGTTCAAGACTGTTTATCTTTCCTCTTATCTATTTGCACCTCAAAATATTGCTGAAAATAAAAACTTTTGTAGGTTTTTTGGAAGATAATGATTGACAGAGAAGAGTTTTAATTTAATACAACCACAGAATTATTAGTTTGGGCAAGACAGCATCAGCAACAGCATGTTCTTATTCAAAAGGGTTGTTACAGAACCAGTGGAAACATGGCAAAACCAGGGAAGCCTAGATTTAATACTATGAAATTATGCCTTCCTTATTGAATCTCTCTAAATTTCTTGGAGGCAATTAGAGTTCAGACCAACACTAAACAGTTGAATTGTATTTCTGGATGCTTCTAATATTTTTGCCATGTTTTACTGATGAGGTTACATTTCAACTAATACAGTTTTACTTTAAAATTCCTTTTTTTTTGAGCCTGTTAGTAAGATATTTCAGAAATAACTTCGGTGAAAAGGATAATATGAATAAATAAACATTTTTGCTCAGTTTAACTAAGAGATTTTCCTTTTGGCACATGTTCTTTCACAAACAAGTGAAAATTCTGTGGCTTTTTAGGAAAGACGCTGAAGGGAATTACTTCTTGCTTTTCTTATCCCATGGTTTGTGCAATACCTTTTTCCACTAACCTCAAAAAGCGGGAACTCTTGGAAGATGACCCATAACTCTTGGAAGATGAACCATAACTACTTTGAAATTTGTTTCACGTGAGTAGAAAATTAATTTGAAGTCTGATGAGAAATTAAATTAGGGATGTTAATGCAATTCCATTTTGTTATCCAGTACACACGGTTCTTTGAAACTTAATCAAGAATAGCTATTGAATTATTAAAAATTGATGTAATTTATTAACAACTAAGCAGAGATTTTGCTTTAAGTTACGGTGGTTTTGCTACCTTTAAACCCACCATTAAAAGAACTATAGCTCTTTGATGCACTGTATTTTACCTAATATATTTTCACAGGTCTTCTCCATGTGAATGGTAACAAGGATGACCCTAAAAGCAGAACTAAACTGTCTTGTCCCAGCCTAAAGGCAGTGAGGAAACAACTAGCTGAGGCAGCCAATGCCTCACTGTTAGAGACAACTTTCACTTCCTGGAGACCCTTTTCACACACAGAATCACACACAGAATATTATGAGTTGGAAGGGACCCACAAGGATCATCTAGTCCAACTCACCATCTAACATGCCTGCAACATCCCAGTAATGTCAGAATATTTGTATCTGCCCATAGTGTCCTCCTAGTGCTTTCTTCAAGAGGCAACAATGTTAGGAGCAAGGAGAAGAGCTGGGGAAAAAAAGGGGCATGCAGTGATAGGAAAGACATTGTTCGGAAAAAGGATATTTTAAAGGAAATGATGGCACACCAAGACTTAATAACATTCATCTGAGAATTCAAATACATAACTACGAAGTTTCAGTTTTGGAATATCACCCTGTAGTAATGTATGTTGTCTTTTAAAAGAGCCTGGGATTGAATTTTGATAAATGAATAGAAGCTCCACATGGAAGAAATCAATCCCTTCTGGAAACATCCTCAGCATCCATGACATTCTCCCCCAGCTTACACTGGTGTAATGAGAGGTCATCAGGACCCTGTTGACATCTCTTAAATGCATTTATATTCTCCTGCTGTAGCATATTAACATCACCACCGTCCAAGGAGGTGGGGAGACTTGGAGCTTTTTTCCTTAGATGGGCGTGATAATGTGAAATAGGGATAGCTAACCCATCAGAAGCAGAGGATGTGCCAGTTCCCTTCCAAGCTCCAGAGGAGCAAACCTGAATACAGGATCCAATGAGGACACTGTGCTAAAGCGCAGGGAGAAAGATCGAGATCAAGAAGAGCTGTTCCTAACACCACAGTGTGAGACACTCTTGGCACAGGAAAACATCAGACACACAGTAGGTTTCTTGGTGCCGAAATCCATGCAGTCTAAAAATAAATTCCCTGAGCTCTTTTCACTATGCAGAGGCAAATCTGTCATCCCAGGCAGTGAGTCTGACAGACCAGATAAGGCAGATAAGACAGAGCTAATGAATCAAGATGTGAAACAGGTAACTGAAGAGTGAGGCCTGGCCTTGAGTGGCTCAGGTTACCAAAAAGAGCTTTCATGACGTTTTTTTTTTAAAAAAAACCCATCCTTTGCTTTGCAAGGCAGAGAGGATGAACCCACCACCTGAAAAATTATCTACCTCCCAAGGAAAGCCATCAGACAGATATAGTAGAAACAAACTTCCTCCTCCACCTCCCATTGAGGGACATGAGACTGCATTCAAGATCTGGTACTCCTCAGAAGTGACCTTCAGCCGGGAATCTATCAGGTGTTTGTTCAACTGTGACAGCTTTGGAATCATCAGCATGAACCATTTCTGCTTCTGGAGGTTCTTAATTATGGCATTCTAATGCCAGATGTTCCTCATCTGCTCCAATTGCCATGATGATTCAGGACTAAAACTGCACCTAGAAAGTCCCAAATTAAGGGCAATATCTTGTGGTTAAACTTGAATTGTTCCTTAAGAAACCACCTTCACAGATCTAAAGTCAAGATTTGGTACTGAGCCAATGCCAGACATATGGGTCACACCTCCCTAAGTGTCACAGGGATGAAGCAAGTTCAAGCACTGTCCTGTAGCCACATGCAGAGTTTAACCATTGGCATGCTCCTCAGCATGGACACAGTCCCTGTTAGCCACACTAGCCACACTAGTTTTTAAGCTGGTGCTCTGGTGCAGCACAGGAACCTTCTCCTGGTAGAGAAGGACAAATCCTACCACCACAGTTTGTGGGGGTGCAGGAGAGAAGCCTGTAGCCACATGGCACAGGCTGTGTGTGCTGTCTCATGACCTCAGAAGAAGAGAAGGAGAGTGAACATAACAAACAAATGATGGCAAAGCAGTGACTACAGAGCAACCACAACTGTGGTTAGCTGTTACTCTTAACACAGTTCCTACTCGACAGTGTGCTTGGGAAACCTGTCACAATTCATTTCTGGATCTTTTAAAGCAAAATGTGAATGACTGAATTTCTCCCTCCTCCATTTTCAGTAGTGGCAAAAGTTCACCATGGGGACCCCAAGGACTCTGAAAACTCAAGAGCTTCTCCTTTCAGCATTGGACGTCTTCAGCATTGAACAACAGACGTGTGGAGCAAATCCAGGGGATTTATGGGGCAAAACTTGTTGTGCATCTACCAATGTCTCAGTCTCCATCACATTTTTGAGGATTTCTTAGCTTGGGGCTAGAGTCCTGTACAATGTACATTGTCTGGAGCTGCAGTCTTGATGTTACCCGTAAGTCTGGGAGAAGGATATTTTGTATCCCAAGGGAAAATAAGCTAATGAAGTGCAATCTTCCCCTGATTTCGTCACGTAACAGATTCCACGAATTTTATTAATCAACAGCCTAAACTTGTATGGCTGACACTCTCGGGGTTTGGAAGACCTGCATGGTTGTGAGGAAGGTGTAAATTAAACTAGGTCACATCAAGATTATTCTAATTTACTTCTGGTGTTTGCAGAGTTGGCTTCCACTTCAGCTTCTGCCTCAAGCACCCCAGCTCATAACTTACACTAATTAGGCTCCTAAAGCATGATTTATGCTAATGTGTAGGTAGAAATACAAATGCAATTTGAGTGCATTATTATACTACTGCCCATTAGAGATGCTCCACTCTACCTTATAGCCCAGTGTCCCCTCAAAGTGGTGCATAAAACACCCCAGTGCAATGGCACTGGCACCTGTCTGCTTCCTCAGGGAGCTGTCTCTGGGCAAAAAGCAAGTGCTTCAGTGGCCCCAAAGCAGGATGGGGCCATCAGGAGAAGGGTCTGGTTTCCAACCAGGGCAGGTGCAGAGGGTTCTGCTCAAGTGAGTGAGCAGGTTTCTTGGTGTCATTTCCATTCCATGGGCACAACTCATCACTGGCTAGGCCAACACCTGAGCAGGAGGAACCACTGGCACCCTGGGGAAGCTGGTCTCCACCTCCACATGGGAGGGTGCTGCATCATGCTGGACAGTGGCCTTGGGAAAAATTACTCCTCATCACACATGGAGAGTCATAGGAGATGCTCCTACTATGTAGGAGTAGATGTCAAAGAACAGCTGAGCAGGGGCCAGGGGTTTATTTTTAAATTTGCAAAGTATATTTGTCTTCCACATGATCTGCTCATTCTTCCTCTCACAGCACAAGTAAATCATCATGGCTAGGCTTTGTGAATGAAGATAATAAGAAGGGTTCTACCAACAATTGCTAAATGTCTAAAAAGGGTGATGTGGGATAGACAAGTCCGGGTGCAAAAGGCAGAGCAGAAAGTCTCCTTAGGCAGTATTAACGAGGCATGGTTCTTTTCTGCACAAGTAAATAGAGACAGCACAAATTACATGCTTGGGGCCACACCACAGAGTTGCTGCAGATCTCAGTGCTTGCTGTAGCTGTCTTCACAGATATGTCCACATTTCAGAGAGACAACATCTTCCTTTTCCTTAAACCACAGGGCAAAGACAAATAATAGAGCCCACCACGTAACCTTGCAGGCGCTTTCCAGCCTGTGGTGCTTATCTCTGCTGACAGATCCATGCATGGCACAGTCCCAGACCAGCACACATCTGGCCACTGAGGAAAACCTCTAGATGCAAAACCTCTTTGTGGCTAGAATTATGTTTCACTCCTGGAAAGTTTATTGGCTAATCAAAGGCTCTCAGATACAGTTTATGAGCCTGTAAATGCTCCCTGCCATGAAATGGCCCCAGGAGACAAGGATAACCTGTGTGAGCTTTACTGCAAGCCTTTTAACAGGAGGAGTGCTGGGATGCGGTGCAGGCTGCTCCAAAGGGGTTGTAGGGAGGGCAGCTGTGAGCACAGAGGCTGAGCACCTTCCTACAAACACCACCAGCTCAAGACTGCCTTGCTGGCACTCAGGCCAGCTGGTAGCTGGGCTGCCCCGCAGGGTTGGACATAGCCCTGGAGATACTCCCTGTCCCTGAACCAAAACCTCTCACACTCTCATGGTCTTATGCTCTTGCCTTTCATTGCAAGAACCAGGCAGCTGTGATAAAATAAGGACCACTGATGCTGACAATTAATTCTCTTCAGCCAAGGTCCGCAGGGTGGCCAGAACTGTGAAGTCCCCCTGGTACCAGCCTTCACCCTTCTAGCAGGCACCAGGATGTCGAGGAAAGGGCAGTGCTGGGCCCTGCGTGTAGAGCTGGATCCACACCAGCACAGCACAGCACTGTCCAGGGACTGGCATGCTCTGCCAATGGATTGCTGCTTCATGGGTTTGTGCCTTGGTTTTGTTTTAAACGTGTGTTAAATGTGTGTTTTGGACTACTAGTGTAGTCCAAAACACTGCTGACCCTCAGGAGTAGTACAGCGCAGTACAAACACCCCCTTCAGCATAACGTAGTCTCCACCTCACCTGTTCATAAGTATTATTTGATGCAGAAAGAGCAGAGAATGAGACTTTATAACTGCTTAGCACACCAAAGCCGTACTTCCAGCCTCACATCTATCAGGCACTGACTGGGTCCAATGCTTCCAGCGGGTCCACATGATACTGAAAGAGGGCAGACGTAGCTTCAATATTAGGAAGAAATTGTTTATGGTGAAGGTGGTGAAGCAGCGGAACCAGTTGCCCAGGGAACAGTGGATGCCCCATGCCTGGAAGTGTTTGAGGCCAGGCTGGATAAGGATTTGAGCCATCTGGTCTAGTGGAAAATGTCCCAGTTGGCAGCAGAGGGGTTGGAACTAGATGATCCTTGAGATACCATCTAACCATGCCTGTTCTGTGAGTCTATGCTTCTGTACTCACCAGTATCCTGGGTAAGGATCTGCCTTCCCATTTTGAGGTCTATGAAAAGTGCTGCTTACACCAGCCACAGTCATCATTCTGCATACACAGCATTTGTGTTGAACATCACTATTGCATGTGCAGTTGTGGTACCCTTCAATTTTTCAGCCCCATATGCAAGAATAAACGTTTTTGGGGGAAAATAACTTTCCTACTCCTGGGCAAAAATTTGCCTTTTTCTGGAGTTGATGTGAGAATAACCAGACCCTGTTAATTCTGGCCTACACAGCAGTGACAGGGAAATACATTAGCATCCATGACACAAATGAAACAGAAGTGGTAGCAACTGGTCTCTCTTTTATGGGCTTAAAATACAGGCAGCATGTGCTGTCACTTCCATCTGATGGATGTAGGTGAGAAAAAGATTTGCTTATGCAGGTATTATACCATAAAGTATGGCATTACCAAGAATACATGTAGATTAATAATACAAGTGGCACAAGAACTTTGACACACCTATCAGGAAACTCATATTTTTAATGCAAGCAAATCTAATGGGCCTGAAGTGAATAAAACTAGACAGTGGGGGGAAAAAATCAAAAGAGTTAAAAATACAATTATGTTTTAATTATACACAGGAATTCTTATCCAGTGACTTTATGTTGCTAACAGACATTGCAGTAGGCTATGTCCTACTGTGAGAATGCCTATGTTTATCTCAGCAGTTGCATGTAATGTTTCTCCCCAAGCTTTGTCTGGCCTCAGCAGCCTATTGAGAGCCATGAAACATCCTGTCTGTGCCAGAAGGAGGATATTCATCCCAAGGATGTGACTGCTACCTTATAGCTCAAGAGGATTGGGGGATACATGGAGGAAAGCTCAGCAGGTCACTGCTCTGGCCACAGGGCTTGTGGATTTGGCCCGCTTCTGTCCTTTCAAAAGTGGCTCAAAGGCAAGTAACAACCTCACTCTGCCCTCAAACCCTGCTCGGTGCAGGAGAACCTGGGAAAATATTTTTGGTCCCTAAGCCCTGGTCAGCTAACAAGAGAAGTTAAGCAGATTGGTCCAGCTGCATGCAAGGGGCTTTTAATAGCAGGAATCTTGCAGAAATAAACCAAGAAATGCTTTTTTCCCAAGATGTTAATCCAAAAACATGGCACTTATGGTAGTGGCTGTAGGATGGAGTAGCTACAGTACCCCTCAGACATAGTCCCATTAGCTCCCAGAGGGATGACTAAGCAGAAGACAGAGGGTACTACAAGGAGCAAGGCAGCTCAGTCAGGACTTACTGTAACACCCATCTCTGAAGCCCCACAGCTGCCACTCTCCCAAGGGACACCCTAAGTCCTGCTCCATGCCATGAGGAACAAAGTAAGCCTGTGCTCAGAAAAAGTTAACCCCATAGCAAATAAATCAATAAAGTCCAATAGAAACGCTTTTAAATGCTATAGACCTACTAATGAAACATTCAGTTTAGTAAAGATATTTTTTACAAACCTGTAAATTACCTTATCAGAGAGATCTAAAACCTTCTGTGACCTGTGTCTGCCCAGGCTTGCCCAGATGCATAGGCGCTGATTTGGGGAATGAAAGTCTCTTCACTAAGGGGCTGTGGCTTAGAGCAGAGGAATCTTGGTCCTTTGCATTGCTACTGCCAAGGTCAGAACGGCAGAGTGGCAACAGCCCTGGTGGGGCTGAAACTCTCAGGGCTCAGGCCTTCCACAGGTCTGCTCTGGGCTCCTCGTGTTTAACACTAGCAGTAAATCCCCCCAGCACTTGTCATTTTCCAGGCCCCCAAAGCTGCTTCTGCCATGACTTCCAAGTGAGCAGGTGGTAGCTCTGGTGTTATTATTCAGTACCATTATTAGATATTTATTAGTCAGTATGTGTGCTTCTCACCATCAGGTTCATTTCGCCATATTTGGGGTGATGGAGCGCCAAAGAAAGCTTTCGCAGGATGTGAATAGCCATATGAGTCTGGGTATGATGATAATTTTTGTCACACAGCTGCTCTCAATGAGGAGTGAACTGGTTTCCACTTTCACTATCACCAGCACATCTTTTTTGCCTGTCATACTTTTCCTACCCAAAGTATGTCACTGCCCTCAGGATCCCCCAGCCCTTCCCTGGGTGGTCTCAGTCTTCTAGGATGTGACAGACATGCCACCTCAGTCTGCCTTCAATTAATGATTCAAAACTGCCTGTGAAGCAGCAAACAAACCATCCCACTCTGGATATCCTCCACGGCAGAGCCCAAAGATGGTGACCACCATCAGCACACACTGCACTCTGGACAGGCTGTTTGGTGACAGACCTGCAGACACAGCATAGGTGGAGAGCCTGGACAACCTCGGACATGCTAAGGCCACCAGCTGTGGAAAGGATTCTTGCATTTCCTCATAAAAATACCTGACTATAATCTCTTCTGAACTGCATCTCTGTGGACTAAGACACAGTGATGGGAAGACAGACTTTCCCTATTGCTCTCAAGATCAGCTTAGACTGCAGTGCCAGAGGCACTATTTGGATGTTGACACTTATTCTTTTCTCCTGAGTCTGCCAATTGACAAGGAGAAAAAAAAGTCCCACCAACTACTCTGCTGTCCATTCACAGGCTGTAGTGTGATTTTGGGACCCTCCTGACTAAAAAGAGTGACTTAAGTGTGACCTGAAAGAGGACCTTGTTTGAGTGGCTTGAAAAAACCGCACCAGCCACATAAGCATGCAGTCCACTGCAAGCCCAGAGTGGGGCCAGTAAACATGGTTCTTATCAGCGTCTGATCCCAGTCTGTCAGCCCTGTGCTTCACTCCAGGCCTCTTCTCTGGCACTGGCACTGCACACAGGGCTTAGCAAGAGCCATGTCCCAGCCAGGCAGGACTTCAGCCTGAACTACAGCTGAAAGGTCACAGCATCACCATGACAGCCATCACATAGACTGAGCGTGGTGCCCGTGGTTCCACGCATGTGGGCCTGATCCCTGGGTGGGCATTTGCTTGGGAGTTGGACTAGATGATCCTGTGGGTCCCTTCCAACTGAGAATAACCTGTGACAGAGGAGTGATCATGCAGAGCTCCTTATGGCATCTCAGCAGCTTAATTTCTTTAGTAGTCACAGAGCAGGAGTTGTGGCATGACATTTAGGGAAGGCAGTCGAGGTTAGGCTTTGAGCAGATCACATTGTAAGCCATTCAGCTATCATTGTGCCTGGCACAGATTTTTTTCTGACATTCACTGGGCACCAGAGGGACAGGAGACAAAGCTGATCCCCACTGATGAAGTCATGGAAGTATCTAAAACAACTTTACATCAATCTGTTGACCTCTTTGCGTTATCTGCTTTGCGTTATCTGCTCCGTGCCCCTGCAGCAAAAGGTACTCACTAAAGGAACAGGCACCACCAAATCCCAAAAGTGGCCTGTGGCTATGACAGGAGTCACTTCACCCTTGTTGCCAAGCTCATCCACACAGCTCTCTGTGACAGCTCTCCACCTACTACTACAAGCTTACTAGGGATGCTGCAGAAGTTATGTGAGGCCATTCCGAGAGTAACATTAACCAGACTGTGGATTCCAGCAACAAAAGGGATTGATGATATGGATTTGTCCCTGTGAATCCATGAGCAGCCACACTAGAGCCAATAATGTGATGAATGGTGCCAGCTAAGCAGCAGCAGTCCCGGGGGAAGGACATTTCTCAGGTAAGATCTTCAAGCAAATTTGTGAAGAAGGTTCTGCAGGGCAGGAGCCCCTGGTCAGCAGCATTCCAGGAGCAGCTCCAATATTGGCAGCACTGCTTCCTGTCATAGAAATCTCATGCCTGTCACTCACAAATCCTCTTTATTGCAGAAGAAGGGTTAAAATTCAACAATGATTTCCCGAGCCTGCCCATGTGACTCACTGAGCCAAATACTAAAATTACCGTTGAAAGCAAGTATGTGTGCTCCACGCTGGCCAAAAATAGCCATTCCTGAGATTTGCCTCCATTTAAAACTCAAAAAACTTTAGCTTAAGATTTCAGTTAGCAGAGCACAGTTCTAGCCAGAGGCCTTGGGCAGCCCTGGTTCCAAGAGCCAGATGACTGTACGCTGGCATGGGAGAAGCCTCTGGCTGTGTTACTGCTGTCACCTGTGCCCAGGTGGTGAGCAGCAGGGCAAGGCAGGCAGCTGCCAGCAAACCATGAATAGCATCTCTTAATAGCAATATTACAGTCCCCATCTTGCCCTTCTGCACCAGGGAGAGGGTTTGCTAGAACCTGACATTCCAGGGCTTCTCTCCTCAGCTCTTCTGGTGTGTACACGTGGTGTGTGCACACGTCTGTGTGTGCCAGGTGTGCACATCCGTATGCACACACGTAGATTGCACATGCATGTGTGTATTTCTGCACCTTGCAGTGCAGACCACCGCGCCCAGGCACGCAACCACCCTCCTGGCAAACACACACATAAGACATCGGCATCTCTGGTGACTGGCTCCCAGAAAGAGCTCTCGATAATACGTATAACAACAGAAACATTAGTATTTTCTGACTCAATGGCTCCACCAGGAGGAAAAACCAGTCCGGATCATCCCCTTTGAAAGGCTTGAAGACGCTCCTCCAGCAGGCTGGAGCAGTGACTGGCAGGATGGTGACGCCTGCTCTTTCAAAGCTTTCGTATTTCAAAAACAAGGACGAGAAAGGCGGCAGAAGTGGATTGGCAGCGTCAGCCAGCCAGGGGCTGGCCACAGTTCCAAAGGCGCTGTCATGTACATGGCATCCTCATCTTACGAGTCCAGCAACACTCAGAAAGAGGTTGCTAATTGCTTGCCTTCACCGGCTTTCTTTGCTTTCCCAGCAAGGGATGTGAGTAGTCACTGACGACTGCACTGCACTCCACAGTGGTTTCATTCCTAGAGTGCAGGGCTGGGGGCACGCTGCCCACCTGTGGCTACTGATAATCACACGATAGGTTTGGCTCGGAGACACATGAACTTGAGCGGGAACAGTGGAACTGCAGCTGAATGGGAGCTACAGAGGCCATTTTGGCATTTATTTAAAAGGTGGGACTCCACCCATTAGTCTCAGTTCGCATTGCAGTCCCTAGAGACAGGTTTCTGCCCATCTGACCACAGCAGGTATGTTCTTCACCGTGAGACAAACTCCTGCAGAAGCATCTTCGCCCTCCTGCTGGAGGATGGAAGTCACACACCAGCCTTATAAGCCAACCCAGAGCACACAGACCACATACACTGAAGGAATGAATCACAACCTCTTCAGCACACACCTCCCCATCAGGCTTTTTTAAGTGTGACTGCCACAGTGTGAGCCAGATCCACCTAATCTAGAGCCCTCGGAGGCACACCAGGTTTCTGCCCAAATCCCAGCACTGGTGGGAGAAGGGACCTTATGTCCTTCATGCCTCTCAAGGAGGCATGGAGGGGCAGCAGGAATAAGACTTTTGAACTGCCAGCCCTGAGGGCACCGACCCCGGCAGCAGCGGGGCTCTGCCAGCTCACAGTCAGCTGCCCACGGCTGGGCTGCAGGCAGGCACCTGGCTGGCCCCACATGGGGCTGAACCCCTTGACACTGTGCCCAGGCAGTCACAGCGTGCCTGCCTCAAGACCATGATGCCCTTGGTGTATCAGGTGCCACCCACTGAAAACACATTTCTGGAGTCTTTCTTCATTGAATCTTAGGGACTCCCAACAGATTTCTTCTCAAGACAGAAAATTCCAGAAGAAAACCCCCTAACAACACACTTATTTGCTCCCTAGACTTTGAAACCCCCATTCCCAGCAACAAGAACCAGCAAGTCGAGCTCCCAAGGTGCAAGACAAAGAATGGAGTGCTCCTAACTTTCTCCCACAACCCAAAAGCTGTGCATACTGACTTACTCTGTCACAGCCCAATTTCATAACTTCGGATTTCACAAAGAAACACGTCACTTGTAAACAAAGGCATGGTTCTCTCCACCTTCAAATTTTATTGAAACTACACACGTTTTACACACAATTTGAGTGGGAGTTGTTGTACCAGACTTCGGTTATCTCATATACATTTACAGAACCTGAGCACATTGCAGTTTCACATCTGAATACTCTCTATACTCAATTCAGAACACGCAAAACATATGCTTTCTAGTGCTTTTAGTGACATACTAGGTTCCAACAACAGACCCAATTGCAATGTTTTCTCTATCAACACAGTATTCCCAAAAGGTGTTGGATTTTCCTCTCTGAGTTCAGAGTTCTCTTGCAGCTGAGTGAGGGACACTTGTTCAGCTTTTCCCTGTACTCTCCAGGTTCCCATCTGCCTTTCTCCAAGTACTTTAGGTCAAATGATGCAGGCTCTTCTCCAGGAGGGAAAAAAAAAAAAGCTGTCCTGTTTTCCTGCTCAGTACATACTCATGATCTTTTACAGAGACCAGAGTCACTTTTGCTGCTTATTTTTCAGCAGGGACAATTGTTCACTAAGAACTACACTAAGGCAGAAGACCTGTTTCACGAAATTCAGGTACCCAGAGCTGATCTGGGCTAGCAGAGAAGTAAGTTACTCCACCCCCATGACCAATAACTGTGAGCATCAGCTCACCTCATGCCAGGCATATCGAAAGCAGCACAAGATATTTGCAACAGTAAGGCTTATGAAAGCTCTTTGACAAAATGCTGAACATTATGAAAAATGCTTGGATTTAATAAAGCAGAACCCTTTGTTTAGTTCTTATACATTCACTTCATCTTTGAAAAAAACATGAATGTGTCTATTTGCAGATAAACCACCTACAACTGGATAGTATCCCTTCCACCCCAAGTACCACTGCAGCACATGAGCCATTCTTCATTTGCTCCATCCTCTCTCTGTGATGTCAAAAAATTACAGTTTTCAGGAACACATTGGAAAGCATCAAAACCCAAGCAAAGGCTCTCTGTAAGATACTGCTAATCCATACTACTTCAAGGTTTGTTTTTGAAAGGTTTAATACCTCCTTTCAGAAGCTCTTCTGTAACAATGGTTCCAATGGTTCACATTAAACCCACAACTTGATTTTACCTTCACACATTGTTGGTGCTTCCTTACAGCCCTATGTTTGTAGCACCTCAAGAGAAAATCCCTTGGAATGATATGTCTTCTCACCCCATCAATGCACAAGCAAAATTGAGAAGGAGAGAATATCAAATCACCCAGCATGACAGACAACACCCAGAGCTGGCTGTTCCAGTGTCAGGCGCCAATTACAACTCAGCGCAACTACAGACTGCTTAATAAGGCACTTGGATCAGTGAAGCAGGGAAAAACAGGCAGCATGAGCCAAAGAGCTACAGGATGTGGTTTTTCTCTACTAATAACAGGTGTGCCATTTCAAGGACCATTCAAAGTTCACTGACTAACTCAGTAACAGCTGTAAGTCAAAATTCACATGTATGTGAATTAAACACCTACCAAGAGCCATCAGTTTTTCAACCAGAGTAAAAACATTTTCAGACAGAACCCAGGTTAATAAGGAGATAAAACTTTATTCCTGGGTTTAATAATATTTTATACTTCAGGCCTTATTAATATCTTCCCACATTCAATTATTACTCTAAATCAAATCTATAAACATGAAAATAACTTATTGCAACATTTATACATAGAGTGATACCTCGTCTGGTTTTCAGATTAAAACACCGTAACATGAGGTAAATATGCAGTCTGCTTTCTTAAAACACTATCAAAGTCTTTAAAAAGTAGTAGAATCCAGATCATTTTTAAAGACAGCAATGACAGCAGATGAGTCAAGGGAATCTTCAAAAGGCCATCCTTTTACAAAGCCATATAAATTTTCTAAAAAGGATCCTTTTTTTTTTGTTCCCCTAAATGACACAGAGAGAAAATTATTTACTCCTCTAATAAACAACATGAAAACCCAGGGAAAAAATCCCAGTAGGCTCCGATTTCAGCAGAGGAGATTAAGTCAATGCCACAGTAGAAAGGGAGATGAGGAAAATGTCACCATGTATTTGCAAATTTGTCAAAAATCTGCATCCAGAGTGAAGACATTGTCCATTGTTTCTGCCATAACTGCAAAACGTTGATATTCCGAAACCCGTTTCTCAAAGAAATTTGTTTTTCCTTCCAGAGAAATATTCTCCATGAAATCAAATGGATTTTCTGCATGAAAGACCTGGGGAAAGAAAACACTATTACATTGGTGATTCTAATAGGGAAAGAATGCTTTTAAAAAAACTAAACAACAAACAGAACAGTCAAACCCTTCCAAACTAGACCACCCCCGGCTTCAAGAAGCAAAATTCAATAGTGCCACTCCCATGAGTTTGATCCGTGGTGATGTTCACCTGTGCAAGGTGCTTGTTGTTCTTCAAGGACTGCAACACTTGAGCACAAACTTATGCTTCCCCACTGCAAACCTGCCGAGCAGCTGAAGAGAAACAATGGCCTAAATTGTTCTTGCTCTTTTAAACTGTGAGGCATACATATTAATTCTGTGGTTTCAGCTGTCACTCGCAGGAAGTCCGTGCACTAAATATGAGCTGCTCCCAGGCACAGTACGAGAGTGCTTAGTGCTAACAGCTTTCCTGGGCTGCACTGGCAGGACAGCATTCTGGGCAATTGCATCTCTTACCTTTGAGAACCCAAGCTCCATCAGTAACCGGTCTGCGACAAATTCAATATACTGCTTCATCAAGGTGCAATTCATCCCAATCAGACCTACAGGTAACGCCTCTGTTAGAAACTCCTAGAAGTTAAAATACAGATGACACTTAGATAAATGAAATTTAAGAAGGAAAAGGAGAGAAGACACCTGTGTTTCACAGTAACACAATTTACGATGTTCTAGGCTCCCCAGGCAGTTGTCTGAATAAATAACTAAACAAATCTCTTCTGTTTTCAGTAGCTGTTTGTATCTTCCTTTACTTTTAGCGTGTTTTTCTGGAAAAGGCACGAGGATTTTTATTACTGCCCCTCTCATCTGCCTTTCCCCACTCCTTCAGCTTAGGCTCCAACTTCAATAAAACCTACAGACCATGTTAGTGGGAGCAGGAATAGACCCAGAAAACGCCAGTTTTCCTTGGCTTCCAGCCACTACAGAATGACAGATCAGAGAAGAGACTGATACATATGTGTGCTGAACCCAGTCATGTATGTTTAGGCACCAATGTCAGCTGTCAGTGTTCTGAGACACAGCTGGGACATTTGTCATCATCACAGCAGTTAGATGACAGCAGAAAAGAAAGACCAAACACACAGCAGCACAGAAACTTGTACCTGCAGATGGGTAACAGCTCATGTGACAGAACCTGACATCAACCTCAGAGGAGGTCAGAACCCAGCACAGTGCATGTGGCCAGAACAGACCCTGCCTTTTCCTAAGGACAAGCAGAGATGTATCTATAGGAGGAGAAACAAAGATCCTGAAAGGTCAGAGATAAGCAAACTCTTCTCTAAGAGACACTTGCAGTCGGACTGTATGATTGTAACTCACTTCCAATTGGAACTATTCTATTTAATATCAGGTAAGACAGCCTTTCTCCCACTTGCTTGACAACTGAATCACAAATTAGTTAGGTTGGAAAAGACCTCCAAGATCATCGAGTCCAACCTATGACCGAACACCACCATGTCAACTAGACCAAGGCACTAAGTGCCATGTCGAGTCCTTAAACACCTCCTGGGACAGAGATTCCATCACCTCTCTGGGAAGCCCATTCCAATGTCTAACCACACTTTCTGTCACAGAATTCTTCCTCGTGTCCAATCTGAACCCCTCCTGGCACAGCTTAAGATCATGTCCTTGTTGCTTGTTACCTGGGAGAAGACGACAACCCCCACCTGGCCACAACCTCCTATCAGGGAGCTGTAGAGAGTGATAGGTCCCCTCTGAGCCTCCTCTCCTCCAGACTAAACTCCAGATTCTACTCATAGGACTTGTGCTCCAGATCCTTCACCTGCTTCATTGCCCTTCTGTGGACCAACTCCAGCACCTCATGTTGATCTTAAAATGAGGAGCCCAGAACTGGACACAGCATTCGAGGTGTGGACTCAGCGTTGAGAGTTGGGGGACAATCACTGCCCTGGTCCTGCTGACCACACTATCTCTGGTATGAGCCAGGATACCACTGGCATTGTTGGCACCTGGGCACACTGCTGGATCATGTTCAGAAAGTCTCATGTACAGAAAGCCTCTGACTCATGCTGTCATCATTAAGGGAGAGTATGGTAAAATGCATCAGGAATCCATGCCTAAGCCAAGTATCAAATATGGAATCCCAAAAGTTAGAAGAGTAATTTATTCAATTTCACACATCAGACTGGTCCTGCACTGCCCATGATGATGTCACAGCCAGGCTTACCTGCTCAATTTCAACAGCATTAACAATGATCTCACGGACTCGCTCTTCTGATGGTCTGTTCACTAAATAATGGAACATTAGACAAGCAAAATCACAGTGTAGACCCTGAAATAAGAGAAAAATGAAAAAAATACCCATCAGTTTTCACCTCCCTGCACACAGTTTGCTCCTACTCTGAGACAGTCTTATTTGGGTTGAAGCTTCCCAGCCTCCTGCTTCTTAGACAGTCTTAATGCTACCACATGTAGAGTGCACTTTTAGTTTACAACCCAGCAACATCTCAAATCCAGCACATGCCACCTATGTCAAAATAATGTTCAGCATACATGTTTCTCAGGTAAAATCTTTTTGAGGGCTGTTCTACTGTGAGGGATCCTACACAGAGCCCTGGTCAGTCTCTGTCTCCTTTCAGAGATGATTTTGCAGAATGATTCCTACATCAAGACCTGCACAACTACCTGTGAGTTAAAGTAGACAGTTTACCTGATCTTTGTTTTGAGATACTTGGTTTAAGTTCTCTCAGTAGTATTTCCTCCCTTGCTTCTCCTAACAGCACTTTCAGAAATCAAGAGTCAGATTAGTCACCAAATCCAATCTTAATAAATCATCTCTGCTCCAGCTAATCCCACCTTCACATTTCACCCAGCTATGCTGCACGGAGCCCAGTAAACCGTGCTCTCTTCCAGGATTTCCAGAAAAGCCCCCAGCCATCATCAGGAGATGAGCAATCTCTCACAGTCCGAGGGGGAATACCAGACACCTACTCCGAGATGTGTCTCAGTCTCTATTTGACTTGCCTGGCTACAGCTCGAGCCTCTGGATTCAGCCATACTCACCACTGCAAGACAAAAGGAGCACCGTGCTACTGTCTCTCCTCTCAACAGCAAGGCGGTCACTACAGCCAATAAGCACCATTACAGCAAATAACCACAGGGCATATCCAGAGTGAAAACCAGTCAGAAGGATTTGGCAGACTATGGGCTACAAAACAATCCAGTACTATTTTTAATGAGGGTTAAAACAAAACCAAGAAGCGAAAACTTCTTTGGAAAGGCTACAAAATCCTTGTGATTCAGGTCACAAAATAGCCTCGAAATTTGGGCAATATTTCCCCCTCTAGAGGCAGCACTAGCTGCCTACTGCAAGGCTTCCCGTGGTCATGTTCAGGGCAACATCACCAGCAGGATGCAGGACGTACTCCCATGAACCAGTGTTCTCTGCTGATGCTCCCACCAGCTTTGCACCTCTAAGAATCAGAGATGCACCAGCTCAAGAACAGCCTGGGAACAGAGCCTGCAGCTCAAAAACATACTGAGCGTTAATCATTTATCTGTTCAGGTGCATCAAAAAACAGTTTGTGTGGCTTTCCATTGTGGATTCTTTTTACTGTCTCTGTTTTTGTAACAGTATTTCCTGGTTTTAGATGCAGGTGCTGTGTGCACCAAGCCAAGCCTTACCCTTTGTAACAGCACTGCAGTTGGAATTATGCCAGCGGAGCTCAAGAAAAACTCAGTCTTTTGGTGCTCGACTCTGCAGAGAAGTACGGTTACACTCATTCACCTGCAAGTGATCCTTCTAACAAACAAATCCTTCCTAGCTCAAATGGATCAGTTCATGACTCACAGAGGACACAAGGAAGGTCAAGGTTGGACAACTGTTTGTTTACTGATCATATCACTTTCTTCAAGCGTCTTTTAAAGATATATTTTAAGCTGTCTCCTTTCAAATCAGTTTATCTAACCTATGGAAATTATTTCCATTACAATAAAGCTCTTTACCTTCTTAGACCAACTCTGCTAAGTTAGAACCACAAGCATGTTTATACTGCATACAAAACTGGTCTTTCCACTTTTTCAGTGCTGACAACAACATAAGTAGTGCAGTGAACAAGCCCCAGCTGCCAACTGTCAGAAAGTAGTGAAAGGAAAAGGCACTTACCAGCACAGGGCCTGCCACGTTCAGCGTGCTGACATGCAGCCCCTCATATCCCTGACATCTTAAACTAAGAAGCACTCCCCTCAAGGGCAGATCTGTAGCTGCCCCTTCCCAGGAGATTCCATTGCTGTGCAGCAACACAAGAACAAAGAGAAGTATCTGCTGCTTCTACAGCAACCTGCCACAGCTGGCCCAGGGATGGATGCAGGCAGCTGTCTGCAGACTCTGGGACACACAAGTAGGAGCAGATGGGGAGTCCTACAAGGAGACCACCTGAACCTGCCTGAAGCATGTGAGGCAGAGCAAGGCTGAGAGTCACACACTAGCCAGGACCCCTTCAATCTAAAAAGTTCACCTTTTTGATAATACTATATGCATTGGTGTGCTGGGTTTGGCTATGGTAGAGTTAGTTTTCTTCCCAGTGGCTGGTATGAGCTGTGTTTTGGATTTGTGCTGAATATAGGGTTGAGAATATAGAGATGTTTTTGTTATTGCTGAGTAGCACTTATGCAGAGGCAAGGCCCTCTCTGCATTTCATACTGTCACTCTGGCAAGGAAGTTGGGGGTGCAGGGGAGGTTGGAAAGAGACACAGCTGGGATAGGTGACTCAAACTGACTCAAGGGATATTCCACACTGTGTGACATCATATTCACTATATGAAGTGGGGGCAAAAGGAAAAAAGGGGAGGGGTGTTTCGGGTGATGGTGTTTGGCCTCCAAAATGTAACTGTTACATGTGATGGGGCCCTGCTCTCTTGGAGATGTCTGAAGAGCTGCCTGTCCATGGGAAATAGGGAATTAGTTCCATGCATGCTTTCCTTGTGCACGCAGGTTCTGCTTTCCCTATTAAACTGTCTTTATTTCAACCTATGAGTTTTCCAGCTTTTCCCCTTCTGATTCCCTCCCAGATCCCACGAGTGGGGGAGTGAGCAAGAGAGTAGCTGCGTGGTGCTTGGTGGGTGGCTGGGATTAAACTACAATAATTGAGGTATCACTGATATTTCTGTTTACTCCCTTTAAAAACAGGTATTTCTCCTGAGGGATGTAGCAGCACCTGGACTTTAAGTTCATTAATCCTTTTTGCTGGGTAGAAATCCGGCTGGAAGGCCAGGCCAGACAAGTGGTGGTTAATGGAGTTAAATCCAGTTGGTGGACAGTCACAGGTGGTGTTCTCCAGAGCTCAGTTATGTTATATATGCTATACATATGTTACTGGCCAAAATGGCCAGTCCCATCTTTATCCATGATCCGGTGATAGGGATGGAGTGCACTCTCAGTCAGTTTGCAGAAGACACCAAGTCTGGTGAGAGTGTTGATGTGCTCCAAGTAGGAAGGCAGAGCTGGAGGGGCTGGATCAATGGACTGAGGACAATTGTATGAAGTTCAATAAGGCCAAGTGCTGGGTCCTGCCCTTGGGTCACAACAAGCCCATGCAATACTGCAGACCTGGGGAAGAGAGGCTGGAAAGTGGCCCGATAGAAAAGGACTTGGGGGTGCTGGTCAACATCACCTGAACAAGAGCCACCAGTGTGCCCAGGTGGCAAAGTCCAATGGCAACCTGGCTTGTGCCAGAAATAGTTTGGCTAGCAGAACCAGGGCAGTGATTGTCCTCCTGTACTCAGCACTGGCATGGCTGTATCTTGAATCCTGTGTTCAGTTTGGGCACCTCACTTCAAAAAGGACACTGATATGCTAGAGGATGTCCAGGTAGGGGCAAAAAAGCTGGTGAAGGTTCTGAAGCACAAGTCTGACAAGGATTGGCTGAGGGAGCTGGGGGTGTTTAACCTGAAGAAAATGAGTTTCAGTGGGGGACATTATCGCTCTCTACAACTACCTGAAAGGAGGTTGTAGCCAGGTGGGGATTGGTCTCTTCTCCCAAGTAACAAGTTACAGGAGAAGGGGAAATGGTCTCAAGTCGCATCAGGCAGGTATATTACAAAAATCTTCCTTCATGGAAGTTGCTGTCAAGCATTGGAACAGCCTGTCCAGGGAAGTGGTTGAATGAGCATCCCTGGAGGTATTTAAAAGACATGGNGAAGGGGAAATGGCCTCAAGTCACATCAGGCAGGGATATTACAAAAATCTTCTTCATGGAAGTTGCTGTCAAGCATTGGAACAGCCTGTCCAGGGAAGTCTGCTTCTTTCCCCTTTCTCTGTCAGGACTATGACTTCTCCATGAATATAATTCTGCCCTTCCCTTGGCAATTCACTTTTTTTCCCCAAACAGTATGTAGGACATGCCGTATTACCTCATCTNTGTCACACTTGGGTACACAGTTTAGCAATGGACTTGGCAGTGTGAGGTTAATAGTTGGACTCAGTGATCTTAGAGGTCTATTCCAAACTAAATGATTCTGTGATTATATAATTATAGCTAGAAGTCTGCTTCTTTCCCCTTTCTCTGTCAGGACTATGACTTCTCCATGAATATAATTCTGCCCTTCCCTTGGCAATTCACTTTTTTTCCCCAAACAGTATGTAGGACATGCCGTATTACCTCATCTCTGCTAATCAGTTCATTGGAGAAAGTCAGTCCAGGCATCAGGCCCCTTTTCTTCAGCCAAAATATAGCGGCAAAGGAACCCGAAAAGAAGATGCCTTCCACTGCAGCAAAGGCAACCACTCTCTCACCTGTTTAACACAACACATTCTTTTGTTAGACACAGATTACTGTACTGCTCCTCAGCAAGATGCGCCACTTGCATTAGACAGACTGATACCATTTGCATTAGACAGACTTTGCAGCACCAAGTGCTGTACCTGACCACATCATCCAGCAGATCCCAAGGCATACAGGGCCTACAAACCCCACAGCACTCCAACAGGCAGCCCCAGCAGAACCGAAGAACCAGGGCACTCACTGAAACTGCCACAGGTCAGAAGCAAAAGAACACAATTGTCCGAAATGGTCAAGACATTAGTACTCCATTGTCTCTTTATCTTAAAAGGCAGAAAAATGGCTGTGTAACTGACAGACAAAACTGTCTGTCAGACAAGACCCAATCTCCTATAAACTAAAAACCCTACACCTCAATTTCTGTTTGTTGAGAATCAAGATAAACCATATTCTTACAAGAGTGGAACAGAACAGAACATAATTCATCAAGACACAAATAACTATGTTATCTCACCTTTCATCCAAGGAAAACACAGCAGTATGGGTCCCAATTCTCCCTGTTCTCTACAGATGTCAGACTACAAGACCATCTGACTGCTCAGTGAAGACACATCATTCCATGTACACTACTTTAAACAACTTTACAAGATCCTTGGGTATATTTTAACATGTAGGGCCTTTGCACTAAGTGCAGGTGCCTGTTCCCAGTAAAAACTGCAGAGAATTTTGTTTAAAAAAATAATAACCCCAAAATAGCCAGATGTTCCACTTGCTCTGAGAGATACATGTACCAACTACTGGCTCATCTGAAGAAATTCAAGTTTGGAGAAAAGCACGGAGAGCAACACAAAAGTATTACAGAAGTTATTTAGGAAAGAATTTTTCTGGCAAGACTAAAAAATCTCCTAGGTTACTTCTATGGAGGAGTGGAGAAAGGCTGCTCATACAATATAAGTTTAATGAAGCATGAGACTGAGCATGAATTTGAATAGAATGCATGAAGTTTGGGGTAGGGAGCAGGGGGAATATAGCTTTTTGGAGTGAGGGAATCTTCCGATTCCTGGCACACCCCACACTTCTGGGAGCTGAATGAAGGCGATGATGAAGGGGCTCCACACACAGCAAGCAAGGGCAGATTGAGGAGGCAGTGGGAGGCTACAGGATAGGTCAGTGTACAGCTACAAAAAAGACCCCCACTCAAACAAGAACTGTGAATGGTGCAAAAGAATGACATTCAGATTTATTATGTTTGTCAGGCTGAATCTCTCCATCTCCTACACTTTCCTAAAATATAGAGGCTGTTTGGTTTAAAAAGTACACCAGAGTCCACCCGTTATGCATTTCAGGTACAGCACATCCTTCAAAAATGCAGAACACTGGAACGGATGTCTTGCATCATGCTGAAGGAAGCTGAGCCAGTGTTACAATTTTGAAACGAGACAAAAACTAGAAACCTGGTTCCACTAGCCAACCAGAAACACCAGAGACAGATGGTTCTTCAATCTTCTTGTCCAGGCTCAGTCATGCCTCAGTTACACAAAACCCCTATGGAGCTGTCTGTGTGAGCATGCACCCATAACACCTGGACTTGCAAGACTTCAGCTGCCCAGTTCTGAACACTGGAGCCAACTGGAAAAAATAGTCAAAACTAGAAAATAAGGTCTACAAGCCAAACAAAATACAGTTGTTCTGTATAAAGACGAAAGACAGAAATCCACAAGCATTTTTCATCACATGATTTCAGGAGACACTGCCATTACTATATTTCATTAGCTGAAGATAAACATACATGCTCACCAAAAGTTAATTCTAGTTCTTTACTTAAACCAGAGACCCAGAAACCACGACATCTGTAGAGAATTAAATTTCACAGTCCAAATGTGCAGCTTACTCACACAGGATTAGTTTGTGATATGCAGCAAAAACAAGTCTTTAAGAAGCTACACACCAAAAGTGGATTCTCGGTCTTCAATCCACTTCAGAGCCCAGTCTGCTTTCTTCTTGACACAAGGCATTGTTTCAATAGCATTAAATAAGAAATCCCTATAGAAGAAAACAGAGACAAAACATCACCAGGAGTGCTCACCCACCAGATCACACTGCCTCTCAGGCTTCAAGCCAGCCACTTCAAGTCTACCCACCAAGCCAAACCTCATCTTGCCCAACTCCACAAAAGGAACTGGACAATTCACATGCACAGACTCTGTTCCCATGATGAACACCTGAAAGGAAACCTTGCAGTGTTCCCACTGTCACCACACAGGATGTCACCATGGGAAACTGAGCCTTGCCTATCACCATGGTGGAGTCTCTGAGGTAAAAGTGCTGCTTCAAATGAATTACTGTTTGGACTAGGAAGTTCTTCAGACAACAAAGGTGACTGGGCTCTCCAAAGAAACCAATCCTTCAAAAATAAGCAGTTCAAGTTGTATGAAAAAGCACCGACAATGAAATGCATCCTTCCAGTGTTTTTGTTGATTACTGCATATGAGAAACACCAGCTACGCTCAATTTCCTCAGGCTGATCCTTTGCTGATGTGAGAGCAGGAACCACAGAAGCATAATAATCACAAGGAGCGTGTCTAACCTTCAACAACAGTTCACATAGTCCACAATTCCCGCAATGATTTACACGAATATTAACTATCCTTTTGACACTCTCACACAAGACTGTTGGTCAGAATCAGAATCACAGAATATTCTGAGTTGGAAGGGACCCACAAGGATCATTGAGTCCAACTCTTAACACTGTCTCCCTGGCGGGAATCGAACCCGGGTCTCCCACATGCCAGACACTTACCACTGTACTAAAGTGGATTTTCAGTAATGCTCCTCTCCATTTTGGGGGTCAGGCATGCAGGTCTTGAAAACTTTAAGGAACCTTCCTCAACCCCCGCAGTGAGTCAGTATGAAACAGGAGACAGCTTCTGCTGCTGCCCAACAGCAGCACCACTGGCCTAGGTGACAGATTTCTCACAGGTCTGTAACACATCCAGAAATTTACCTTTTCTTTGGATCTTTGATGTAGGTGTCTATAAGCAAGCTGTACATCTCTGAGTGAACATTCTCAATGAGAATCTGAAAGCCATAGAAACAACGAGCTTCTGGGATCTGCACCTCCTGACTAAAACGTGCCACCTACCAAAACCAGAAAGCATGACAATGAGTACAGTGAAACAGTTCTGCATGACACTCCTCTGAGCTTAACAGGGGAGAAAATAGATCTCTGCCACAGAGACAGGATGGGAGCAGTTCACAGATATGTCAACAGCAGAACTATAGTGCAAAGGAAGATAAAGCAAAGTAGCTAGAAGTAAATACATCTGCTGTGCACATTGGATAGAGCTGAAACATTAGGGCACACATACATAGGAGGAGAACAGCAAAATATTGCAATACTAAACATTTCATATTGAACAAAGCCTCAGGCTTTTTGTAGGCCATTAAAAAAATAAACAGTATGATCTAAGACTTGTTCATGTGATACATGCACAAACATTCTACATGTTATAGACATTCAATATTTAAATTGGGCATTTGCAGACACATATCACTGCTAACCTGCAATGAGATATTCTCCAGCCCAGAACAGATCTCAGCAGAAAGATTTCCCCACCTTTTTAGCAGCACCCACCTGCAGCCTTTAAAGATAATCTTAGGGTGCCATTCAGTAAGAGCAAAATGGATTTTACCAAAATGGGCCATACAGACTAAGGCACTGCCATGGTCTGTATTCCCTACCTCTCACTTAACATGAGTACAAGAGGAAACATGGCATTCTATTAATTAATTCAGAAAAGTGCATGAACACAGCCAAGCAGGGGCTGAACTTAAAAACAGTTCCCAGAGTGATGTGATTTGGAGTTCTGATGACCACAGTCGACCCAATTTAACTTAAATACTGTTCCCAGAAGAACCAGCCACTTGTTCTCCTTGGCAAAGGTGAGAAAGAAAGAAAAAAGTACACATTTAACAAACTTATGCGTTAATGTAAGAAAGCCAAAATGAAAATTCAATAAGCCAATAAAGTGAGTAAGATTTACAGAGTGCTTGAATGCTTTCTCACCAGATTTTCATTTACAATTCCATCACTGGCTGCAAAAAATGCCAGAACATGAGAGATAAAGTATTTTTCATCTGCTTTGAGCTTGTTCCAGTGAGGAAGGTCCTTTGACAAATCAACCTAATGAAAATAAAAAGGAAAAACATTATTGCCTTTCTGAGTTTGTCATTCTGCAAGAACAAATAGAACTCTGCCTTGGTCACTCTGCATGACCAAGGCAGAGTTCTGGCATTTGCTCTCAAATCTTTATATGTAGAGAATTTAAATACGCTGTAAAAGACAAGAGACACACTGCAGTGTCTCCCTCTGCAACAGTAACATCACGTGCTTGTGTCACAGCTTACGCTTTTGTAATATGGAATAAAGATTAGTGTCTATTGAATAAATCAATGATTTTGAAAAGCATTAGTGTCTTCTGGTCATGAGTATGAACATGCACCAATAAGTAGAGCTCACTCTGAGACACTTAAACTTCACTTGAAATATGTAAATGCTGATTTCCAAGAAAGCTGTGCCCAAGCATGCCAAAAGACGGCCTGAGGTGACTTTTGCTTTTGGCAGGGGCTCAACCTCCATCCTATTGAAGAATGGCATGGAGGAAACTCTGTGCAACTGCTCATCTACCAGACCAAACTCTAGCCAGGGCAGAAAATCACAACTTCGTTTGCATGGGCCTTTTTAGCTTGTTTGTTTGAGGGATTTCTGAACTATAGGAGCAGTTAAGTAGGGCCAGATAGGAATAACAGTGGCCTAAAAACTTACACATGTGTATAAATAAACATGTACTCTTATACATATGTCTATAAACACACACAAACCAGTTCCACAGTTAACTTTCCTGTTCATTTGGAAATGCACCCACAGGCGGTAGGACAGCACAAGAAGGAACAAGTAATATAGTAAAGGAGAAATGCTGATGAGGCAGGAATTCAAATGCCTTTTCTTTAATGCTTTAAATCAACCTTTGCTGCAACAGGGCAGCAATCCTCCCAGGCAGGCAATGGAATAGCACATCCACTAACAGCTGCTGCGTATCATCCCAGGACACTTTCTCATCTATTTAAAGGCTGCCAGTGCTCTCACCTCAGTCCTCTGCAGTTGCAGATCACTGCTCACAAAAGAGCAAAGGCTGCATAAGTTTGAACAATCAGCTCCCCGGCGGGTAATCTCCCCAGAGCAGTGCAGAGTTCAGAAGCCCCCACTCCTGTAAGCATAGCAAGCCTAGTACGGCTCAGGTCTGGCTACCGAGCCACCTCAGGGATGACCTTGCAGCTGGCATTAAAACACAGGGTAAGCATCTCACCAGAGCAATCAGGAGTCACTTAGAAGCATTTTTAGCAACTGTCTCTGATAATCAGCTTTCTGGAAATTAGGTTCGTAACATTAAAAAAAAAGACCATTCACCTGAAATTGCCCAGAACATCTTACACAGACAAGGAGTTATGTGCAGGTTCAGAGACCACAGCAGGGTATCTGACCACAAATCAGAGCTATCTGACTTAGGATCTCTCTATAACCAGAGGAGTAACCCAGGATACAATTTCACCTCATCTTAAACCAAACACCTAAACCAGCTCTACCCAATCACCCTGTGGAAGCAGCCTGCTTTCTACTGTCCATGAAGGGAACTCTGCTTTGGTTCTTGCACCTGTTGTTCTATGTAATTAACTTCAACCCTTACAACGCAGAAGCCAGCACCAGAGCTGGGAAAGAAGTGCCAGGACCCCACTGGCCCCAGGGCTCACCTCTTCTGCTGTCCAAAAGGAGGCCTGAGCCTGCTTATACATCTTCCATATGTCTGGGTACTGGATGGGGAAGATGACAAAGCGGCGGTGATTTTTTCTGAGAAGAGGCTCCTCGTCAAGGTCCGCACCATTCTGCGCAGCACTTGGTGAGGAGCTCTGAAAATAAAGCAGAGTTCGCGTTAAAGTTACCATTAGTTATTCCTCTTCTTCTCTATATCCGAAAGATGTGGTTCAAAGGTCACCTGTGCCAGGCAGACACTCACCTTCCCTGTGCCCGGGGTACCTGCTCCCTCACCCTCCATCTGTGCTCCCGCTGCTGAGAAAGCAGCACTGCCTGTCTGCCCGGCTCTTTCCAGCTCACACCAACCACCCCCTCCCAGCTGTGCCGGCGCCAGGAAGTGCCCAACACCTGCGTGCCAAAGACAAAGCCTTCCTGCAGCACAAGGAGGAATCTGCCCTGGGAGACAGCATCAGCCATGGGGCACCACACGGAGATGTGTCAGGTCACTGCACAGTGCTGCAACGCACAAGCAGCACGGCTCTGCAAGGCTCAGTGTCCAGCTCACCTCCCAGCCATTTGGTTTACACTGAGCCACTGGATGGACTCTCTTAAAAATGCCATGAGATCACAGGAACTAATCCCAACTGACAGAGAAGAGCCCTGTGCCACTGTGAGTCTTGGCAAAGAGGTTTGTGTGGTGAGCAGAGGGCAGCCCGCACACGAGCACACGTCTCGAGGCTGCTCTGGAGGGTGGCTCTTCCTCAGCTGCCAAGATGAAGTTGTGTGCCTGTTTTTCCAACAGCTGGTAGCAGAAAAACCTCTGCCTGGAGTCAACCATCTCCACCCTGATGCTTCTGTGTGGGCTCCCAGAGAACACTGCACAGCTTTTTCCCAGAGTGCTCCCAGCCCAGTTGAATCGAGGACAGCTGACATATAGGAGACAGGTCAGTGAAAGCTGCACAAAGAGGGCACTCAGTGAGCAGGGCCTTCACCTCACCTCCAGCTGGGGACATCTACTCCTGGGATCAATTCCAGGCAGCATCCCTGCCAGGCACATTGCAAAGCACCTACTGAAGACTACCCTTATGAGAGCCGTCAGGACAACATGCTGCAACCTCTCCAGAAGGGCTGGTGACTCACACTGATCACAAGTTTAACCAGCAGGATGCCTTTCTGGGTCAATTCTGAGATCCCACTGACCTTACTGTAAAGGATAACTAACCACCGGCAGCATGAGAGGTATATTATATATACAGCATGGAAGGGGAGCTGAATGTTTTGAATACTATTGTTTCTACCCTCTTAGGAGATGCCCCAAGTCCTTTCCCTACCCAGTCTGCTTGTAACAACTCACATAATAAAAAGTTGTCCTTTACTTCAATTTGGAAAACACCCTCAAACAAATAATGTTTCTTACTACTTAAAAACCAAACAAAACCCAAACACACATGCACATTGCATAGCTGGCACAGGTACTGCAGATTCCCAAATAAAATATATCGGGTAGCACATCTAGGCTACAATTTTACCACTTGATTGTATTATATGAGACAAGTTTTCCAGCATCATCTTGCAGAGTCTCTGCTGAAGATAATGAAAGTGCAAGACCTTTTGTACTTCCCGGGACACAGAGATGATTGCAGGAACTCACTGGAAGTGGGAGAATTTGGGCTCAGTGGGGATGGCACCTCGTCTTAGCACACACCTTCTCAGGGCCTGCCACGCAGCCAATATCTCTATCTGCCTCTGCACCAGTCATCATCCTTGACAACAGAAAAACTGCAAAACTCTTCCTTGTTAGCCCAGTCACTGACGGCTCATGGACAGCTTGTTGTCCATCGGGACTCCCAGACCCTTCTCTGCAGCCTGTACTGGTGCCTGGGGTTATTCCTCCCCAGGTGCAGGACCCTGCATTTGCCTTTGCTGAATTTCAGATGGTTCCATTCTGCTCATCCCTCCAGCCTGTCAAGGTCCTTCTGAAGGGCTGCACAGCACAGGGGTATCAGCCACTTCTCCCAGCTTTGTGTCATCAGTGAACTTGCTGAGGAGGGACTGATAAATCATTGGTAAATAAGCCAAACAATGCTGGGCCCAATATGAACCCTTAGGGGACACCACTACTGACAGGCCTCCAACCACCAGCGTTCCCGGCAGAGGCGCCTGCCCTGCACAGCATCCTGAGGAACACACGGCCTGCGGGTCCACATGTCCAAGGGGGTGCACAGGACTGACTGTGTGCTTCACCGTGGCTGCAGCACATGGCTGTTCAGGGGTTTCCCACGCTTGTATTTCACATGGAACATCCGTTTTTGGAAACTTGAGTACTGATGAGACACAAGGGTTTGGGAAGACCACACGGGCTTCCCTGCTGCGAGGACCCTTTACCCTCCGCACCTCAGCCTGACTTCGGACCGGGAGACACCAGAAGACAGTTCTGACACCTCCCGGGGAAACCCAGCTGGTGCACAAGGCCTGGGAAGCCAGGTCGGCCCCCAGCTCCCACACCCGCCCGCACGGCAGCTCCCGGCCCCGGCAGGCGCAGCTCCGCAGGCCCAGAACCCCCGGGGCAGCGGGGCCAGCGCTGNGGCGGAAAGGGGGACGGGCCCGGCCGCGACCGCCCCTCCCCGGGGCAGGGCTCAGTAATTGCATAATAGACACGCAGCTGCAGCGCCTGACAAGGGCCTGCGGAGGAGTGATGTTTGTGTCTGTCCTTTCTTGCGAACCGACAGATCTCACCCAGAGCTGGGAATCGTGAGAGTTCCGTGGTTTCCTCTTCCTTCCTCACCCAGAAGCTGTCCGGACACTCGGGTCCCTTTTCTGTAGACTGTGAATCCCTCACCCAACCAACCCATAGGAAAGAGAGAAGAAAGGCCCCACTGAATGGGTACAACCAAGATTGTCACAAAAACCTGAAATCAAAGATGCAAATCTAGAAGCAAACACCAGTGAGTGAGAACTGAAAGGTTTTGAGCATTGAGGCGCACAGCATGTGAGCGGGACTCACACACTCTTTGGAGGCCAAGGGGAATACCTGAAGCCAGGGTGGTCCCTTCCAGGAGCAGGAGGAGGACAGGGAAGCCTGGTGATCCTCAGCAGAGATGAGTCCAGAGGGATTGTACACTCTTCCCATGACCACTACTCAGCGCTCCCCAGTCCAAGCGCTGGCCAAACATCCTCTTAGTTCTCTCGTTTTAAGAATTTGCGGTATTTTTCTTTTACAGGCATCTGGCTGCTCCAGTGATCGAGACTCCTTTCCCTTTGTTCCCAAGCATGGGAAGTCAGGACAGCTGGGCTCCTCTGGACTGTATCTGCTTCCTGCACCTTTTCTATTCCTTGCGAGAGAAGCTGAAGCCTCACCAGAACAGGGGGTAAAGAAAGTTCAGTGGTGAGATCTGTGCAGAATGGCTGATTCAGCATGAGAAGAGTTTTGATCTTGTTATATGAAGTCTCCTGAGGACCAGAAACACTTGCCTAAGCAACAATTACTAGAGAGTGTACCAGGAACACACAAACAAGAAAAGGTGGTTTCCTACTGACATCTGCTGTTGCTGGTTTCACACTAATACCCTGCACTGCCCAAGTACTGCCCTTTCTGAAACAGCCTGTTATTACCTGGACATACTGATACAAGTTGCTGAGTTTTCACATCCAACACCAGCTCCACTCATTCGTGTATCGAGCACCAGAGGTTCCAGCGTTTTGTCCAGAGCAATTAGAGGAACACCGATTGATGTAGGGCAAACCCAACTGACCCATTTACACCAACAAACTCTATTGGTGTCTGTAATACAGAGAGTGCTTAAAAGGAAGATGCGCGAGTTTATGGGTCCAAACCAACAAGCAGCAGACTGTTGGTATTAAATGACATCGACTTGCTGGTCAGTTGCCTTAGCCCCCTCACCTGATTATCCTGGCTGCTGTTTCAGAATTCCCCAAAGGAGGGAATATCATATTCTGACACGTTTAAGAACAACCACAAATTAATACAATTAGCACTAGAAAGGAGTTAAATTATTTGGAGGTAACTTTTTTGACTCACACTTACCCTTTTACCAACACACAGCAAGAGTCTACTTACATGGTGCCTAAAGATTCACATACAAAGGAAGAATATTGGATAGGAAATACCCCCCAAGGATTAACAAAACTAAGGGATTTGGCTGTACTTGCGACTCCACAAAAATCCACCAACTTCTGTTAGCTTTGTTTTATCAAAATTAAATAAATTTTGTACAGAACACTGAAATACAGAAAACCACTTATGGGAACTGTAGAAGAGTTTACAAACAGAATAAACATACATATGCAATATAGCATTACACACAATTTTGCAACATTTCAGGTTACTCAGGTGTACCTATGATGTCCTACTTAGAGCAAGCTCCCTGACGGGTGCTGGAAGCTGTCCCAGGTGTTGGGTGTCACGGCAGCTGTCCTGCCCTGGCCCCCACAACCCCTGCTTGCACTTGATCACAACAACCCCACGTGCTCACAGTGCTGGTGTTTCTGCATGAGGAGGGACTCAGATCCACAGGATCACATCTGCTGGCACATCCTGATAGCATGGCACAATTCCCAGAGGTGCAGGACACTGCAGCAAGGACGGGAGAACAGGAAATCCCACAGCGTGGCCTATGGCTCCATAACAGCTCTTCCACTCTATTTGCAATTAATGGAGGTGCAGCAGCAGCAGCAGCACAGAATTAGCACAGACAGACACAGACCTAACAGGCTCACTAGCATGGCTTTGCATTCCCAAAGCTTGCTCTTTCATGGAAAGGCGATATAAGTCCCAAAATTTTATCTAATAAGGCATTCCAAATGCAGTCATCACACTTTTACTGTAATGCCTCTTTCCTCCCTCCCCCAAAAGGTGTTACTGTGTTGGGGAATACTTAGCTGCCTTTTAAAAATGGTTTATAAATAGAATTTTTCTATGAAAATGCCATTTCAGGCAAATTGAAAAAGTTTCATGTCTAAATTAAAGTCAAATCTACTTTTCAGCTTAGCACTGTTCACTGCAGGGAAATCAGTTTGTGAGTATTTTCAGCATGTCCAAAGCACAAAATTTCTCTAAGTCTCCTTGCAGAGAAATCTTTCCATAGGTTGTGGTAACAACCTATTTTCCAATAGGTGCTCGTGACTACAGTACTCAAGCATATGCATTTTTGTTAGGTCCATTGCCACTGGACAAAGGAATATTGTTTCACTGTTATGGAAAAAAAGTCCTGAAACACCTGTGAGCAACTGGCTGCCTCTTGTTATATTAAACAGTCTTAGTATAATAGCAACTTGTGGTGATAATAGACAAAAATACCTTTATATTAAGCCATTGGCAAAGGAGGGAAAATAGTCTCTCACAGGATTGTGTTTCAAACAAGCCAGCCTCTCCAGTTATCTTCTTAGACAACTCCACAAAAAAATCCTTACCATACATAAAAAATTAAAAGCCATCTGTGATTCTTAATTTAGCAAATCTGCTCAGTAAGATATTCAAAATATCTGCAAATGAAAACCAAAAAAGCAATTTCCAACTAGGAAAGGGCCCATCAGAACTCCTGATGATGCTGGGAAGTCCTGCCAGGCAATGACTACACTGTGATGGAGGCCAGATTCAGTTGTGAAGTGTTTGTGTCCTCCCCACCCAGCATGTGTTGGAACTCCCAGCACTGAGTTCAAGGACTACAATCACTGATCCTTTCACATGACCCATCCACCTACACATCTTAAACGTGTGGACATTCATTCCTCAGGACAAGCTAATGCTGCAAGTGCTGAAATCCAAAGTCGCAGAATTTTCTACTTGACTTTGGCAGACCTGTTATTAAATAGGCAAACTGAAGAGTTCAGAAAAAAGGTTAGATCCTACAAAGCTTGAAAAGAGAAAGGGAATTGGAGCTACTGAGCAAGGTATCTGTAGTTTGCCCTAGGGAGTGGAAGCCAGAGGAATGCAAGTGTCAGTGAAGAGTACAGAGAGAGAAGCAGCTCAGAAGGGCAGTTACAGATGCACACACAGAGACATGATCCACACGTTAGAGGATAATATAAAAAGGGAGTTAGGGCACAGCACTCAGCATCTGAGGAGGTTACTACAAACCTACTGAACAATCTCCCCCCAGCTGTGCTGAATTGCGGCTCGTCTGAAAGCCAACCACACGGGAGGTGGTGACTGGGGAACTTCTCTCACCTGCACACCAACCACCAAGGAGAGGGGCAGCCCTGCTCCCTACACAGTTCTCTTTGCATGCGTGAGTGGAAGTCAACTTCTGAAAACAGCAGGTCTGTGTAATTTGCACAATTGCATACAAAGATAAACACAGTTTAAGAGTTGAGGAAAATTTCCTTTCCTCTGCCTCTCTGCATGCTGCTGCACAAGGGGGTTGCTTTGGATTCACAGATTTACCCGTTTACATCTTTATCACTGCGTGTTATCTAGTGACCAAATTACTAACTTGCTGGAAATATAAGTCACTCCCAAACCAAACAGATGGGAAAGGCCACTTGATGACAAGTCCATAAAATTTTTCACTCCTGGAAAATTATCAAAGCTGGAGCAAGTGATTTATCTTCGGTGTTGGACACAACTAGCTAAGGAACAGCAACTAATGCCAAGAATTAGTCATGGAAGAAAGAACTATGGTGTCAGTTTTCCCTAGATTTAGATTTAGAGCTACTTTAGTAGTTGGTCATAACATTTTATTGGTAGCTACCTTCATCTCCTCTTTCGGCTGTTAAGAACAGCTAAGGATTTAGACTATTAAAATGTGTAAACATTACAAAATTTTCCTTTAATTAGTTTCTTTACCACATTTTAAGTGAACTAACAGAAGGCCTTAAGTCAAAGGGAGAGGAGGTGTATGATTTTAATAAACATTTTTCTTATTAAAATCTTGATATAGTTTAAATATACCATACAGAGGAAAAAACGCTATTTATAAAGCTACATACACATTTCAAGTCAATGACGACAGCATAAATCATTCTAAATTGCCTCTCTGCTTCTCAGAATGCCTTGTGTGTGTATATTTTGTGAGCTACTGTGTTATCTGCATAACTTTTGTCTAGCTATACATTACAGGACTTAAAAAAATCTTTAAGCTATATACAGAAATATATATACATATAACATATATTTATATGTTATACATACACATACACTTATATACATATACACACAATACATATATATATATATATCTATACACACAGTACTTTACATGTATATAAGGCCTTTCATCCAAGGGCCTTGGATACATTTTAGTACACCAAGCCTCACAAATCCTTGTGAGGGAGGGAGCTTTATTTTACAGACTGTAGATTGGATGCCTATTCTAAACAGTTTCTTTTGTTGCTCTCTACTAACGTGACACATTTCTGTTAGAGGCAGTTTTGGTAGTGGAAAGAACACCAGTTTGAAGTCCAGGGATATGGTGTATATTGCTTTGCACCTTTGTAACTTGCTCTCCTCAGTGTAAAAGAGCAGCCATACCAGCACGAATTTTTCTCTATACTAAAACACCTCTATCTAGATTTTGAGGATGTACTGCTTTTTATTTTTGATACTAGCATAGTAAAATCTGACGCAGTTTTGAATTTCAGCTACACTGGAGGCCACAACAGGAAATCTCAAACAAACTCCAATCCTTACACATTGAAACTATCCTTTTCTAGGATGACTGATTTAGAGGAAGTATTAGCACATGCAGAAATAATTCTACATCTATTGATTTATCTGCAGTTTAACTACACAAGCCTGAAACAGTCAGCCTTAGTTGGCAAGTAGGATTTTCAGCATCAATCTGACAAGTGGTGATAAGAATTTGCTATACTGTACTCCATACCTCCAGCAACCAAATAAAGGATGAAAACAGAAACTTTTTTGAAAATCAGATGTAGGTATCTTCTGGTCATACCCAGATTTGCTGACAGAAAGGAAAAGCTGGTGGAGCTCTGGTAAAGGTGAGTTCCACTCAGATTTTGAGTTTAGCTCTTCTCAACAAAAGGAAGGGGGGCAAAAATCACTAATGTGGACTCAAGGGGTTGGAGAAGCAAGGAAAGAGGGAGAACATCAACACCACAAAAGTTGTTACCCTTCAAGACTTCAGTCTGCTACGCTTTAAGAAATTTATTTTGACACAGAAAAAGTAGCTCCTTCCTTTACTAATCAATTCCTAACTCTCAAAAACCTCTCAAGCCTTAGGGAAAAGAAGTCCTAGGTTACACTCGAAGACTGCCCTCCCCAAAAGCAACGAACCTGTCCAAAGTGAACACAGAATTTTATTCTAACCTAATTTCCTTGAGAATTTTCAGAACAAGCCACTTTTCCTTCAAACCAATTCTGTGAAAAGAAGGGGTTGCCTGGCCCATTTCTTTCAGGATTCTCTGCTAACTGTAAAATGTGGGCTGAATGTCTTCTGCATGTCAATTTTTCAGCTACAAAATTCAGATTTTTAATGAACAACTATGTTTAGTGTATGCTGTTAGCTGAAGTATAAATGGCTAAATAAATAAAAACTATTGTTTCTTCAGTATGACTTGGTATTTTGTCTGTAATTTCTTTATTAAAAAACTGTAACAAGATACTTAAAAAAAGGCTAGATACAAAAGAAGTTAAGCAGCTCACGAACATTAAAGTTTTCCAAAAAATGTATCTTCAATAATCATGATCTTATAAACATTTTACAGTTACCAGAAAGTGCCCAGGCTGAGTTTACATAGTTAGATATTGTAGTACAAGTGTTGAGTTAGAACTGGTAGTGGAACAACGTCCTGACTGTCTGCCCACTGTAACAAGGATACAAAAATGTTGATTGTGAACTATGAAATACTGTGCATTGGCCTCATCATATATGTACAGAAAGAAAAAAAAAACCAACCAAAAAACCCCCCCAAACACTAAAGGTACAGATTACATGCAAAATATTAGTGATGGTATCTGATGCACCAGAGTTCAATGCAATAGAACAAAAATTGCCATGAAAGTGGTTTCTTAAGTGAACGATCCCAACTCTGGGATCTGAGCTGTCAGGAACTTTATACAAGTTCAATATACATGATACACAACTGCAGCCAACCACAAATTAAACACCATAAAAAAAAAAAGTTAAAAACACAGAACATACTTAATTTTTTATTTCGAAATTCCCTACTCCCTCTATACAAGAACCTTTGCTGAAACACTTTTCACAAAGGCAGCAGTGAATTTTCAGAACATTTTACATATTTTCCCTCAGCAAAAAGATAAATCACAGTGTAAATTATATTGTTCTGCTGTCATCTTTGGCTGGGGTTAGGCAAAGGAGGTATTGACTAGCAAACTGTGGCAATCACATATTGCTAGTGCTCCTTAGGCCTTTACATTACAAATTTAGTACAGGAATGTTTGCATTTAAATCTTTAAAGTACCACCAGGGGTATGACAGCATTAACTTTCATAAACTTTTATAGACAAATGGAAAAATCTACAAAACTTAGCTAGTAATATTACACAGCAATACACACTTTTTATACTCTACACAAAACCAAAATTCTTGGTCTTAATGGCGAGTAACAATTTTTGTTTCAAAATTTGCTTAGAGGAATAGAGTGGGACATAAAGGCGAGAAATGCAAGTGTTTGCTGTAGGAAGATGTTGGTCATCTGGTGGCCTTATTGTGATGGATGGCATAGGCTGGAATCCCTCCTCACTGGCAGGCAATGATGGACTTGAGGTCCAAAAGTAAACCTGAGAAAAGGAGAGAGCACTTAAAATTACACTGTACAAGGCTGAAAATCATACTACAAGTTGTGTAGGGAATAGGTTAAAAAAGAACTGCAGAGTTATGGCAAATTTGATCACACTATGTTCTCTTCCATATGCCACCTAACCTCTGTAGTCATGCTACATGCTTCTGTAGTAGCTTCCTTCACTTTGCTTCCTCTTCATTGCTAAGGTTGATAAAAGCAGCACACAAAATAATCCTGTTTCAACAAATCCTCAGTAAATGAAATGTCCCCAAATCATCCGGGAAGGTGGTGACTTCCTTAAATACAAAGTGCATCAGAAATCTCTCACAAACCGGTTAGTGACTGCATAATGGTGCAGACAAAAGGCAGCACAATAGAGAGTATCTGGTTTATTATCTCAAGTGTGAAATACTGACTTGCAGACCTGAGTCACCACCAAAGTGAAACCACAGATACTCCGTAAAATATGTGCTCTAGAGTTTTCACCTTTCAGAGTAGTCCTCGTTTCCTTTCAGCAGACTGTAAGGGAGACAGCACTTCAAGTAGTAGGAAGTTAGAAGCAAACACTTTTGAGAAGTGTAAAATGAATAAAATTTGCAGGCAAGTTTAAAAAAACGAAACTCCCTGAACAGTGTCTTATTGTTTCATGCTTTTCATCCCCTATTCCCAGAGGGCTTTAAGGATATGGCGTCATGACTGACATCTTACAGAGAGGACACACATATTGCCCTCAGGAGTAAATGATCCATGAAGAGGACTTAACCTCAAACCCCTACTAGCCACTGAGTAACTGTGGTTACTCAACTTAAGAAAAAACATGCAGACTAAAACTGTGCTTCCTTGAGAGACCTATGAATATGCATAAGGACACACCTGTGCTTACTGTCAGTGCAAGAAGGTCTAGGATTCACACCTCATCTACAGAAACCCCAACCTCACTACTCTGTTCTGCTCTTAATTCTTCATATACAAAGTCTCTGCAGGTAGACACAGTTAAAAACAGGAATGATGCCACAGTTACTCCAATTCTTCTGTATGTTTCCACTGGGAACGGGCAACTTACTAGATCCTGTCTTTCTGTCATACTCATCTTCTCAACTATGGACCAAAACCAACGCTTGAATTGCAAAAGCTTCTCAGCATTTTCTCCTGTGTGAAATAAAAAAGATACAGAATTCAGCTGGTACAATAACATTAAGACATCAGTTTTACATGTGCTGCAAGTTGGATCTCAGTTACAATTGCATTCATAAAGTCCTCATATTGGAGACACTAGTCGTTTCAAAACTAACACGTGTGCCTTTGAATGCAAGACAACTGACATACCTCAGTGGAGCTCCCAACTGTCCCTCCCCAAAAGTCCAACTGCAGCTAAACGCAGTTTAAAAATTATGTGAGTAATATCAGACTTGCAACCATCACACTTATAGTTCTGAAGTCAGGTCACAATTTTCACAAGAATGATAACACTACCAATAACAGAATTCTTGTATTTAACATCAAGTGACAGCAAAGCTTGGAAACATGCTTTCCCCACCTTCCTCTGATTGAAGATAAATATCCTCGAGTAATAATTTTATTACAGGTTTTATTACAGGTTTCATTGACTTATTAACTAATGCCAACTTTGAAGAGGTAGTTATAGATAGTTTAATGCTGGTAACAACTCCACACAGAACAAACAGGGTCAAGTTATCCCTGCAACTCCATTTATGAATAAGTTATTTCATACCTGACTCATCATTGAAAGAGGTAAAGCTGATGAGCATTTGCACATTTACTTCACCACAGCCATTCACCAGAAGTCTGAAATCTTCTGCTGTCAAATCTTCCAATGAATTCTTTGGAAGTACATCTAGAAGACCCTTCCTCATTGCCTTAAGTGAAAACCAGAAGATGCACATTGTAATTACATAACTTGAAGGCTGACTTCAAACGCATTACTGAAAAGCTTCATGTGAAATCCCCCATAAACTCAAAATTCATTATTCCCTGAGCTGGTCTTTTCTTTCAAAGCTTTATCATCTGAGATGCAAATTTTCTGAAACAAAGCTACACACTCTTTAGAAGGGACAGGAGAGCACGTAGAGGTGGGGGAGTGGCCCTGTATATTAAAGCAACCTTAGACACCATNGGACCTTCATTAACTATCTAAAAAAACGTATTATTCCATAAGTTTTATTTTAAAAGGGGTTCAAAAAGAAAATTATTCTTAATATGGTTTTCTACCCTATTTTTAGGTTTCTTGCCAGGATAGCAATATAAGAACAAAGTTGTCCGTATCATAACTGATTTTTCTGTTTAAAACAATGATGCAAATCAAAAGTTCAAGGTGATTTATGTAAATATTTTAACTTTCTTGTCCATCTTTGTTTATAAGTGTAAACAAATCAAAGGTGATAAATTATTAGAACAAAAAAGTTGTCAAATACAAAGCCAAAGTTGCAAGAGGATACATGCCATTTGAGCTCAATAAATGAACACACATCCTTAACCAATGAGACCCACTGTAAAGGAAATTATATTTTACTCTGCAATAAAAAAAGAAATTACTCATAGTACTCCATGAACAGCTATACAATTACAAAAACCCCAGGAAATTAAATACTTCTAATCAAGCTGTCAAAACTTCAAAAGGAACCTGATTAGCAGTATCATAATGAAGGAAATAATTAACTAACTGAAATATTACAGATTTTGTTTCTTCTTTTTAAAACATTTCACCAAAGACTTACATGTAGAGGCTGTTCTGCCACCACCAACATTCGGTGTTCTGCGTATTTCCGGACATACTCGTATACATTCTGAGGAGTGACTGGTATATTTACACCATTAGAAATAAGTTCAACCTATGGAAAAGAAACAAGGACCATTTAAAAAGGAGGGAAAAAAGGAAAAAAGGAAATGAGATTATTACAATCACTACAGTATGCTGCACAGTGATTCATTGCTTAATATACCTCTATAACCGAGCAAATTTACTATTATATGTTAGTTTTCAAGATTCCTTAGGACTGACTATTTTAGCCAAGCTTTACAGTAGACGCTACATATGACCTTTAAGAAAAAAAACCCCATGCTTCAATGTCTACGGAGAACACTGTATTTGAATCTGGGAAAAGCAAAATGTTATGACCACCATCTGAGAATCCACCATGGATTACATGTACACTGCAACCTGCATAAACCATCAGGTTCTGAAACGAGAGAGACACAGATTTAGCTGTGCTTACCTGCCCTCCACCTTCCTCCTTACACAGGTCTATTGCAAAGGCTAAGTCCATTGCTGCAAACACTGCATCAGCATCCGTGCTCTGGGAAGCAAGGATAAGTTGCCGAAGGCTTTCATACATAACTGGGTCAAAAAAAGCAAAGTCGTGCCAGTTCACCTGTGAAAAAAAAAGACAGACGTTTGAAACTAGATGCTTGAAAAATACCAGTTGTTTAAGTATATTCAAAATGACGTGATCTGTGCCTTGACCTATGCACTAGCATACAGCAGTGCACAGCCAATGCAACGAAGTACACAAACATATGGAAATAAATGCAGTCAAACTCCTATTTTCAGCCCACTTTAGAAGGTACAGTAGATTACTGGAAAGAATTCATATTCAACGAGAAAAACCTGAAGAAAAGAATGAGAAGAGAATCACTCTTGGAAGATACCAGAGGATATTTAGAGGCCATTTCTGCCATTAACCCTTTTTCATTAAAGATTACACATATAACTGATTATGTGATCAAAATTGTTGTTCAGGAAAGACTGGCAGTAATTAACCACGGTTTAAGTTTGTTGCATCAGACAGAACTTAACAGTGCCATTGACTGATGCATGAAATGTGCAGTACAGTATTAGTGTTCAATGGGGTGGGAAAACAGTTTGGCCAAAAGTTTAGGTAATTATTGCTTTAATTAAACTATACCTACACTTGAAATAGAATTTTGATTACAAATTAATTTGATGAGTTCTCTCAAATATCCATAAAAATTCTTTTTCATAAGCTAAGATACTACAGCGATCCCTGGAGTTTCACAAGTCTCCAGGTTCAGGAACCTTCTGCGAAACCCACAAACCGCGAAGATAGCGAACTCATAAATATGTAATCAAGCCCCGGCCATCGCCCTGCCCCCCTCAGCTCAAGAGCGCTGGAGGGCATTCCTGGGACCACACTGCACCCTGTTCTGCCTCAGGAGACTGAAGGGAATGCTTTGTGACCCTTCATGGCTGGGGAATCCTGGCTTTTGCCCCGGTGCTGCTTTTCTGAGCCCAGAAATGCCGCGGGAGCCAGCGCTGCCCCCCAGCAGAGCCAAGAGGGGCTGAGCCTCCTGCCACTGTTTATTCCCTGCCTTGCCTATGCTGGGGCTTATCAGGCTTGTTGGTGCATGTGTCTTTAAACTCAGTTCAAATGTGTTCAAACATGGCAGAGGTGCTGAGCTGCTCCAACAAACCCGGTGTGACTCAGTGAGGCTGTCCAAGAAACAACTGGCTTGCCCGTGATTGTGGGTCGCCATCCTGTGTTGCTCCAGCGCCAGACCCTGCCACAGGAGGGTTGGGGAACGGCAGGGGCGTGGGTACTCTTGCACTCTGCCATGAAGCCACAGTCACAAGGGCTGGGACGCACCCACCGGCCCAGAGCTGGCTGACACAGTCGCCGCTCACAAGCGGGCTGCGATGCACCCAGAGCTCACAAGCGGGCTGTGACGCTAGCAGGCTGCAACACAGTTGCCAGTCCAGAGAGGACTGACACAGTTGACACTGTTTTGTTTGTGGGGGAGTTCTTTTGTTTGGGTTTTTGTTTCTCAGGGAATGCAAAAGTGCCGAGCTGAGTGGGCCCATCCCTGCCCATCCCTGCGGGGAAGGAAGGGGACAGCATAGGCTTTCCCTGTTTCAATTTCTCATTAATAAATTTTCATTATTAATTTGTGGCAGGGGCAGCAGTGCGACGGGCTGGGCTTATTTACATATTCATGCGCTCATTTACATATTCATGAACCGTCTTTCCTAGCGTTGTTATCTGTGCATGTCCAGACCCCGCTGTTCGTGCAAAAATGGACTGCAGAGGATTGAATTCACAAACAGCAGAACCACAAATAACTGGGGGGTTACTGTATTGCTCAGTACTGTCTGTCTAACAGTACGTCTTCTGATTCTTCAGTCTCAAGAGGATAAAAAAGGGAGACAATAAGCAGTTTCTGGAGAGAGTCAAAAGTTAACCATTGCAAACCATTACATCTTAGTCAAATACCTGTCTTCAAATACATCTACTGTGTTCAAAATCTAGAAAATTAAAAAATCACTACTTCTCCAATTAAAGACATCAATACAGTGCCAGTATCAACTCTGCTAGTTAATACATACATGATTAAGAAAAAAATGTCAGTTTTTAAAGATGATATTTAAGTAATTACAGAAGTTAAAATTTATGCGTTCAACTTACCTTTCTGCCAAGTAGAACTTTGATTACATGTCTGTTTAATGTGATGGGACATAGTTCATTCTGCAACAAGCACAATCCTAGGATTCTGAAAATAGATGTTTGGGGTTTGTTTTGGTATAGCCGAAATTACACCAGAGATCTTTCAGCAAACTCACATTAAAAAACTCCATATATATTTTAAGAATTAAGCCACAGCTAGCCTTCCAGCTCAAACAGTCCACAAAAGAAAAGAATAGATACAATTAAAAACAAACAAATAAATAAATAATGGAAATTTAACAGGAAAAGAAACTCAAATTGATGTATGTGAGTTCCCCTCTATCTAGCTCAGAGTAAGAAACACAGAGCATAAAAAAAGTTAGTTTTTGCCACTTGGATCATTGGTACTTTCCCTGACCTTGTGCATCTTGTCTTTTACATTTTTTCTAGTAGCTTACCTGCCAATGTTTCGGAAACAATTCAGCCTTGCTTCTGTGTTTTTACCAGGTCTTGGTGTATAAAAACCTCGTTTTCCAGGTTGGTAGAAAAGTGGAGCATTATCATCCCCATCATCTGTATCATCTAATTCCATATCTACTACACTGCGGCTGGATCCATGTCGCTTTCTATTTTCCTGTTTTGAAAGTCAGAATAGCAATTAGCAAACTTTCTTCTAGTTACTGGCACACGTCAACAAGCTATTTGCTAATACACTCAAAGACTCGAGTTCCATTTGTTGAGAATTGCTGTATTTCCTAACAATAACATTTTACACTTTTGACTAATTACTTCTTAATTTTTTCAAAAGAAAATAAAAAAGACACTCCAGAGAATTATTAAACAGAGCTTAGTCTTGCATGATGAAGAAATTTTCCAGTTGCTTGCATTACTAAAACATTGTGGCTTTTACTGAAACAGCCACATCTTACATCAATTTCATTTGTGCAACAGGTTGTTACCTGCACTTTATCTGAAGAGTCTAGCAATCCAAGATCCAATATGCTGTCAGCACCATTCTCCCTTGAAAAAGGAATAGAAAGATAGATTTTATGTAACAATCACAGAATGGCTTGGGTTGGAATGGACTTTGAAGATCATCTTCAAAGATGATCAGAGATGATTCAAAGATGATCTTTGAAGATCATCTAGTTCCAGTACCCCTGCTGTGGGCAGTGACACCTTTCACTACACCAGGTTTCTCAGAGCTCCGTCTTGCCTGCCCTTGAACACTTCCAGGGACTGAGCATCCACAACTTCTCTGGGCAACCTGTGTGAGTCCCTTATCACCCTCAGAGGAAAGAATTTTTTCCCCAATATCTAATCTAAACCTACTCTCAGTTTGAAGCCACACTCTCTTGTCCTGTCACTACATGTCCTTGTAAAAAGTCACTCTCCATCTTTCTTGTAGGCTCCCTTCAGGCACTGGAAGGCCGCAATTAGGTGACCCCCTAAGCCTTCTCTTTGCCTTCTCTCAGCCTTCCTTTGTAGGACAGCTGCTCTATCCCCCTGATCAACTTGGTGGCCCTCCTATGGATTCACTCCAACAGGTCCATGTCCTTCTATGTTTGGGGCAGTGCTCCAGGTGAGGTCTCATAAGGCCAGAGCAGAGGGGCAGAATCACATCCCTCACCCTGCTGCCCATGCTGCTTTTGATGCAGCCCAGACATATTTGGCTTTCTGGGCAGCAAGGGCACATTGCCAGTTCATGCCCAGCCTCCCATCCAGCAGCACCCCCAAGTCCTTCTTGGGAGGGCTGCTCTTGATAAAGAATTGTAATATTCTGCAATCAGTCAAAATAGATTAAACTAAAGCCAACAAATCACTTGTCCAAAGGAAAATGTCTAGAATATCAAAGAGAAGTCTGCATTTATTGGAGTTAGATGTAGAACAGCACAAGTGCTTTGGCCAGAAGAAGTCAGTTCTGACTTCTTATGTGACTTCTTAACACTTTACCTGCCATGTGCAATAATGAGTTCCATTGCTTCATCAACTCTTGCTCTAAGGGAATCTTCACTAGCTAGTAACAGAAGCAGCTGAGCAGGAGATAATTCCAACAGCATTCCTGTGATTTTACTTGCAAATGCCTGAGGATAAAGGAATAACAGGTCTTACTATTCTCCTACAATGTTCTCATTTTCCGATACAGTTTTATGAAAGTTCTGGTACTTTCAATATAGAATGCATTACAAGATACCTTCTAAGCTAAACAACAAATTACAAAACCAAAATCTTAAGAAAATGACAAATTATGTAAAAATCAGTTCTACGTGTTCAAATATTTTCAGTTACATTAAACATTCATGGATAAGGAAATAAATTTTTACATTAAAAGATGACAAGAACAGTAATTCAAGTGTCTTACGGGTTGCATTGCTTGCACTCGAGGGTAGAGCCGCTCCCCAAGGGCTTGTCTGTGTGCTGGAAGAGGGTCAGGGTCATCGCTAGGATTTCCTTCTGATGCTGGTCTGAAAGGCCGTGTGTCAATGGACAGTTGTCTTCTGAAGTCCCTTAAAAAATCAGAGCAGTTTGTACTGATTTCAGAGGAAATATGCAAAATCCTGGAACAGTATCATTTGCACACAGATTCAGATTAGCATTAGCTTTAATGCTGGAACAGCTCACAGCTGCTTGGAGACAATGAATCAGAAACACAGACTCAAAACGAGCCAGAGATTTTAATATACACATATTAATACTAGTGTTTTGGATACAGCAGTCAGACATGCTACCAACGGCAACAATATTGCTAAACCATCTCACAATTTTATTCTAGTACACAAGTTTTTCTTAATGTTTTGCCAGAAGAAATTGCTGGCCTATGGTTTAGACATAATCTATGAGTGCTAAAGTAAGCATAATAATTCTTTAAAGAATTAAATGTATATACTGGATTTCATGAAATTACCAGGGAAATTGCTCCAAAGTCATAAAGATTCCTTTGACTGGAGGAAGTGAAAGTATTTTTCCTGAAGATATCTAAGGCAATTACTCTATTTAACAAAGTATCTTCAGTAAATTAAAATTTATCACTTACCTATCCCTATCTCTCCGAGAACCAGTTCGCAAGCCACTACTTCTCCTCATTTCTCTCTCTCGCTCCCTTTCCCGATCTCTCTCTCCCCTATTTCGCAATCTCTGCATCAGACCTGAAGGGCAAAAAACCTCAAACTTAAACATCTTTATATTTCTCTCTCCTACTTAAGTTTCAGTGTAAGGAAGACACAGTTTTGGAAGAGCTTGAAAGACATCAATGAGACGGAACCACTTTACTTCAAGTAATGACTAAGGTTCAGCCAAACTTTATAAAAGAACCTGAAATGCTTGTACCAACTTAAAAATGACAAAATACTTTGAGAGTTTATATACACTTTCAAAAACATTAGAACACATTTGTGACAAGTCAGATGCAGCAGCCATATCAAAGTGTAACCCCTTAATAGTTAAAATCTTGACAATTATTACCTACTGGAGAGGAAGATGCTCAAAAAAAGCTGAGTGCTCTATAACAGACTCTTGTTTCGAGAAAAACAAGAGCTTCCTGTTTCTGAAAGCAGGGGAAAAAAAGCTATTTCCTTGCCTGAGAGAAGTAACACACAATTTTCACAGATCCCATGCTGAGCTAACAAGAGTCATCTCTGACAGAATGCCAAGTATTTCAACGTAGGAAAGCACCCGAGATTTTTATTAATGTGTTCTGTAGATTAACTGTTGTGCATCACTTACTTGTATGGGTACCCTTGTTGGCATTTTGAATACAATCTAGATTTGGCAGTTTCTCATTTGACAGAAAAGCCTGTGCAATAGCAGTATAAAAGCTGCGTGCTACACCGCTGCCTTCTCCAGGCTCGTCCTTAAAAGTAACTTTCACTCTGTGTACAGCCATGGGAGTGGTGGCACACCTGCGACCAAAATGATTGTTGAGCTGCCTCATGGTTTGCTGAATTAGAAGATCTCTGTCTCGATCAACCTAGCAAGAAATTAAAAAGAAGTTTTCTTTTCCAGTCATCATAGAGAGAGAATTTCAGCTTCACAACAAATTTCTGGACACTTTTGCACAGGCTCAGAAAATACCAATCAGACTGTGAAAAACTGCACAGTAATTGCAATGCAGCTCCCAAAGTAAGGTTTAAGACAGCTGCTTGTCAACCTCTGAAATACAACTTTTCCTACCAAGTTACTGCAATAATTCAACTCTTAATGAAAGCAGATTTAGAAGATAAACTAACATTTTTTACCTCCAACGTTAAATCCCTTGATTGCTGGTTTCTAAGTTTTTCCATCTCCCGGCGGAATTTTGACTCCTTTACTTCAAAACCACCTAATTCAGTCAGGATCTTAAAGAATAAAAACCACAAAAACCCAAAATCAGAAAAATGAGGGAGCCTCACACCTTAGTTGTAAGAGGAACTGTCCTTACACTGAGAAATACATACCGAGCCAGGCTCTGCTCCAACATCTTCCATGAACACTCTACCAAACAACTCTAAAGAAAGGCGCCAACGTCCCAGCAACATGTCATGAGATATAACCATGCCCATGAAGCTACACTGCGGCCTGACGGGGAGGGAAAAAGGACAGACAAGTGAAATCAAGTTAAGTTGCAGACACATTTTGTGTACTTCACCTTTTTCTTACCCTCTGACTTCAACAAAGTTTTTTATTCCTGACAACAGCAACGCACCAGGCTAAGTTTGTGGACAGAAGCACATGAAGCTGCTTAGTTTCAGCTGAAACACGTCTTGCTTCCAAAGAGAAATTACTCTAAAAGCTTGTAATTTTGCTACTATATGGAATTCACTGTTATTGGTCTCCCTTCAATCAAGACTTTTAATTTCTTTTAAGAAGCTGTAATTCAGCGTGAGAGCAGATCAACCCCTAACTGAACGAAGTTTGGTCGGCACCATTGGATACAGATGGCAACCTTTCAATTCCAATTGTTTAACTTACTACCCAGGACATCATAGTAGGTCTGCAGGAACTCAGGGAGTAAAGGCCTTTGTCTACAGTTTGCACAGACCTCTTTGAAGACTATGATTGATAGCTTTGAACATGAACAATGGAACAAACCAAAAATTCAAACTAAATTAAGCTGCCCATTTTAATTTAAAAAGACGTTTTCACAGTCCGAAACATCCGTGTATCAGTTCAGAAATATATTTCAGAAATTAATTTTTAACTCAACTACCTGAAAGATGTGAGAGGCGGCCCTTCACTTTCTGTCAATCCTATCTCTGCCAACAAGCTGCTTTTCAGTTGTGCTGCCAGATCATGAGCTGAAGGGCCTGGTTTTGAACTCTCAGATTCTTCTGTAGGCACATTTTGTTCCTCCCCTTCCTTCTTTTGCCGATTTTGCATGCTCATAACATTTTTCAAGTTGGCTGCATATGACATTTTAGTTGGAAGAACCTAAAAAAAGAGAAATAAAATTTAATAGTACTTTCAAAGCATTCTAGAAGGCTTTTTCAGCACATATATACATACATGTCTATTTTAAACTAAACAAAAATGAGCACTGTAATTGACTGGTTAAAATAATTTCCATCCTTTCAAGAAATTAAAAAAAAAAAAACAAAAACATTTTCCCCACTTTACATTTGCATTTCATATGCTTGCCATTTAATGCTCACTCTCTAGGCAAGTCAAATTCACTGGGCTATAGGGAGATTTAAATCTTTTTATCACAAATAATGATGTAATTGGCATTTCAAAAGTAACGCAGGATTATACCACGGCATTTAAAAACATTACCAGAAATCTGCTACAGTAACACCTCTCTGCATTGCAACTCCTCCACTGCGACCTCGCTGATTTGCGAGAACTTTTTCTCGCAGACCAGACTCAGTGATTGATGGAGCTTCTGGACCGACGCAGGCACAGTGCCTCTGCCTCGCTGAGGGGCAGTGCCGGCGCTCCCTGTAGGGCAGGACTGGCCCATGCAGTGCCTCCCCCTCATCATGACCATGACCCGCGGTGCCATGCCCTGATCTCTGCCCCTCGCCTGTGTTATTGTTTCCATGGCTACAGGCGGGGAAGGGAAGTGCCCCAGGAAAGGGGGGCTCGGCTGGCCACAGTGATGGTGGGGCAAGTGCTGTGTGCTGGGACGGTGCAGCGGTGGGACATCCCGCCACCATAGCTGCTGCCCGCCCGTGCCACGCGGGGCAGCGCCTGACAGACCCGGCCAGCCGAGACAGCACAGGCATGGGCACCGGGGACGGCGCGGGGTCTGTGCTGCCGGCGGGGCCCAGCCAGAGGCAGCGGTGCGGCAGTAACGCACTGAGTCACTGCATCAGGGGGAGCAGTGTACTGCTGGGTCATACAGCCAGCACTGCCTCTCCTGCACTCGGGACTGGGAGATACACGTATCGTAGCTGCTGCAGATAAAGGGAAAGAAACTCCAACAGCACTCCCTGACATAAGGGGCCCCGGGTGTTTCAATATTGCAAAGTTAAGGTTTCCCAGGCTCCAAGAGGGCCGAATCAAGCTCGAGGACACCCCTACCCCCCCGCAGAGGCAGTGCAAGCATGTGTGATGGCAGCAGCTTGGCCGAAGAGAGGCTGAGGGATTCTCAGGTGTGTCTCCCCAAACAGAGAAGGCTCAGAAACGCTCCCTTTGCTGGGAGAGCCTGTGGGGAGGAGTGGAAAAGGCTCCCCCATGCTCCAGAGTGGCAGGGGTTGGAGCAATGGGTGTGGCCTGTATCCATATTAATGAACCATGCGTGTTTGCGAATTTGACAGTTTGTGAGACCCTGACAAGACGCCTTCCTCACGATGGGTGAGGTATTACTGTATAAACAAAAAAAAAGTTCCTATATTTATTTTACCATAAAAAAATGCACATTTTCACATGCACTGGGATTTGAAATTATCGTTCTGAAAGCTACTTAAACATTCTCTCTGAAAACATTAGTGTCTGTTTAAGGAATGAAGGTACTAGTTTAAATTACCATATTGTTTTTAAAAGATTCACATTTACCTCAAGGCAGTTTCTATCCACTGTAACTTCCATTAAGCATTTCCCACTGTTGGCAGAAGATGAGTACAGACCCTGACTGGGTCGGCCAAACAGATCTTCCTTGCGAGCATTTGGCTGAAAAGTAACAAAAGCACGCTGGGTAAATAATATACTTCAATTAGGAATGAAAAAGCAAACTGCAGTTTTCTTCCAGAACACCATCTCTGATGTCACCTGTAGTAGATGGGGCTGGTCTGCCAGGGGAATGGCCTCTGCCAGAGGAACCTCAAAAGGATTGGGTGGAATGCAACCAAGGAATGTCATAGAGTCTGATCGTCTGAAAAATGGATGGTTTTGGCCAGTCTCTGCCGGGAGGGAGTCATCATCTTTGTCATTGAGCGTAGCACCTAAATGTCAGAGAAAATTTCAAATCAGTTTTCACAGTTTTAAAAGCAAAGTATTTAAAATGCCAGAAATTAATATACTTCCTTCTCAGCCATCTGACTGCAGGAGCATATCTGCAAATTGAGTATCTCCACACGACGCTTCCACAAATGCTGTATCTTTATTAAGTTGCTTAGTCATCACTTTCATTCTTTTAACTATACTGAGATTTACTCAACAGGCACCCCTACACTGTATCTACCTTGTTAAGAGTATACATTCTACCATTTTCAGCAGCAGTTTCATCAGGAAAAAACCCCCTTCAAAACCAGTTTAGTTCAGATTTTAAACTTTGTTACTGTGTAGAATGATAAGGGCACAAATGCTGCAGTTTAGAGAGAAATGAGACAAAAAGAGGGCCCTGAACTGAGGGGCAATGAAACAGGCAGTGACAGAAATCTGGTGAGAAAAATCTTACTAAAACCCAACTTTAATTAACATATACAAGTCTCATAACATATTCAAAGTCTCAGCTGGCTAAAGGGAAAAAACACTAAGTCTGCCATTTTGTATGCTATATAAGTGTGTCTGTATACTGACTTTGATTGGTGTCATCATCATTTTCATGTTCTGAATCTTCATTGTCAAGACCCAGTTCCAAAAGTTCCCGAGTTCTTCAAAACAGAAAAAAAAAAAAAGAAAAAAAAAAGAAACAGTCAACCATCCTGAAGAATTTATTAGACACAACATTTACATCTGTAGTACGATCAGGAAGAATGTACTCAAACTCACTCTAAAATCAAAGTACTGTAGGAACTTCTCATTACATACTCACTCACTACATCACTCGCAGTTACCCTTAGAGTCACTTGGCCACCTACCAAGTTTGATCTTAAAAGTTACAGTTTCAGGCAGTGATAGATATGCTTGTTTTTCAAGATTGTATCAATATAAAAATCCTAGGAACCCTGCATTAGCAGAAGCAAAATTTAAAAATAATGTCACTAATCACATTTCAGCAGGTGAGTCTGTAAGCTGCACATTACATTTCATTGTATTATAAAATGGATTGAGAACATTCTTTTAGTACTCATTTTTGGGGAAAAAGCAGCTTCCAGAAGTATATTATTGCCTGGAAAAGGATTAAAGCTGTGGCCCTAAGTACTCAAGTAGGACACTACAAAAACTTGGGTTTTGTATTGTAACATTCTTAATTGTGAGGAAACTACTGTTGACAACAGCACCCTCTGGTATCATTTAAAGGTCATAACAAACCTTACATTACATTATCAAGATAGTATAGCACCAGAACTAAAGTAGCGGTCTAATATATATCTAAAATATCAATACCTTGTATTTTAGTTACTAAATTGGTAGAGCAAATCGAAAGTTTGACCTGCAGTATTGAAAATTAGGAGCAGGAAAGGTCAACAGTTAAATAAATGCAGATCTTTGTCTAGGACTGTTCAGGTACATCACTTAAAAGCCTAGTAAGAGATGAGAGCAGGTGGTGTAGACTGCCAATGTGTGGACATTTCTATGATCATTAATTGCCATTTAAATTTTTAAAAATTAAAAAAAAGAAATCTTTGACTGTCTTAAATTTTTAAAAATGCACCTTGTAAAATGCTGTAGTTGAAGGAGCAGAGTTTTTCAACTCAAGGACATTTTCAGTTATTGATTTCCCTATTGTGCTTTAAATACCAGGTAAGTCTCAAATACCAAATGGAAAACAAGCCACTAAGTCCATCATACCATACACCCACATTTTCTTCAGCATCATCTTAAACATGTTCAACAGATATCTATGTAAGTTGTTATCATGTCAAGTGTGAGGAGCAGATTTCATTTTTCAGCTGGGAAATTGTCCTGAGTATCTCTTTTAGAGGCTCTGCCATGGAGGTAAAAATCCAGCCCAAGTTTTAACAGTAAGGAAACATTTTACAGCAATTAGCATAAAAACATCTGGGCAGGGTACTGCAACAGGCTTATCAAACACAGGTACATTATATACCATTATGTATATATTCTTTTTATAATATGCATGTTACTTCACACACACACACAGAGATATAGATTAATGTATATATTTATGAGTTGCTGAATAACAATCCCAAAACCAAAAGGGCGGCCACTGCTTTGCCTAAGTTTTTGTTTCTAGGAGTCAGCCTTGATACCTTTTCCTTTCCAGTTGAGGAGTATCCAATGTTGTCTGTTGATTCATTGCTTTAATCCAATAAATAAGGGCTTGAAAAACATATGCTACGTGCTTTAGTGAACAGACATCTAGAACAGGAAGAACATCCGAGTGCTCATCATTATGAGAACGCATCAAGGATAGTGCGTAGTTCAGGAAATCACCACGTGCTGACATCATTCCCTGACGGGCACTGAGCAAAGTAGCACGTCTAGTGAAAGAAAAGGATTGAATACAGAGAGGTTAGGCATCACAGGAGAATGCATCCTTTATTTATTAGTCCCTATATTCAAAAAATGGATGTAAAACCTCAATGACCACCCCCTACAAACAGTGTGATAAGAGTTACAATCACAAAACAAGCAGTTCAGATGCAGTTTGCTGGAAACTGTTAATGCTCAAGATGAAACTAGCATGTCAGAATAAACCCAACAGTAGCAACAACACAGGAAGCCAACATGAATCAAAACAGTAACCACACTGCTGCACTACAAAATTAGATGCCTAAAATGATTTGACTGTAAGATTTGACTGTAAGATTTGACTGTAAAACTGGTAGTTCATATTGCATGCAATAATCAAACTATTTTCATACCTTCTTCCCTCGAGTGTTCTTAAGCTGGCTTCCTCACGGGCTGTCATCCTTTCCCTTCTAGCTGAGTTCTGAGAAGCATGGAGAGGATGATTTGGGTGCCCAGGATCACCAGCAGATGATAACGCAGAACCATAACGCAGCTGAGCTTCGGTGGAGTCCATGATACTAACCATCCAATTCCAAGTAGGAATAAGCTTTTCTTCTACATAATTCTATAGAAAATAAGATTTAATTAGTTTTGTAGACAATAGAACTAGATGATGATAATGCAATCTTAAAATAAGCCTTCACTTCACTCCCTACAAAGAGGCAGTAAAATCATGTTCAAGAACAACCAATGATCAAGTTTCTGAAAGCCCTGTTGAGACTCCTGATTTTCTGTGGTGTTATGCACCTCTCACCACTTAATGCTTCTGATGTTTGTAAAGCGTTCTCACCATCCCCTCTCTCAGGCATCTCTTCTTCTACTCACCCTGTGATCACTCAGCACCTCCAAGGTGTGCACATCTTGGGGGGATTTTAGCTTGTTTCCTGAGTTTCTAGTAGCTTTAACAGTCCTCATCCTGCTATGGCATTCACCAGCCAGGTCTGCAACCATTGGTCATGCCTTGCAACTTACTCAGTGTCAAAGCTAATACCTGCACAGAGAACTATGTCTCCATATAAGCCTCTCCTCCTGGTTTAGTCTTCACTTCTCCTGCTCCCAATACAGGCTCTGCAAATCTGCATTTCCTGCCATTTGCTAACTCCACTGACCTGTTAGGTGTTCTGATCCAACATCAGGCTGCTTTCTTCATTCCTCTACACACCGGTCTTCAAAAACAACCCCCCACACTCTTAAATGTTCTTGTGTCCACTAAACCTTGACCCCATTTCTGCATCCAAACAAAACCTCTGCTGTCAAGCTTTCACAAGCTGACAAAAATTGTATCTTGCTGTCTTAGCTGGACAGATCTCCTGTTCACTTTTCCTGATAAGAATCTCTTGAACAGAAAATTATTTTAGCCTCCTCCATAATAAGACTACACTCTCTCACTTCTTTCCCTATGTATTTACCCCAGTGTTTGATCCCAGAATATCTTACTAACCTTCCTCTCCCAAATCAGAAACCTTTTCTTCCCATCACACAGTGAAAACAGAGCCATCCAAATACCATGTGACTCAATTACAGGAAAATAAAGAGTCAGCAAGTTTTCACATCCCAGCCCAGAGCACTACTAACAGAAAACAGCACCATTTGATTTCTTGGGCCCTGCAAAGCAGTCATGTTATTCTGACAGTTGATTTTTGTACCAAATTCAGTACAGATGTTTTCACTATGCCCATGTACAAGTTGATACATACTTCCTGAACACACTGGGGTTCCTCCTGGGTTGTCACTCTTTGAACCTTAGGTCAAGTCAGACATCAGTCTCCCCCTTTAAGTACTTTCTCTAGAGATGCATTTTACATATATATTTTCAAAACCCAACAGTCGAGAGCCCTGTACCCAAAACCAGGCATGTAACACAGAAAGGCTGTATTGAAATACTACTTCTCCATTAAAATTCACATGCTCTTACCTGCAAGTTAACTGCATCTTGGTAAGTCAGCTTGACTGCAGCGGGGATCTGGGAGTATACTAAATGATTGTACTTGGGAATCAGCCCCATCAGGTCAGATATCTGCCGTATCACAATACTGTATGCTCTTGCCAAACTGCTGGCAGATGTTAAATAGCTGCTGGCATTGCTGGCTTCAAGGGCCGCGGCTGCTGCTGCAGCACTTGTACTGATGGTACCGCTCCGACGCAGGTTTGATGGATCAATATAAATCAAACCCGCTGAACTTGCTAAACATAAAATAAAATATGACATTACTGAATTCATTTAATCATTGCTATGTGTTTTGTGTAGACTGATATAATGAAGATTTCCAGAAATAAATCTGTAAGTATTACTGGCATGACAACTGTAACCAGCAAAAAATTACTAGCTCCAGTAAGCATGTTCTCAAGAAAGGAAAGGCTCTGTTGCCATTCTTTAAATTCATAACTAAAACTGAACAGTCAAATTAGGTCAGCACTAAGACAAAGGGATACGATTACATCCTTAAGAGAATAAACAAAAACAGAAGCAGGAACAAAGCCAGAGCTAACTGGGATTCATGCATGCAATCCACTCAGACTTGCCTGCTGGGGTTGAGGTACTGGAGGGAGCTGTGCTGGTAGTCCTCTGGTTTTGGGTATTCCGGACAGCCCATTGCATGGAGCGGGGAGCCTGGGCAGCACCATTGGCATGGGAGCTATTTGTGGTTCGTTCCAGAGGCTCATCAAGCATGAAGGTCTCCTGCTCTATGTCATCGCTCTGACTGCTGCTGCTATCAGAGTCACTGGAGTCATTCGACTGAGAGTCATCTTCAGAAAAAAATGCTGGAACACTGCTAGCTCCTGTTGAGAAAAATAAGCCATAAACAATAACTGACAAACGCACATCTGTGCACATATCCATGTATTGTGTCAGCATGGTAAACCTTTTCCATGAGAAGAAAGTACACATACTAAAAATGTTCTAGTACCACTACTGAAGATTTTTAATAAATTATCCATACAACATACTGCTAATTGTCTACAGGCTTCAGGAAAAAGCAGTATGACCACTTACACTTCAAAATGAAGAAATAATTAGATATAAAAATTCTTACAGAAACTACCCACAGGCTGCAAATCCTAAAAATTGTATTTCCAAACTGGACAGTAAAGCAGTTTCTATCAAAAAGTCATACAGTGTTTACTCAGGTTTTGGATATTGTTTTGAACTTCTCCACAAAAATATGAGCGAGAACATTTCATTTCACAAGAATGCAAGGTAACCTCTGTTTAAAACATGCAGAAACACTCTAAGAGCAGCAGATCACATCTCAATGCATCTTTTGTCCAGAAAGTCTGCATAATACCTTACTATTAGAAAAAAAAAGACAAAGAGGAGATGTGGGAAAGGTGGAGGTACTTAATCCTAATACCTAAAGTGAACAGCCAGATTAAACACAGAGATGTGGTGTACCTGCTTCTGACCCAGCAGTAGCTGCAGTGACAACACTCCTGCGCCCACTGGCATTGTCCTGGTTACTGTGGTTACTCTCACTGTCACTTTCTGTTTCAGCAGCAGCTAACAAATCCAACTCCATATCACTGCCTGTAACAACAACAGGCAAAACACACCAGCTTTAGAAAGAGAAACAGAATTAGTGTACCGATTCGTACAAGGCACATTCAACTAAGCCCAGGGCCTCTTACTACAGCAGAAGTTAACGGATATGCAGGGAGGTCATAAAAGCAGTGCAGACACACAACAACACTTGAAGCAGGTTTTCATATTTCCCAACAATAAGCCACCCCCAGTCCTCTCACTGTGTACTGCACAAGGATTCTTCTCCAGTTTACGTTTTCAGAATGAAATGTTTGCATACTCAGCAACTCAATAAACAGATTTACTGTGTAAATGGGTTGATTGGAAACACAAAGATGAGATGATGAGTACCTTTTTTAATCATAGCTTTGGGCCATCTAATCCCAAACTAAGTAATATAAGACAAACTATATTAATGGCAAACATTGACAGGTTGATTTTGTCTATAAAATATTGAACCACAACTTAGTATTTTGTGATTAGTTTGAGAAGCAGCTCAACATGATTCAGACCCCTTTTGAGAACACATCTACCGTAGTGACGATTATACCACCAGGCATGCAAGAGCTAGGCTAATTTTTTAGTTCTTTAAGTACTCTAGGTCAACATTTTACAGCAGCAAATACAAACAGCAAAATACCTATTGTTAACCAAGAACATAACAACATTTGATGCCTTTGTTTTTTTTAATCCTTTGGGACCTTATTATGTTTTCCTCATGCAGAAAAACAAAAACATTCTCGTACCTGTCTACCATAGCTTATCTAAAATTTATAATTTGCAGAGTCTGAAACCTTCAGAGTCTCTCCACTCATGCAAATCTACCAGAGTTTTGTAACTGGTGACTTCAAAGATGCCTTTACTTTTTGATACAGTTTTCTCATTCAAGCACATATGTGAAGGAGGTACATTATACATACCATCCTCATCATGCTCGTCATGCTGTCCTTCTGCTTCGGCATTTTCTTCACCATGTTCTTCTTGTTCATCATGATGGTCTTCTTCACCAGCCACCCCCTCAACCACTTCAACCTGGAAAGAACACTGCAATTTTATGCTACAATATATTCCGTATCAGAGAGAATCTGTGTGTTTTCAGAAACATGGTGCAAAATTTGATTTTAAAACCAAGACATAAAAATTTCATCTTAGAAAGATGACCTCAAAACTGAACTGACATTAACCAAAAATGAACTTACAGCCACAGTTGTACAAGGCTATATAGTCTTTTTGTGGAGAAAAAGAAAACAAGGTCTACAAAGAGAACAGCCTTGAACATCAGATTTTAATGCTGAAAGGGTAAAACTGACTACAAAACCTAGAATTAGCTTGTAAATATTGAAGAGGTATCACTGTGCTGAAAGACCCTCTAGATCTCTAATACAATCTACACAGGAGTAGCCATGGAAAGACTTGGAAACATTTTTTAGAAGGCCGTAATAATAGGAACAGAATATAAAATAACAATTACAAAGCTCTATTAAAAAAATGCTTAAAGCACAGTAGGATTTCATGAACATCTTTTGCAAACAAGTGGCCTTGATGCATAGATTTCTTGTTCAGATGTTAAGTATGTGCATTAGGTGTGTCTTATTGAGAAGGAAAAACAAATACAAAAAAAAAAAAAGCCTGACCTCTTCCACATCTGCTGAAACAATGTCATCTTGTTCTTCATCCCTGCCACGAACTGGTTGTGACTGGCTGATTCGTCTTTGCTGAGGATTCCTTATGATGTAGGATGACTGAGATTGACTAGAACTTAAAAAAAAAAAGAAATATAAAAATAAAACCCCCCAAAAAGTAGAGTTGACCTCTGGATGTCACTTAATGTATAGCTAACAAAAACTCCAAAATAAAATCAGCTTTTACAAGTCTTGGAAAAGAACGAATAGTGAACATTAAAAATACCTGCTAGACTGGTCAGATGATGGTCTGGGTGGCAGAGGCTCCACAGAAAACAGTTCTTCACTTCCCTGCATGGCATCTATACTAGTGCTAGCAAGAGTAAATGGTGCAGTAGGCCGTGCAATTCCCATCCTGACTGGAATAATTAGAGATTCTGCTACATTGCACAACTCTTCAACAGCATAGGGCAATAATGCCTGGAATACACGTTTACATTTTCCAATTGGCTGTGGAATAAAATTGCTGGGGAGAAAACATACAGAAAAGTAAACATCAAATAAATCTTTTTTCCCTGAAAAAACTTCATAGCAATACTACTTTTCTTGCCTTTTTGAGAAAAAAATTATCTTTAACAGATGCCTACATTTGTGTGTATAGGAACAATGTGCACAACTATTCAAGGTAGTTAAAAGCATTTATCATTCAGTAATACAAGACTAAGGCTTGATATCTAAATCTACTACTGACAACCACAGACTGTAATTTTAACACATAAAAAAACCCTACTTCCAAAAATCCTAACATTGTAAACAGAAAGGTTCAGTATGAACATGTAAGTCTAGAAGTGTTGCATTAAAAAGCTACATGACATACTATTGCACCATCTTGAGGTTTGCATCTTTCCACATCTGTCTGTCAGCAGACCACAAATTAATTCAGATGTTTTCTACCTACTGTTGATTTGCATCAACTCATTTGATAAGAGAATAAATATTTAAACAGAGAAAAAGTGTAAAAATCCTCACGAAAATCAACACACACACCTGCCCTACTTACTTTTTCTTTTTGGAAGAAGCCATTTCCACACTAAGAATGACAAACACTCTTGCCACAGAACGCAGAAATCTCATTGTAACAGCAATAGCTTCTTCTCTGCGTCCGGGTGTGTACTTGTTTTGTAATTCCTTTACTAGAGTACCCAGCAAAGTATCTAAAAGCTGAAGAAACAAGTCATTACAGTCCAGTTTAGAAGAATGACACAAGACAGATTAGGAGATTAGGATTCAAAGGGAGATTACAGTTTTAACAGTATAAATTCCCAAAACCAAGACTTACTTCAAGTTAGTTTCAAATTAGTCCCCAAGCATATGACCCAAGATACACTGTAATAGCATATTATCCAGAAAATCCATGCACAACATGGCTAAGAGTGCTTACCAAAATGTCTGCTGTACACTTGACAATAAGGCAGTGTGTGAAACAGTCCAAGCGAATAGTTCCACTTTGCTGATTAAGGTAAACTTGTTCTTCAGGCAGAAGATGACCTATCCTACTGCTTGCACTAAGACTTGGAAAAAAGAAAGAGAAAGGAAATAAATTTATGTAAGTCAGCAACTCTCAAATATCAGATCCAACTTTACATTGACAAGTCTGTGTAAATACACACGGGTCTTTATTTTCCTGGGAGCCAAACATGATCATGGACTTCAGTGCATTCCAGTCCTGCAAAACACGTTCCAAAGCAAGCTGGGCAAAACGAGGAGGCTCCAAATCATGATCAGGCATATCAGAATCTAAAAAGATAAAAAAAAATATGTATAAGAAAGAGATACTGGAATATGGAATTTGCCATTTATTTCACTGAAACAGCTCTTACCTTCAGGATTTGCAGTTTTACGATTACGATCTTCCCTAATTCTAGGTGGTCTGTATTGGCAATGTTCAACAGTTTGCCTGGCAACTGTCTGTACTAAAAACAACAGCAGGTGTTCTCCTCTGCAATGAAAAAATTATTAGCAGAAATATGACACACCACATATTTCAAAAGAACAAAAATTGTTCTGCCCTAGTCATTGCAAACATGAACTTGCCTGCTATTTGGCATGGTAACCAGGTTTGTGGTGGTAAGCAGGCGGTACAGGAGATCGAGGCGAGCAGACTTTTGTCCAGCAATTAGTGTTTTACACTTGCACTTTTCCCAGCAATCGCAGTAGGCCGTTGGCGATGTTCGCTTGAGCCTACAAGAAACAGCAGAGGTGAGATGCTCAGTAACACACCAATCTTCTCCACACAAGCTAAGAGGGAGTTAAGAGAACACATCAAGATTCCTGCTGGAGTTTTCTGTTTTACAGCAGCAAGATGCCAAAATCTATCTTAAAGTAGAAATAGAGCTCATATATAGCAACATTTGACATTTGTTATTCATGTTTCTTACACTCATTTTAAGAGGGCAGTTTCACTATGATTTTCACTATGAAGCCTCAGTAAAACTCATCCAAGACCATTTGTTGTTCCCTAAAACAGCCTTCATCCAAGAAAGTTAACTTGGAAATACTCAGGACATGCAGTACAATCTCAGTAACTGTGACAGTGGTGAAAATATCTTTACAATTGTATCTGTTGGCTTATTACAGCCAGGATATTAATGGTGTAAGATTTATAGCCTGTAACAGCAGCACAAAACATCTGCAGCTTCAAAGCTTTAGGCCAGGTTGATCTGAGATTTCTTGATTGCTTACTTATCTTTCCCTTTATTACAGTAATCTAAGAGATCACTATGCTACACTTCTTTCAGACATTTCACAAGAATGATCTGTCATCAGGATTCACTGGTTTCAGAAACTCCTGGGGGGACTCTTTTAATTCTGACACATAAAATAAATCTTATAGAGTAAAATGAAAAGAAGATATTTGAAGTATTTTATTAATCTTCTGTTGCCTAAGATTGGAACACTTCAAACAATGAAAAAGCCTATAAACTATCAGTAAACAAAGAAAACCACAAAATACTGATTTAATTGTAAGAAACAGAACACCACACTTACTTGCAGTCATGTCCTTTGTGACAGACCCTTGCACATTCTGTGCAACAACAAAGTGATTCCAATAGGCCACAGGTTCGGCATTCGAATATATCCTAAAAAAAATTACCAAAAATATCATGCACAGTGCTCTCCTAACAGCACTTGCACTCACAGTATTTCAGGTTGCAGTAACATTGCACTTGTTCAAACTGATGCCTTCACTTAGAAGGTCAGTTCTAGAAAGTGAAACATTTTTGCTAGTTAGAATGCTCAGTGTTTTCAGAGCTGTGTCCATCCAACTTCTTGCCAAAGTCAGGCAGAACGAAGGAGCCACACCCATTAATTCTGAGTTCTGTGGAATACAGTCAGCTTTGAGAGTACAAAGCAACTCAGAAAGGCAGTAACTATACCAGACTTAAAAATAACAGTAATTTAAACAATGCAATTAACAACTTAAAAATCAGATTAGTAGATTAATATAATACATGGTTGAAACATACTCCTATTTACTTAAAGAACAAACAAACAACAAAACAAAACAAACTTACTTGGTTAATATGCTCTGCACCAGTCCAGGTAAAACTGCACGTATCATTACAACACAAAACATACAAAGGAGAGTCATCTGGATTTGTACCAGAAGGACAAACCATGCCCATAAACACATCATCTTCTTTTTCACTGGAAGTTGCTTCAGCTAAAACGACCAAGAGAACACCAGTGTTAAAAACAATCCCCCCCAAATAACCAAAACCTACCAACAGACCCCATACCCAACAGATGTTTGCCTTTACAAAATCTCATGCAGAATTACAAGTTTTAATAAAATCTGTAACATCTTTTCCAGAAAACTTTATGCTTGTCACATTATTCCTTATAGAAGCTGCTGCAAATTCCTAACTGAAAAACACAACCATCAACTCTTCCCCAGTTTTAAATTCACCAATATTTTAATCAATTTAATCAGTTCAGTGGACCACCATTTTGAAGGCTTATGGACAATATTCTCAAAAGGAATGTCCTTGTCCCACACACAGTCCTACAGAACAGTGGAGCGACAATGTGTAATCTGCTCAAGTTTCCCCCTAAACTCAATTGCACATATTTCTTACATTTCCCTTAAACAATTAAATAACAACATTGAAAAAGAGTAATAAAACATTTGTCTGTGTGTAAGTCTTTTCAGGAACAGAATCTAGCTTGGCATACTGTTTGTATTGTATGTACCAGGGTTTTTTTCAATTCAAGAAAGAAGTTCCAGGTGATACCTTCATGCTACTACAAAATAGTACCTGAATCCATTGGTTTATAAAGCAATGAAATGCTGGAAAGACCATAAAGAAGACAAAAGCAATAATATTCACAAAAATCTATTGTAATATACATCCTAAAGAGAAAGACAGTCCATAACAGCAAAATTTCCAAACCATGCAGCAATATACAGTGTTAATAGTGACTCTGCACACATGCTGAACTTGAGAAGGAAACCACACACTAATAATTCTTAAAACTGCTGTACCTTTAGCAATTTTCTGTGCAGTTTCTAGAATTGTAATTGCAGCAGGATATGCCCGGCCACTAACTGCTGACATAAATGGCGTCATGCCTCTGGCATCCCTATAGGAAAAACCCAACAGACAAGTTAAAACGCTGAATTTTTTTGTTATAACAGGCAATGTAGGACACAAATATATGAAAACTTAGCAACGCTAATCTTGTGCAAACAGAAAAGCCTCAGAGTGAATAAGCACTCTCATTTGGTTTACTTCTGTGAAATAGACCTACTTTTAAAGGATGGTAGGACATAAATAGAGCTGATATTCTAACATTCTCCATTTTAACTAATAGACCTTGAAGTAACTTTTAAAAAAAGGCTTCTGTGTAATAAACTTCAGGTGATATAACCTTACAAGGGATAGCAAAAATTCATATGAAAATCCTTACTTAGCTGACAGCAATTCCCGTAGATAAGGCTGCAGAACGACACTATCACACAGCAACTTCAGTATGAAATGAGCATTTGCCTTCCGATCCTTCGACTCCACCACAGATGGTTCAGTAGAAGGACCTGTAATGAGAAAAAAAAATTGCAGCAAAACAGTTTTTCCCCCCCCAAAATTACTACCTGTTAAAAGTAAGTAATTCAATGCTTCACTGGGGTGATTAATTAGTAGTTCGACTATTCAGTGGTTTCAACAATGCTTCACTGAAGTACTGTAAATTTCAGTTCCAAATTACATTCTGGAATACAGAGAGCAATCCCAATTTCATACTGATTACCTCAGCTTTACATATTTGTCATTCCCCATGTAAAAATAATTTTTACATAAAACATAGCATCGATGCTTCATTTACTTTCTGCACACTTGTGAAAGTCTGCTTCAATCCACTCTTCATCTGCTAAGAGGCATTTTCATATGCAGAAACTCTGTGCAAGCAAAGACAGCTTTTGAGATCATTTTCCTTCTAAAACATAATCAAATAAGCAGGATGTCCTCACCTGGTATTGTGGAGGTGCTAGGTCCTTGGCCGGTGCCAGTCGCTGCTGTGGTAAGAGATCCCACAGCGGGGGCCAGGATAAAATCAATGTCACCATCTTTCAGTAAACAGAACAGCAGGATGTATATCAATACATAAAAACATCCCTAACAACATGCTCTTGCTGCAGTGTCTAACACACTGCAGGTTTTCTGTATTTAACTGGTACTCTTTCCTACAAATGGCCACATTCCTAGACCAGTAATGTAACTGAGCATTACAAAGTGCACTTTCCACAAGTTTGACACCAGCGATGGAAAGACACAAACTGGATTCAAAAATAGCTGTTAAGTCTTCAGTAAACTCTTAAAGTTACCTCAGTGATCTCTTGCTATCTCAATGACATTAGACAGATTTCAGCGTGAAACTAAAATAAGTTATTCACCTTAAAAGCCACCGGTTCCTTTATCAAACCTCTCCTTCTACAGTATATTGTGATATATGTGGACTTACCTGGATCCATTGCAGGAGGATCTGGAACCCAGCTGGGAGGAGCAATTGGTGGAGAAACAGGGTCCTGGTGATCACTTGATGAAGCACCAGCTTCATGTCTGCCCAGTCCTGCAGCTCTCAAGGATCTTCTCATCATTTCCCGTAATCTCAAACTGAATACAAAACCAAGGCAAAAATACCCTCATTTTCATTTCTAAGTAGGACATTTTAAAACAGAATTTCACACTGGGAAAGGAAACCAAACTCTTCTTATCTCCATTTTATTTCAGCATAAAGAAGAATGAGCCAAGAGGTATTTTTCATTACCATATTTTGTTACAACAGAATATAATGGCCTTGAAGAAGAGTCAGTCAGCAATGCATCAAGACATATTTGAGGCCAGAACTTATCCCTGGCCACCACAGCACTGCCTCTTGCATGAAGCAGCTGATGGCCATTATCACCATGTGACATTCCTTTTATCCAAGCTCACTGCCAGGGGTGTTAAGCTTGTTGTTGCTACTGCTTTTTAAACATCTAACTACAAGAAGAGGTTAATGAAAGAATAAAAAACCTCAGAGGAGTTATTTATTTAAAGTTATTTAATGTGAAAGTACTACTTTACTGAGGACAGTCAGCAAACAATTTCAAGAAGTCTGTACCATTTAACCAGAGAAAAAGGTTTAGCAATAGACAAAAGCCAAAAATCCCAGTGTGATACAACCAAAGAGGTACAAACATAAAGGTGGCTTTGTTGTCTTTTTTTTTTTAAATGCACTTCCTCTTAAGATTAATGTCTCCTACAGCATGGGGGAGGGAAGCTTCAACGCTTACTTCCATATCAAAAAGACCATGGTGATGAGGACTGTAGCTTGGGAAGGATAAACACATCACTTCATTGTCAATTGTTTTGACTAAAGAGCTAAGTAAAAGAATTGTGCACTATGCCCTGACCCAGAGTGCTCTGAACTGACTAGAACTCAGTACAGATACCATCAAATTCCCTCCAAGTGAGCACCACCCAGTTACCACCACAAAAAGACCAAGAACGTAAATGTCATCTGAAATTAGGATTCCCTCAGGGTCAGAAATGTGTCCTTTAGAGCCCCCTCGATACAAAGGACTCTACCTATAACAGTAACTGCTTGGGATAAAAAGAATAAGCTTAAGTTCTTCCCCATTGGTGTTACGTTGGTCTCAGTATTTATCTGTGTAAGTGACCACTTCTCTCAGAAACCCTCTAAAATCAGCCTGGGCACCATTACAGTTCTTCCATGACACTTAACACTCCTCGGTAAGGAACTTATTCTCAAACGGCTTATTCTCAAATTCTCTTTCCCCACGGGGAGGAGCTTCAAAAAAAACCACACTAGAGCTCTAGCTTGGTGCTTGAAGAAGTGAAATCTGACTTTAAGCTAGCAATAGAGCCCATTCTTAAACAATACAGAAGAAAAGAAATAATAACAGATTGGTAATTACTATGGAAATTAGCATACAGAAAAAAAAATGAAGAAATCATTTCTCAGTTTACCTTCTGCTGCTTGATGATCCTGCCCTATTTCCTGGACCATTACTTGACACAACAGAGATTGCATTTGCAATAGCTTCCACAGCTGAGAGCCTTTCAGCAAATGTGTTCCTTTCAGAGCGCTCTGCTTCTGAAAAAGTAAGAAAAGCGTCAGTGCTAAAATTTCACTTGGGAAGATTATGAGAAAGGAGCACAAAATATGAAATGTCGCTAGGCAGAAAATGTGCCCTGCATTTTTATGGGTTTTTTACTTTTAGAGGGACAGAGTAGATTTTTATTTAACAATGATTCTGACTGGGTTTGGTTTCCAAAAGGCCTAAAGAAGGAAATTCAAGGCACCCAAGCTCCAGTACAAGCTTTCTGTTTTCAAGTGTCTATTACATAGTTAATTCTAGACACTTGCCGAGCCAAGGCTTCAAGAACAATGACCAAAAAACCCATGAGAAAAAGAAAAACAAAACAACCACACTTCACAATGAGGATCCATGAACAACAATACAAAGGTGTGGGCTTGCAAGATACACACTCTACATCTGAACATGCTCAGAAAAACTCTGTTATACCAGAGCAGCACACACTGCTCATCAGAAAGAATGTGCACTTCTTCTAACATCTACAACCCTAAGCACTGTAACACCTAAAGGTTCTATTCATAATGAGGATCAAACTGTGTCAAGTGGGATAAAAAAAAAAAAGCTTCAATGTACAGTTGCAATACGACTTGAAGCAGCCACCTGAATCAAAGAGCTAATGTAGATTTATTTATCTGCAGGATAAATACATAGATAAAGCAGTAAAGTCAGCTGTACAAGATTTGCACAGATTCATTGCTTCTTTAGGAACTACTAGCAATTAAAGCAAATCACGTATCACTAGCACCATGGATCCAGAAAGAACTGAAAAAGGAGTCACTTTCAAGACAGGCCGGGAGAAGGACAGTTTTCCTTTCAGTGGAGTGAAAGAATTTTTGGTACGAACTAGAAGGAAAAGGTATATTTCTGAATAAAGAAAAATAATTGTTCTTTCAGGACATGTCTCCAAGTTGCTGTGGCTAGTGCTCATCTTCCATTTAAAGTCTTTTCAAACTGACTGTCATCTTCTGCTCTTATTTTAAAACTGACAGTATTAAGACCTGGATGATTACTTTATTTTTTTTTTAAACAGGAAGTGCTGTTAGTATCTTTCATTCAAAGAAAGGTAAGGTAAAGTAAAGGTAACCTAATGGTGTTTGTCTGCTTTTATAGTGCTTATTCTTTAGATCTTTCTACCTGGATTAGCAAAGACCTTAAGTCTTGCTTGTTCACAAGCATGTGCAGGTTTCTTAGAGAAAAGTCAGCTACCACCCACAGCAGAAGACTCCTAAGCACTTAGCAGAATACCACTCTCGTGTCTCTAGCTCTGTACAATTTGACTTTCAGCTGAAAACAAACTGCCGTTGCATTTGTGCTGAGCTCTTATCTCAGATCCACTGGCTCTCTACTCAGCACCCATCACGAGTGATCCCTCCAGCAATGCAACCATTCTCTGCAACAGGTTTCACCTGTTCTGGTAAAAGTGAACTGGAACTCATTTTTTGCTGCTCCACAAGTTAACATTCATTTTTGGAGACCCATCAATTTTAAGTGTTTGGGCTCTAATGGTAATTTGCTGTTCTGTTGGCTAATGAAACCTCTCCTAATTCTCTGGGCCAAAACTCCCAGTTTTTATGTACTCAGTGATGTTGGCTGAAATTCATATCAGAACTCTTTAATGATTTCACATGCTTTGGACATTTCTTTTGGACATGTTTTTTCCAAGATCATTTCTATTGGCAAGACTGAGGAGATACCAAATCACAGAAACAGGGCAACCTGCCCTCAGCTTTGTAGACCTGGGGCCACTTTTCCTGCAATTCATTTATCCAACATTGCGGGAGCTGTGGCAAAACCAGGCACAGGATCTTGAGAGGAAAGGAAAAAAAACCCACTTATTCTTGCCCTCAGTACTTCCTTTCTGCACTTAAAGAGGAATTTATAGGAAGAAGGGTGAAGAACCTCAGGCAGGTAGGTACTAGCTGGCAAGGGGCACCATGTTCTGAAATTGTTAAGAAACATTGTACCTGTGGTATGGAATTGAGGTCTTTACTCATAAATCAAACTTCTTTTACAGTTTAAGACATGGATGTATGGCTCACAGACAGTAACACTGGTTACCACTGCCCTTCAGATCATGCACAAAAAATAAGATTGCCCTAATATCCATCACTAACAGTTACAGGGGAAGCTAAATGTGACCTGAATCTAAAGATACGAATCCTCTTCAAGAACAAGTTTGATGAAGGGAAAGAGAGAGGCAGAGGAGTGTTACAAGTCTATCAGGTTCACATTTTTCATTTTTCAGAAAGTTAAATTCCATCCAAATGAAGTTACTGAAAAAATGTCAAGGTTGCAAAGACAAGCACTCAAATAAGGAAAAGTCAGATTACATTGCCTATGCATCCTTATTTCACAATCCTTGTGTACTTAAGAGTAAACCAATCTTCAGTTACACAGTTGGGGTTTTTTTGTTTATTTTGGGTTGGTTTTTTGTTTTGGATTTTTTTGTCACCCCACCCACCCTGCCCCCAGCAACAGGACCCCTGCCTCAATCAGTGCACAGGATGGACGACACATTAGAGATGAAGGGTTGTACAACGAGCAAGCTGGTTATGCCTTGTTTGCTGCAACATTTGGAAGGTGTGTAGTGAGGTAGCAACAGCTTGGCAAGGAGGGGAGGAAACATTGTCTTGTGTTTAACGCCACTGAACATCACTTTGGAGAACTGGAACCTATTTCTGCCACATCTAACAGCACACAGAACTTTGTGAAACAAGTTTTTACAGATGATCATGATGCATTTTACTAATTTCTGGACACCTAAAAGGTGCCGGACTCACAGCAATAATTAACATTCATGGAACAATTAAAACGGCTATTAAACCAGCTCTAGAATGAAGTGTTTTGAAATAACACACCGATTCAAAAAAATGAGATCAGGCCCTAGGCTTCTCAAACAGAACCCTCAAAATTCATTAATACTTTTAATACAGAAAAACTTCAAGCAAGAGATGAGAAAGCTGCAGCATTACCTCCATTCTATAAATAGGGATATGAGGAACAATTGAAGTCTATAAATGACTAAAATTGAGTGACAGCACCATACAAAAATCCCACAAGGAAGTTCATTCATTATTCAGTGCAGGGTTTGTATGGTGTGCAATAATAAGGAATGGGGCCACACACTGAATGATGAGGATAAAAAGAAATATTGAATAGCTACCCATTCGGTGAGCACCGTCCATCTTGTGCACTGAATGAGGTAGTCCTGTGGAAAAAATAGTATGACGGTGTAATTAAAGACCATTTCACAATGCACACCCATGTATAGCACATGGGTAAACTAAATTCTGGCATTTCCTACTTTTTGAGTGCTTGACTTAGCAACCTTGCTCTGTTAACATGCTTTTTACATAACAGTAGTTAACAGACATTTTTAAGCTGTGTGAGGAACTGGCATTAATTGGTCATTCTTTCACATTTCTTAATACATGTCAATGACAAGCAGCATTTCTTATTGGAGGCATTAACATATTCTGCAACACTTGAAAATATAAATATTAAATACAGGATTTTGTAAACGTTTATTAGTGATGTAATGGGGAAACTAGTGATATAAAGGTAGAAAAATACTTTCTTCCTCTAAAATTAACACGTGAATGTCAAAAGTTTGTCTTTTACAATCAGTCCTAACTTTTGAATTCTTATAAAACCTTATGAGAGCAAGAAAAGTGAGGTCTCAGCACCTTAGAAAGGTCAGGACATTTTAGGTCCTAAATTGTAATATACCCATGTATGAAGAGAGCAGCCATTATTTCAGATTTTCTTGAAAATGCACACAAAGTTTATTTTTGAAGTATTTTCATTATATTGTTGAGCTCACCCTCTTCCTCCTTTGTTTCTTTGTTGCTGGTTGGAAAGCACACAGACACACAGGCATGCAGAATGTTACGGTTTCCATCACATCTGTGGCCGAGGAACGTCTGCAGCACTTGTGGATTCTGATCCAAGACAACAGCTTGTTCAAGATTCATCAGGTATTGTCTGCAAGCTTCATAGTCACATCGAAGAATGTGCTGCATTAATGTTTGTTTCTGTACTCAAAAGAATAAAATATTTCAGAAATTGAAAGTACAAAAGGCAGACATACAAGCTTCTTCAATACTTCTAATTTTCCATTTCTGTAATTAATAGATCTTTATCTAGGACAGTGGCTGAAGTCAGTGCAGGAGCTGTTGGGAATATGCATGTTAAAACCAGCTGCGTGCACTTCAGGCACAGACAAGCGAAAGGAAGGGAGAGGCTTAAAGCAGGAGAAGCTGAGGCTCACAAAAGCTGTCCTTCAGCTTCACAGCTGGATTCCTAAGGGAGCTTACTTCTATTTCGTGGCTACATGTAACATGGGAAAAGTGGTACAACTGAAAAAACCTAAGAGGTCTACATGAACTAGGGCTTGCATACTTCTTTTTAAACAAGTGATAAATGCACTTAAAAGTGAAGGATTAGAAGCTGTTGAATGTCTGGGAGGTTCACCCCATGTATAACAAGCTTTGCTGTGCAATCCATCTCACAGTACCTCCATCACAGCAGATCTAATTACCCTGCCCCAGACCACAACTGTGACAGAGACTCACAGCAAAACTATTCCAACAGCACCACAGATGAGGACAGAACTCTACTGGTGATTCAAGTGAAAAAAGCTTTAGGGTTTTTTTTAAATTAGAGATTTTTAAAAATTCGATTTTTTTTTTTAGAATTAGAGAAGAAATATAAGATTTTGTTAAAAATTAGGGAAGAAAAAGTATTGCATGCTCAAGAAAACGAGTTGTCGGATCCTTCAGAAAAACCGTGCACCCATGAGATAAATGGATTGAACAGCATTAGTAGACATAAAAAGGTAACTATTTTAAAATCAATGCCTAAAAAAATCTTACTATGTATCTAAAAGCCTGATACAGTCATGCACCCCAAAAGAGACTTTTCACTTTACTTGGCAAATTTGTGTTTTCATGTTTCTAAGAGAATCTTCTGTTGGAACTATTTCCTTTGAAATACAAATCAGTTTCTAAACACAAAGCTGCTTTCAGCATAATGTTATAAAGTAAGAGGGGGGAAAAAAGCATGTAACTGGATAGCAAAAAGAATATTTTACCTCAACAGCCATAATAATAATAGCAGCTTTCTTTTTGATGGTCGAGTTAGCAGGAAGATTTGTTAAGGAATGAACACCCATTCCAAGACTACTAATAGGTGGAAGATCAAGCCAGTCAGGGTCTCGTATCCCACCCATACAATCTTTTGCCATTGGATAGATTGTACCATTTCCATCTCTAAGAATAATAGGTGATTCCTACATTGGGGAAAAGAAGTTACATCATTAAGCATCCATAATTTATCAATATTATCCATCCCAAAAGGTCCAGTTCTTCTTGACTGCCAAGATGACAACAGTTTACCTGGTTCTCAGTTGTCATTGTCTCCTATCATTACAAGTGGAGCAGCGTAAGATACCAGATTCCCTTTTGCAGATGCTCAAAATGTGTTTAACTTAATAAATACTATTGAAAATATCTTCCATATGATGTACATTCATTATGAAACATTACCAGTGAAACATATAGTACCTATACTTTTAGCTCACCTAAATGCTCCAAATAAAGTTGAATATATTGAAATGAAAAATCCTAATGCAGTCATTTTGCCAAAAATGTTTCCTTCAATTACCCTAAACAAAGTACATATATTTGTGGAAGAGCTGCACATAAACTTGATACTACATTTTTAGTGTCAAATACAGATTCTATTTTTTTCTTAGTAGTTCCACTTATTCTTGAGTGGATTTTTATCTGATCCAGATCCAAAACACAGACAAGTCCACTAATCCAGGAACCATGCTGTTGAGATTTTTCTCCCCTTTTTTACACTCCAGGTAGAATCTGAGAAAGATGTGCTTAGGCGAATTGAATGCTATTCCCCTCATTCCTTCAAAATACCAACGGTAGCATCAAGTCTTTCACAACCTGTTTGAAAAACTACTTCTCTGCCAGATTTTGGAAAAGCCTCACAGAAAGCTGTACCATCTCATTCAAAGAGGACGGAAGCGAATTCCAGTGGGGTTAAATGATTGAGACACAAAACTACAAACCTGTCCAGCTGTAAAAATAGCAACACTTCTCTCATTCTGGCCCAGGAATGCAATGCTGCTGGTAGGGAAATTATTTTCCTGTTCAGCCTTTCCTGTGGCAAGGTCAAATATGCAGTACCGAACCCAGTTCCCAGTTTTCAGAACAGCATGTACTCCTGCCAAGACACACAAAGAAAAAAGTCAGTGTTTTACTGACGGCATCCAGTAAAAGAACTTCTAACTAAAGCACTTTCAAGGAATTACTGATATCAATTGAAACAACTGCTTATGTTCTTTTGACAGTACGTGTTTTCCACTAGGATGAGAGACAGGTAATAAAGGCACCAACAGAGCTGGACTTATGGGGCAAGTCCGACTTACCTTTTGAATCTACATTTACTGCTAGGATTTCTGTTTTTTCAGGAATACACAGCTTTTTAGGGGTCCTTTGAAAACAGTCAGGAACTTTTGGAGTTCCACCAGTCTTTACAACCTGAAAACATACGTAAAATTTTAAGCTGCAATTAAGCACACACAGCACTGACATTTCAAAATACTGCTTGTTTCCTCAGTGCTTCACAAACACATACCTGCAGTTCATCTATTCTGAGCAGTCTGCAGTCCTGGAGAAGAGAAGAAGGATCGGGATCTGAATTAGAACTGCTCTGACAGTTGGCACTACTGGAGGTGCCCGGGAATTTCACAGCAACATATGCACCATCCACTTTTAGCACCTACAGGTAGAACACATTACACTCGTATCAAAAGCCTTGAACACAATCTGATCTGCTTCAGAATAAACTAGATCTTCATCAGGGAAAGCAAAACATTTACAATAATCAGTGTTAAATTCTGCAGGTCTCGGTCATTAGCCTTGTTGTTTTGCTAAAATTACTGAAATCTTAAAAACTCGGATTCCTTTTGACTTCATAAGCATCCTGAAGGAGATCAAAGGTCCCTCCATTTCAACATCCTATGGCCACCAGGAACCAACATCAACTGACCAGAGAAGCTCCTGCTGATACTCCCTGTGTATCTTTCCAGCTTCCATCTCCTGGAAAAAGCTGGACAACTTCCTGTTTAATAGCCTGGACAGGGTCTTGTCTTACTAACTTGTCCAATCATTTTTGGAAATGAACACTACTCTTGTGGCAATGAAGTCCAAACATTCGTTAACAAAACAAAAATCTACACTGAGCCTATTAATTCGTTAAGTGCCCATTTGCTCTCATATCCCAAGACAAAGGAAATACCTTGGATTTGGTTTTTGGCCCCATCTGAGAGGTCTTAAAGCCTCTCTCACAGAGTCTTAGTGCTCCTTCCTCAAAAGGAATGCATACAGTGGAAAAAGGACCTGTAGGTATGAAGAGCTACTCCCTGTTTCATACACTTGGTAACAAAGCTCCACTCAGTCCTGAGGCCTGAAGGATACAGACAAGTCCATCTACACATTCTTCATACATCTGTGCCCTTAACTCTGGCCCCCAAGGAAATGGAAGTTATTGAACCCCACACTGACACCGTCATTCCTAAGACTGTGAGCCTCTCTTAAGAGTTGCTGCCATGTGTATCTAATCAGAACTGTCAAAACAGGCTTCCTTGATACAGAAACTTTACATGCTACCACCAAACAGCAGGGCCCTTTGAGTCTCCAGCTGACACCATAATTTTCTAAAAACAAAAACCAAGGAGGAAGGATAGGCAGTGTTTTAATTTTGAGTAGAAATAAGAATTCTGTGTGTTCTCAGTCTTGAGAAAAATCAGATATAAGCAGCCATCAATCCTGATTAGGCCTTAATGTCTCAATATTAGTTCCTGCACAGAAAGTGCTTCCTATGCAATATTAAAGATCTAAATGTAATTAACTTTACCTAAAAAGGCCCCAACAATATAAAAGGTATTTTTCAAATTTTCAAGACATGGAGATGCCTGGATTTTTATTACAAAGTTTTCTTCTCAGTTTCTCTACCTAAAGTGCACAAGAGAAAATGATACATTGACAAACATTAAGAGCATTAACAGGTTTTTTGTTACAAAGATTACTGTGGATAGTCATAGCTCTTGCTCCCCATAGGCTGAAACTTCTCTCTAGAAGCTGAGTTACTAGCTCTAGTAGTAAAGCATCACCAGTGCCTGTAAGAATACTGCCCAAAAATTTCAAAATTCTGACCTAGTCGAAAGATTCACAAATATTAACTGTCATCTGGACTACAAAAAGACAAATTCCTATTGAGATTGGCAAAACAACACTAGACAAAAAACTGTGATATCATAAAAGAATTTATTCAGTGTTCTAACCAACATATAGAATCCTTTTCTTTTTTTTTAATGACTATAACTTGCTACAAAAGGTTTGTAAATCTGGGTTGCTTTCTGAAAGAAACACACCTTAAGAAAATGCACAATTGCCAAATATTTAACATATCCTATCCACATAACTAGAAGTTTTTTCCTACATGCTTTCTGGCTGCTCTTAGACTATCAACTACATCACTTCTCACTTACATCAAAGAAATGCTGACAGCTTTTAACGTGCTGCACTCTTTCAGAGTCCACATGGCAAATATTTTTTTCTTTCCCATTCAAGAAGAAAATTATGTATCTTTAAAAACTGATTTGACTCAGAAGATATTCACCTCTTCTAGGGGTAACTGAAATCAGTTGTTTAGTTGAAGTTACTCCTACTACTAGGCTACCACTATTGGCTGTTACACAGGAAAAAAAAAATGAAGAGCAAGGAGCTTAAGTGAAGGGCTTGACAGTAATTGTACACAGAAAGCTCCAAAGCAGAGATGTGGTAGAATGAGCTGGCACCAGACAAGGTAAAGTTTGTTCCATATTTAATTGAAATTATCTAAATCTGAGATTACTGAAAAAATCATTAACAAAAATAAAATGCAAAAGCTTAAAGGATTTAGATGATTTAGCTTCCAGAACTAATGTACTTACACTGTTGATATTGTTAATACAGAAGCTTCACGAATTAGAAACAAGCATCTTACAGAAGTACATATAAAATGTTTGCCTTATTCAGACTTAATTAAAAGAACAGATTCAAGCCAATGAAATAGTAAGCAACAACACGGAAGTGTGAAGATTTTTTTTTCTAAAAGCAGAATACCTTTTTAGTGCATCTTCAACTATCCAACCAAACGATATTTCTTTTTAACGGAATAAACAAATTATTTGAAAAACTGAGAGATGAACACAGTTGTTATTTCCTTTATCCTTAATATCAACCCATTGCCACACTCCTTTGACACCACAATGCCACTGCTAATCATAGAATCTTTGGCCCTCCAGAATCACCACATTCCCTCTCAAGACACAGCAGCTGACCAGGAAATATACAGTTTACCCAATCTCGTTGTTGGGAACGGTAGAAATGTTAACATGAAAGGTAACAAATTTCAAGGTTATGCTGGAGTAGTATATTGTCACGCTCATACCACTGAGGACATCCCTGCCAATATATCAAAGGTGGGATTTTCAGACTGTCATTCAGTAAACAAAAGGCCATGGTAGAGCAGATTAATGTCTACCTGGGTGGCCTCTTGAAAAGGGTAGAAATTCTTATCTCATGAAGTTCTAAGATCCCAAACCCATATGAGTGTACTTTTCCAGTCATAAACTTCGTTTACTTATGCACAGAACAGTCAAGAGTGTTCCGAATTCGAACCCTCTTTGTGCTTAATTCAGCTCACAACAAGCTAAAATACAAACATTACTGCTCCACAATGAACAACATCAGCTACTCTGGACACTGAAACAGAAAACTGTCAACAGTGACCCTTCTGAAGACTAAGGTGCCTCCAGGCTTTTTTAATACAATCACACAACTGATCCAAAATACAAACAGAATATACAACAAGGCATAAACGTGTTTATACCCTTGTTATAAAATGTACTTCTGTCTTTAACCTGGACACAACCAGGCAAAATTTGTTATGATTTTGTCTGCTGGATTCTATCTAAACTCTGAGGTGTCACAGAACTGTAAAATCACAGAATCACAGAATATTATGAGTTGGAAGGGACCCACAAGGATCATCTAGTCCAACTCACCATCTAACACCCGTGCAGAGACCGAGAGCACATCCCAGAGCATAACACCAACCTAGATCCCTCACAGCCTAGCAGGCCACTCCGAGCCGGAAGGGGCCCAGGGTCATCCAGCCCTACACCTCCCAGCTAGACCATGTCACTAAGCTCCTCGTCCAGTCTTCTCTTAAACACCTCCAGGGATGGCGACTCCACCACCTCCCTGAAAACCATAAATGACACTAACATCACTGGAAAAGGACAGCATGCTTTATGAAGAAAAAAAAGCATCTTTGCCATAAATGAGGGATACAGAAGAGACTGAGCACCAATAACTCTTCAGAAGAAAGACCACTTAATGGTTTTAGCAATTAAGTGAAAATATAACATAAAAATTCAAGCTCAACTGTATTTATTATACACTCATACCTCAAAATTCACGGATTTCGGGTCTCCTGAGGTCGTGTGAATCACCCAATCCACAAATCCTGTTCCCAGGGGAAACCAGGAAACCGCAAATACGCGAACCCAGAAGCTCCACGAATACATGAAAACTATTCACGGTGAAAAACCGCGAATGTGGAAGTGTGAACACACGAGGTATGGCTGTAGCAGCTTCTGCTGCAAGGCACAGACACCTTTGCAACTGTCTACACAAGTAGTTACACAGTGTGTCCTGAAAACCTTGGGGCCTAAACCACGGAGGACAAGCAAGGACAACAGGAGCTTCTCCAAAACTGGTACCAGAGGCAAACAGAGATTTCAAAACTTCTTTTTTTTTGAAGTTTAAGAATTCAGCTGCTCCATCCTCCCTTCTGCAGAAATGACCTTATCATTATAATGACAATTCATTGTGGGCCTCCTCCTTTCAAAGACATTGCTCAAGGCAAAACTTAGACTACTGCACAAGTGAACCTATTAGGGATGCAAGTAAAACAACACTTACTAAATCCAACTGCCTTCTGTTGGCCAGTTATTTATTTTTGTAAGGTAACTTTTAAAACATTTTCTGTGAATAAAGTAGAAAACCAATCTTTTTATTTTGTGGAAAACTTTCATTGGCTTTTTGCTGCTCTTATATTTGAGAAGCATAATAGAGAATTGTCTAGAGCATCTAATCCTCCCTAACACTGCACAACAATGGCAAAGCAGAAAAGAATTATATTCCTTTACAGGGCTCTGAGTTAGAGCAAAGGTTTACTAGAGACAAAATGAAAAAACTACAAGGACTAAACAAACAGATTTTCTGGAGTAATAAATCAGATAACTTTATAATCATATTAATGAAGCATGTAATTTCTAATCAAAGTATTTCTCTTCTTTGGTTGCCAGAACATGAGATTCACACAAACATTCCACTGATGTGTATGTAAAAGTCACCACAGGTGAAACTCTTCACTCTCTCAGGACACGTGAGAGCTATTGCTCAATACACCAAAAATAGTATTCTGGATAAAATTTCTTAATATTGTGGCTTAACTTGAAGTACCAGAATGTTATTTTTCAAGCTTCGCAACCAATGTTTTGATTACAACACATTCACGCTATTATCATCATTGTTTTATGGACAAATTAAAATGGAACAAAAGTCATACTCATCAGAAACACTCTTAAGCATCCCCAATAGTATGATTCTTTTAACAGTTAGTTTATCTAAAAGAACAAACTTTTTTTCTCCTCCATAAATACAGTGGGATAATGCATTTTAGACAAACCTTGCCAACAGGAACATTCTTAACATCTTCCACAAACACAACTTCCCTCAGAGACCACTGTTCTTCATTCACTTTCTCCTCCTCTTTTGGAGCAGGAGTAGATCGTCGTCGCTCTGAAACAAAAAAGTTATTGCCAGAGAAAAAGTTGAAATACTTAATCAAAGCATCAAAATGCAGTGTTCACTAAATACCAAAACTTTCCCCCAAAAATATTATCAAGTCAAACCTGGAAATTAACAAGAGGTTAACAGGAATGTAACTTTAAGAGTCAAGAGATGCCGGTGTTCATGTCATTTTCATGTTCTGCTATGCATTAAGCACTAATAAAGCCTAGGTGATAAACAAAGCAATTATTAAGGGCATTTAAGCAAAGTCATTAGAGTAAATTTTCATTTTTAAATAATAAATACAGTAAAATTAAAACACAGGAAACATGCCCTGTGGTGGCAGGGCTTAGATACTGCATTGAGTATATAGTGTAGTTAATACCATCAATGTATTTGAAGCAAAGAACTTCTAATCTAATTGCAAAATTAACTTCAAACGCTAGTTCAAAATCCCAAGGAAAGCTGCAGTCAATGATAAATTACAGTTGAATGAACTTCAAAAGAGAAGAAATCAGTAGCAAAAGATTTCTAGTAAAATTCCTTAGTACTGAAATCTGAGTACATGATTCTCAGTCACTGCCGAGGCCATTTGAGTCTCTAGGTGAACACTTAAAATTGCAGTATGTGTACAATTAGGAGAAAAAGATGCAGAGAGATCATCATTCTTCAAATGATGGCTTGTAATTTAACACTTTATAAACATATGCGTTTAAATGGAGAGAAAAAAAATGCTTGAGGATTCCAGTTACATGAAGTCTGACAGAGTCTTTCAGGATTTAAACACAACTTTTACTACGAAACTTCTCCACTTTTCTAAGTTAGTGAAGAATGTCTAATTTTAGACTTTTTCTGTAGTAGATGACAAACTACTGCTTCAGGTGCCGAAATTCAACTGCAAGGCAAACTGTGCAACAACAGCTTAATCTTAAAAGTTTTCCAAACCAACTTCAACTTCTGGGCTGTAAAGAAAGTCATTATCACACTGCAACTAAACGTAAATGATTTCACCTTAAGACTTCCTCTCACCTCACCTCCTGAAAGACACATTTGATTCTAAGAAATGTTACACTTCTACACATACACCGCACAGCAACTAGACACTGCTTACATGAACACACTGAAATTTAACACTGAAAATCCACTGATTACCCAAAGTCTATTAAAACCTCTTTATCTATATTGCAGTATAGACTGAAAGACAGGAGGATTCTGAAATTAGTACAGAATCATTGTAGAACTGCCTTTTTTTGGAAATTTCCTAGCTACAAAAATATTTTATGTTACTTTGAGCTATACATTACTTACTATATGGCATTGATGCACTGCTTGCTATTGAAGATGCATCACTACAAGTGGAAGCCGGGGATGGTGGAGGACCCATCTCAGTTTTCACTGGTTCTTGTTTGCTTTCAGGTCTAGAATAAAAAGCAGTGCTTGGAATGAAGAAGTAAGAAAGTGAAATCTTTTCCATGGCAGTGGACAAAGCATCAGTGTGTCCCAGCCACGTTCCTTTAATAATACCCTAATAAACAACAATTTCACACCTGCAAATAATCACTCTAATTCACTATAAATCTTGATGTTGGGAACAGTGCAGTGCTGCTTAATCAGGGCCTACCCTTTAACATTAACTTGAGTATAGATAAAATTTTACAGAAAATAAACATGATGGGTTTCACTTGAAGACAGGAAGAATTATTAGCTTTATACAGTAAACTGAACCTCCAAAACTGCTAAATGCATTCATGCTTTACTTGAAATTGTTTAAATCTGTTTTAAGAAACATGTAAACGGCAATTGTCAACCCAATTACTTTTTTTTTTCCACAAACTGTGTAGGGGCTGAAACAAGTTTGCTAACATCATGAAGGGCCAGAAAAAACATCGTTCCATTTTCAGCTATTAAAATATAAAATCCTGAAAACTTGATGAAACTCTGTAGGCACTTCTCTATTCAATATTCCTTCCGTATTTCACACATCCCTAGTAGTTTCACACAACTGAGATACCTTAGCTGCAGTGAGCATTTCTGCACATTTAGCAGAATTAACAAGAAACCTAGTCTCTTATAAAGAGAGCAAAAATTTCAAAATTATAAAGAACTGACCTTCCTTCTTTTCAATATTTAATCCCTCGCCAACTCAAGATAGTATCAAATAAATGGTGGGTGTGTTCTCAGCACTTACTTTGCCTCAGTAGTTTTGCTGGCTTTCTCCATGTTTTTCAAGCTCTCAGGGGACCGAAGCTGAAATCGACAGCTGTCGTTCATGTTCCAAACAGATTCCATTAACACACCCACTTTAGGAATTCCAGCACTGATTGAAAAAGCAACTGCTCCAGCATGATAGAGGGGGTTATTTCTTAAACACACCTACAAGGTACAAGTGTTTATTGCTATGAGAACAATGGATTATACTGAGGAAAATTGTATGTGCATGCATTTTCTTGGTGGCATATGTAGTAGTCAAAACAGAACATTTCTGGAATTCGGTGAAGAGGAAAGTCAGCACAATGTACAGAAAGGGAGACTGTTGTGCAATTTACAGCTGAAAGCAACAGCTTCAGCAGTGCAACTGTTTAATATATGTATGTAGTTGCTCAACCACAAAAGGAACAACTAATCCAATAACAGACTCATCCCAGTGTCAATTAGAATGGACTTGGAACTACAAGAAATGTGCTCCCTGGGAAGGAGCTGCTTTGTCTCATATCAGTTCTAGTACTGCTCACAAAAGAATCCTACACCTATGTATCAGCCATTAGCCTTTCTGGAAAAGGCTTCAAAGTAAAACCCTGTCCCACTGCTAACCCAGACACTAACACTGCAGGCACTTAAATGTCACATCGTTTACAGAACTACGTGTTCCAGCAAGAATTGTATTCCTATACTTACTGTCTCTCAAAACACAGAATCAGTAGGTAAGTTAAAACAGAAGTACTTTAGATAAGTACAGGTTGTTCCTTCATGTGTGCAGCAATAACTACACTCGTAGAACAGTAACAACACTAACAGAACACATTCGGTTACAGTCATAGAATTAAGACAGACTATTTTAATGCCATATCATTGATACCCCTTTTGCCCATAACAAGAATAGAACCTCATTCATTTTGCTGTGCCTTTTTTTAAGATCAGGCTGTAAGCTCATCATATAGCAGGCAGGTTAAAAATGCCACTGGGGACAGCTGGACTTGCCTGGGTTCCAACGGTTATGTTTGGCATAGAGGAGATCCCAGCACTTGACTTCGGCTTTTTATTTTTTGCTCTGGCCTTTTCTAGCATTTTCTTCCTTTGGCTGAAAGGAACTACGCCCCTGTGGAAAAAATGTATATTATTTTTTAAAAGGCTATGAAAGAAAAGCTTAGTTCANTACCCCATGTTTCAGTCTGTGGGTTACACTTAGATGTTTTTGATTTGAAAAGCTCCTTCGTGTTAAGTAGAACAGGAAAAGCATCAGTCCTGTGCCACATTGGAAACTGGAATCCTGTCTCCTGTACTACAGACCCCTGTGACTAAGGGTATCAGTGGTCACAGAAGCTTCTGTCTCCATCCATCACCACATTTAACCTCTTCCAGAAAGGGCAGGTTAGTTAATAATTGCTTCCAAAGACTACATACAAA
>WEKX01011693.1:264552-289850 GCA_013390025.1 Pitta sordida
TGAAAAGGCCTGAAAGGCATAGAGAAGGCAATTCTCTAATCCTGTGTAATACTGATACACGTGAATGCTAAAGCTTTTACACACAACTCCTAAATGAATGACCTTATTCTGTTAAAGATGTTATAATTGGATCTAAAAGCTTTAGGCATTAAAAAAGAGAGTAAGTATGCTTTAAAAAGGGAATCTAAGCCTAAGTGCAGAGTTCCAGAGCTCAGAACAATGATGGCTCAGTAGTTTTTCAATGCTTCTCAGAACCAAAGACATAAAGGCATTCAGAGGATCTACACTGTCCTACACCAACAAGGTATTTACTTACCACCAATACAAGTTGTTCTCTAGTTGAGCACACGTATAAAGAGCACAACAGTGTAAAGAGACAATCCGCTCTCCCTGAAGCTCCGAGTATGTCTGTGCAGTGTGTTCTAATTTCGAAGCTACAGAGCTTAAGGTTTCATCTACCCATGTAGCAACCTAAGGAAGAAGGGAAGAAAGGAACAGAGAAGGCAGAGGGGAAAAAAAGAGAAGTTGCACCTCAGCTGCACTGGTTTGAAAGGGAAAAATAAAAGCATCACAAAACTGAAAATAATTACTCCCTTTGGAAATTTTTCTCCTACCATCACTTCTTTCTCCAAAAAACAGCTTTTCAGGATTTTCCCACCCCCCTCCATTTCCAGTCCTCAACAAAAAGGTTAAAAAATAGAGAAAGGTGTCCTAAAGGATATGGATGTGTTGGTGTTTTTACCAAATCAATTTCAAGTTCACTCTTAACTGGGCAGAAAAGTGTATTTGCATAACTCACTTTACATCACTGAAAGCTACTTAGTTTTTCTAGTAAACCTATACAGAACATTAAGAAGCCTCCCTCTCTATTCTCAAACCAGTGCTCTACTGTACCAGTAAAAAGTCAAGTGTTTCAGATAATCAGGTTAACCAGATATCTTTTCACTGTTTCAGTTGTCAATCTGACAACTGGAGGTTTTTTAAACTTTTGGCATTTCTACAGAACATCAGGTGGGGAGGAAAACAAATTAATGAATAAATTAATTAATTAGTTTCCACTACAGATGAAGCTGAAGAATCAACTTCTCTGTAATATAGTGTAAGTAACTTAAAAAACCCAGCTTTGTCAAATTCAGCAACCAGCAGACTTCTCATACCTTGTTATTTTCTGTGGCAACAGTTGCTCTAATACTATTTGCAGAAAGGAGCACTATCTTTTCATTGGTTAACCCCAAGAACATGGCTCGTGGATGATGCAGCGAAGGATTCTTTGGAAATAAAGAAATATTTTAGACATTCAAAGCATGTAAACCATTCTGAAGGTAAGCACTTAAAGCTGTACAGTACCTGTGCATTTCTGTAAGGCTCTGATTCACTCCACTTCCATTGATAGAGCTCCCCTTTACTGCTAACAGCCACGAGCTCAGAATACAGAGCTCCAATACAAATAAACTTTGTTCCATCCTACAAATATAGAAATATGAAATCTAAGAAAGCGATATTACAAATACAGATATTAAAAACATATAGACACCAAAAAAAGAATTTGAAATTGTTAAGTTTTTTCAGAGCATCCATGAACGTTGAACCTGAAAAACAAGATACATCAAGCTTATCTCACACTCACCATACCCTCACATACCCACACAAAAGTATTATTGTTTCTGACAGAGTGAGGGTAGAAAGAAATAGGTATTTCCCTGAAGTTTAGCAATAGTATATACTTGGCAATTAAAATTTTGTGACATTAACAAAAAAACCTTTCTGCTTAAAATTGTGGCTTTTCGAAATTAACAAAAAGCAATGTAAGACTACTATTCCATTGCTAAGTAAACTCAGGAATATCTCCCAGTTACTCATGAAATCACTGTCTCATCAATTAAACAACTCTCATCTTTCACTTCTGAAAGTAACTGCAAAGAAGGTCAAGTTTAAAGAAAAAAAATCAAGATGCTACATGACACATTAATGGATCATTACAATGTGATATGCTGAAGTTTCTAACTATTGGTTATTCTGCCCTCTACCCTTTTCTCCTTTTTACCATTTTATCAAAACTCATATGGATGACATCTTTCTACTACTTAGCACCACTTTGTTCACTTGCTCCATCCTGTACCTTACACAGATATCACAGGTCTCTTTCCCCACCCTCCTAGACTGGGTTTTATATCAATGTTGCAGCACCTGTGCAATGTTACAACCTCCCTTTTATCAAATTCCTGTTCTCCCTTGCATTGGGATGGATCTTAAACTACAGAGAGTTTGAGTGACTTCACAAAACATCTAATTCTGCTTACTGAGAAACAGACGTAATGCAACATTTCGTTGCTCCTCACCAAGTGCTTCTATAGGACAAACACGTTCTTTCTGAAGTTCTTTCTGAAGTTCTTTACTAGTAACAACTGAAATTTTCCTTCCACTTATGGGAGAATACAAAACAAAACAAAACAACCCACCTAAAACAAAACCAAACAAAACCCCCACTTGAGTAGTATAAAAACCAGTGCTGTCTTCTACAGCTACAAATCCGAAAGGCTGGTATGCACATGGGAACCACTACCCAGAGGGCTACTTTTCTCCCAGATCATTATCTTTAGAAGCCTCTTTCAGAATACAATATGCACTACGTTTAAATACTTCAGCTCTGAGGAGAAACTGAACTCTGTCAGTCATTAAAACAATCCCCAAATCAAGCACATTTAAATGTCCTCTTTAAGAGACTTTTCCTTTCTGCTACAGTTTAGTGTAAAAGCGGAAACATTTTTAGTTTCATCTGGATTGACACTATTTTTTTACTTTTTTCTTACCCAGAAGTACACATTTCAAAAGGTGTGAGTGCATCCTTCGATAACACAGGATTCAGTACAGCTCTTGGCAAAAGCCCCAAATGCTCACCAATATTTGGGGAAAGAGAGAGAGGAGGCAGCAGGGAAGGACAGAAGCAATCGCAAGCAATTCTCTTTTATACCCTGACAACAGGGCCTAGAGTTAGTTTAAGTCACTAGAGAAATACTTTGCTCTGGAGGGCATCTACCAGCACAGCACAGAACTAACACCAATGCCAATCCACGTCATGATTAATACATGCCATGGAATAAACATTGCGTATTTTAAGAAAGAAATGCCTTCAGAAGCCACCCCAGTCTAATGAGATGCATCTCTACTTCATCGACAGATGAGTCGGCCTAATGCCTCAGAGTTAAGTATGGAAAGCAATTAATTTTTGCTCCAAGACACTGTCATTATAACTTTTAATCTTGCTAGCATGTATTTTTCAACTTTTTACAAACAAAATAGTTTTGTACCAGAAGCTGAACATCAGAGAGACATGCCACTCAAAATTTTCCTCTCCTTTTTATCCAAATATTAGCAGTTGGGATCAAAATGTTTCACATTCATCTCCATAGGGCCATTCAGCTGATTGCCCATGCCACAAACTGCCCAAAGACACACAAATGACACCGACAGCTCTGCTTCTGGAACCTGAGACTCATGTCTTCAGCTACAAAGTCTGATTTCAGACCAGACAAACTACACACTTAAAGATGATGCAGATTGCTGACAAAATCTGAATATCTCAATAGGTAAACAGAACACACCTACTTGAGCAAACAAAGGCTTGGCTTGCACCCAATACAGTCTAGCACGATGTTGATACAAGGCAGTGTAAACTAAGAGTACTACAGTCCAACACTATGTCAAATATCAGAAGAATGTATTCACTGACTTGCAGTTTGGTGGGAGAAAACTCAGTACCCCTGCAACACGTGTAACACCACGGGTCTCAGACTGTTTGTGAAATTGATACATTTGGAAAGACTATCAGCTTTCAAAAAGTTTCAACCATCTGTCCCTCACTTCCCATAAACAAAAGTTAACCATCTTCATCACAGACTACGACAGTTCTGTCTCAAATGCTAAAGGTCAAAAAAAAAAGAAAAATGAAGGAAAAATATTTGCAAAGAAGACTGGGGGTTTTGTAGCGATTTGTCGTGTGCTTTAACTTGCCTCACAGCTTACTATCTTCTCCATTAACATTTCAAGACCCCCTTTTCATTCTTCAAAAGGGAAGAAATGTGTGAACTGGCCTCCCTCCTAAACCATCACTCAGGATTTCCACAAACAAAACTTCACAGTGGGGCTACAGAGCCTTCTTACGATTATTCAGCTGAAGGACAGGATGACAATTTTAACTACTTTTGAATAAAGATGGAAGGCCTTTCCAGTAAGGCATCTTCACTTAACTGGAAGCTAAAGTTTATATGATGCCTATGCAAACAGCTCTCTGGAAAGCAGTTCAGCATGTTTAAATAGCACATGGATGCAACCAGTTATCAGAGAAAAAACAAAAATAAACAAACAAGCAAACCCCCCACCACACCAGTAATAATGGGTTACCAAAACACACCAAATGAGTCAATATTCCAAGTCGAAACTATATCTCCTCTTTGATGTTAAACCCCTGAAATGTCTCTGTACCCAAGCTAGATTCTCTCATTTGAAGCACAGGGGACAAAAACTATCAAAATTTTCACTGACACAGAAGTTCATTGTTACTGAATGAAACACACAAAACCAAACCAACAACAACCCCAACAAACAAAAAAACCTACTTTAGATATAAAACACCTGGTAGAGAGGGCAACTATTTGGCAAGTATTATTTTTAGGTCTCTTCCTTTGTGTTTGTGTGCCCAAAGGAAGACAATAGCAGCTAAAGGCATGCTGCCTTTAGCAGAAATAAGCCTCTACATTCACCTCCCTCTTCAAGCTCTCTATCTAGATTTCTATCTAGATTTATCCTCAAGTGAACAGAGACACAAAAAAAGACAGCATGGCAGATCAAAACCGTCACCTCACTGATACTGCAGACAGACAGAAATGGGAACTACTAGACCAAGTCCATAAAGTTTGGTCTAATTAACATAGATTATCACTTTCATTCTTAAGAAGCTTTTTGGTTTGTTTGGTTGGCTTGGGTTTCATTTCACTTGGGTTTTTTTTTACAATTGTTTCCCCAAGCATCTAGATAATCCATAAAGACAATGACTCCAGATACCCAATTACGTAGTAACAAAGAGCTGCTGCTCCTACTACTTGTATCTCATGTGGGAATTACTTCTTGCCTTGAAAAGGGAATTAAGGTTACAAACCAGCTAATCAAAGCCAAGGGGATTCTGAAGGAGAAATCAACACAAGTTATTGACCAACTCAAAATACAACTGCAATTAAAATCAACTTTTGAACTGTTCTCATTAAAAAGCCCAATTCACTCAAACTGAAAATATTTCTAGGAATAATAATGCTTGCCAAAAAATGGTTTCAAATTGTTCAAACGGCTTCAAATTGTTTCATGAGTTTCCTACCTATTAAATGTTTTAAGTACCTAAGTAAATGAAAGAAGAAAAAAATAACAATCTCAAACCTTATGATCTACAGAAGTATCCTGAAAACACACAGAGGAGAAAGTTAAAACAGGAGTAAGAGAAGTGTAGCTTCTAAGGGTGTAACTAATTATGTACAATTTAACTAATTGCATAACAAATAATATGCTTTATTACATTAGCTCACATGAACTCAGATGAGACAGTCAAAAAGGAAACACACAGCATTTACTAGGAAAAAACAAACAGATCTATTGCAGAGCACGCAAATAAAAGATTTTTTTAAAAAATCCATACCTTATCTGGCCACCACTGCAAGTCTTCTCCTAAAGAAACAGGACTTTGAACAGGTGTATTCTTCTTGTCCAGGTTTGGTTCCCCTTCCTTACTTGTAGAGCCTCTTTCATTATCAAAGGAGGCTCCATCAAGCCACCTTCGTTCACGCAAACGTAAAACGGACTCACGTTCACGCAACAGCTCAGAGTCTCTCTCTAAGGGAAGAAGGAGAACTGGTATGCAATTGGGTCACACCAGTGGGATAAAAGTAAGCCACTCTCTAGTAAAGACCCTTCAGGATGCAACTAACAGCAGTTAAATCTACTCACACAGATTAAAAATGTAGTCCTGACATGCAACATTCAATATATTATATCTTTCAAGCGTATGTACTTTAGAATTACTAAACACAGAATAAACTAGAAATAAACTCTTATAGTTTTGTGCACTACAAAAAATGCTACAGCATTTTCAATTACATCAGGCCAAATACATTTAACATTGCAATTTAAAGTTTTCTAGTACAATATGCAGAGTTTGTAGTACTGTTCTATCAATGTAGGAACAACAAAACCAAAAAATCTTAAGTCCATATAGTCTGTCAGATATCTCTATGCAAACCAAAAAAGAGTATTTATTAGAGAGTTTCATAACAACTTTCCCAGAAAAACAGTAATTTGAAAAGGTTAAAGAAAGCAAGCATTAAAAAAGCTCTCATATACATGTTTGATAATCCAACCGCTTTTGTTTAAAGCAATATTCCATAGGACTGGATTTAATAAATTAAAGTGTATCTGCTTTGAGTAGATTAAATGAAAACTTTTCAAGAGTCAGACAAGTTTTTAAAAATATCCTCATAGGAAAATGTTCCTTACCAAAATGCTTCCCCTCCAATTGGCCTACAAACTGTCTAAAGCCAGTACTCTGCAGTTCGCTCATGCAGAAAAAATTTTTAAATCAGGTAATCAAACTAACTTTCCAAGAGTCAACTATGCATGGAAAATAAGGATTATAAAACTCGTGGTAACGTCTTATATAGAATAACCTTAGGAAAGGAAAAAAAAGGAGTAATTTAGAAGTAGTTATGTCAGATGCTGAATATTTGCACATGCACATAAATGCATTTAACCTATGAAGTACCTCACTTATGCTCACAAAAATCAACTGGAATTATGCATATGAGATGACTGCATTATTATTATCAGTTTCAATGAATGATGCCAAGTCTTGGGTCTTTTGCTGTATTAGACAAATGGGAAAGTTTTTACATAAGCCAAACACGACAGCTTGTCTTACAGATGTATTTCATAAAGTACTGAACTTATTTTCTAGCAAACATCACGCTGACCCCTGACTAATTATTTTGTAATGGGAACTTATATGTTCAGCAATTAATATATTAAAACATGTTCATGAAAGGCAACAAAGCTGCAGTAAACAAATCACAGCAGAGGTTGGATTAACAGTTTGGTAATACTTGAGGCATTTGTACAACAGCTTCCAAAAGATAGGAAACTGCTGCATGGTCTGTTATAAATCTTCTAAGTGCAATATGCTTTAAAAAAAATCCCTAATACTCCTCAAGGCGTTTTTTTCAGCTGCCAATAGTTCTTCTTATCCAACAATAAACATGCTTCCAGAAATTAAAATTTAGATTTCTTCTCCCTCTTTAGGATCTAAAGTTCCTCATTCCATAAAGATTATTTCTGCCATGGAACAACTAAGGAAATGTGAAGAATAGTGTACAAAGAGCAATCCAAAAGAAAGAAAAAAAAATTAGGAATGCTGCATGTCATCAATTGTTACTCATTTTTGAGCCAAATTAAATATTTTTAATGCAGTCTATGTATTAGTAGCTACATACACTACTGTTTAAAATAAACTTAACATGCAAAATTTTGTAACACCTTACAACACCAATGATCAACAATTAGATTACATGACTACCAAAGTTCTTGCAGAACTTACCTGCTAATAGTCAGAATTCATTAATAATTTTGATGACTAACAGTCTACTTATCTACTCTGTATTTGACAACATATCACAGTCTACTTTCGCATTAAATCAGAATCTAAACCACCAGTGTGTACTATCACTAAGCTTTTTCCACAGCAAACTACTTAGTACAAAGAAAAAAGGTGCAAAATTACCTCTGGATGAGCCTAGCCTGGAAAGTGATGAGCGCCGAAAGGATGGATAACCAAAGTAACTAATATCTTCTGAAAACATAGCATCAGCATCAATAATGACACTTGGGTGAGCAGAATGTATGTCAGCATCCAGAAGAGACATAAGATCCTCTATAAGAGGAGACAAGGGTCTTAAGTGAATAATCAGCTACTTAAAACATCAGCCAGAGAGACCATCAACTAAACAAATATCAAAACAAAAAAAAATATCCTATCTATTAGTTGAATTTCTGCTCTTCAGATTCACCAGTGCAAACTCATGTGCCTCCTATGCAACCACATTTACAATCAAGCTTGGCAAACCAGTGAAGAACACAGCCAGCCTCCCTACAAGAACTGCTCCGTCGCTTATCTAACCACATTTCCCAAGAAAGACTTGCCCCAAACATATTTCTTCTGTACCCCAGAAATTCAAACTTTGGCCTATCACCTGAAAGAACAAAGCGCTAGGATAAGGTAAACACATAGACATACATGTGCACACACATTCATGCACAGAACACAGAACTCCAAAGATGACCTAGAGTGAAGGGAGGACACAGCTGACAGAGAAGAACGGCCTTCACACAGCCATGTCTTTGATGCCCAAGACTGCATGTTTCTCCATGGAATGCTGCTTTCAGAGAATGACACACTTGCTCAATTCACAATCTAGTAGCTTGCAGCTCTCAGCAAAAAGCTTTAAATGGTAGCTACAGGAAGAACAACAAGTTATCTGGGAAAAGCACAATGTTTTAATACCATGCAGTTTAATAAAAAACCAACCAAACAAAAAAAGTTGAACTTAAATACCATGACTGCCCTTGTTTCTATGTTAGAAAACTTGAGTCTCCCTGAAGTAAAGATCATCACCAGAGTGTAAAACAACCTCCTTCCACTTACTGAACCAAAGCTACTATCCACACACAAAAGACGCTACTGGAAATTCATGTAACTTACTGAAGTCCAGCAATATGGACTGACCAGACAACTGAACCTGACTACCATCGTGCTGCTGCAGAAAGGACAGTCCTACTTCCCTCCTCCATCCCTGGGGCAGGCACCTCCCTGGGGCAAGGTGGGATTTCTGAATCTACAGCTACCACATCCACCTGGCTTGAAACACAAGTTCACAGGGTATAGAAGTAAGGTGGGAAAGGATCTTCAGACTCACTTAACTGGGTAGACAGAGCCCCAAAGGTGGTGCCTCACCATGTGCAGCAAAGCTGACCAGACCCTACTGCTGCCAAAAGAGAGAGTTCTGCCCCTTCCCAAACACTCAGGCAACGCTGACTTGAAAAAAAATCAGGCTCCCCAAATCAGGTTTCGGTAGCCCATAGAGGCTCACAAACCTCACCACCATGTAAGGGAAGGCCAGGACAGCACCTTCTGGCAGCAGGACAACCTCAACCGCCTCAACCACTCGTGAAGCAGAAGTGAGGCTGTACAGACTCCCTGCTGGAAACGTGGAAGGAGCCCGGAGAAGTTCAGCACATCCAGTTCTCAGCCTCTTTCTCATCCCAAGCATAAAACAAAACAAGGTTTCAACTCAAATAACAGCATTCTTAACAGTAGGAAACTGATTATTATGGGTCTTTTTCTCAGTGCCTGCAATGAAAGGAGGGGACAGGGGAAAACACACAAAGTGGAAGATACCCAAAAACTGAAAAGGAGCCTGAAGTCCACTCAGAGCTAGTATTAATTAATGTAAGACTTTCACATCCCTGGACATCAGAAAATTCATCCTTATCTCCAGGAAATGTAACACATACCAAGTACAACCAGCTGTTCCCAGAATAACAGTGCTGGAAGTGGCAAGTGATGTGGATTTCAAAGCAAGACCTACACGAATGCTTTTTGCATTAATTAAGTAATCCACTCAAGTGTAGACTGCGCTTCTAAAAGCGCAACATCTGGGCCTCCATGGCTCATGCAGTACATTTTAGTAAGTCAGCCTTGAGAGACTGCCTGGAAATTTTAGGGAAAAAAAATCACATTTGGCAAACAGGGTCTGTCTTATTAAAACGATTCAGGTAACTCAGAGTACCCTTTCCCTGCCTGCTATTTAATGTACTTTTCACTGGCTTTCCACACCTCACCTTCAGAGTGTCACCTTGCAGGGAACAGAGCTGCAAACAAGCTGAGATTCTGCTGTATCTCCCAACATTGACATGCTGGTCCCTTTTGCCTCCTTCCACATGACAACCATCTCTCCCTAGATATCCCCCAACCTCTACAGTCTAACAACTGGTTCTGGGGTTTTTTGTCACTATCCAGGAAAACCTGCGAAGAACTGACCCCTTTTTAGGAACAGAGGAAAGAACTCTCTCCCCTCATTCAAAATGGACAATATCGGGTTGTTTAAGGTAGGCTATGCAAGAAATCCTCTTGACAGAAAACATACACTAACCCGTGACACACCCCGCCCCCTAACACCATGTCAGGCATCTTTAATTTAGTTGTGTTTCCAAAAAGGAAAGTAAAACTGCAAGCCATCAAACTTAAGAACCAAATCTATGTGGGTTTTCACTAAGTATGCACTAAGATGAGCAACGAAATGAAACCTTTTCTTACCCTCTTATTTCAGCTTCGAACCAGATTTTAATTTTCTTCCAGTATTTCTGAAAGAGATCCCCCTTCTTCCATTTTCTACACCAGCAAAGAAAGGTGCTAAAACCAGTAGGGATAGGAGCCAAATGCACTCCCCTTCAAACATCACTGGAATTTTTTTAGCGCTGTGAAAACACAGATACTGCAAGGCCACATCCAGTTTAAGAATCCGAGGGGAAAAAGAACCCAAAACATTCTCTATGACTATTTTTCTGCTCTTTAGACAAATCCCATGGGATTACATGATTCATCTCTCATATACTATGTGAGATCAAAATCAGAGTGCACTCTTCACATTCAGACGTGATCGTTCTCATCAACCTACTTAGGTAAGAAAATACCCATTACTCACTAGTGAATACCTCAGAAAACTGGAAGGAAAAGGGTATCCAGTTCTGAGGAAAGATATAACACAAGGAAAACAGCAAAGCCACCACCAATTGAAAAAAAACCTAGATTCCATTATGCATATATGAAGCAATTTGAGTACTAAGAAATTTTTTTCTATTTTAATAGCTCCATGCACAGCATTATCACTGGATTTATTAACTGAAGGCATTGCTTAGATCAATTCAGATTTCGAATTCAGCTCATTTTAAATTTTTTCCCCTAAGGGGGCAATCGTAAGTTCTCTTCCCCCCTCTCAGCTGCATATTTTTATGAAATGTTCAGGAATTCAATGTGTTCAGTACCTCCTCCTCTTTCACATTTGGATTAAATGGGCAAAGCCGTGACAGTGAAGGGAGAGAAACATGCATTTTGGTTTCCTAGGAAACCAGACTAAAACAGAACTCTAGAATCCATCTCTTGATAACATCTATTCAAAATATTACCCAACTTGAAGTTCACAAAAATGTAAACAAACCAAAACCCAACAACAAAGAAAACCAAACCACAACAGCAAACCCACAACCCCCACCTCCATTATCTAATTGTTTTCCATCCCACGCTAGGCTGCAGTTGCCATCTCCCCTCACCGCAACTCCTGCTGCGATTCCAGCCCATCTCTTCTCTCCACAGCAGCCTAGATGTTGTCAAACCCACGTCTCCTAAGTCCCACCAGTGAGAACCCACTGTACCAAGCAGAAGTTACTGAGGAAACACGCACACGTCAAACTACACAAACAGCAAAATGTTTTAACTCCTACAGAATCTCTGTTCAGAAAATTAACAGAACAAAAAGCCCAGAAGAAGCCTTTAATATAACGTGATATGAGCTGGAAAATTAATCTAGAGGCCCTCAAGCCTTTTCTATGCTAAATGTTCTTGTTCTATGTAGTTTTCACCTTGATTGTTTTCCTTGTGTTTTTGTTATGAATCAAATCAACTCACATTCCTAACTATCATAAAACAAAAGAAGCAGGACTAGACTAGAGAAGCCAAAAATCAAAGTACACTAGAATCCAAAAACAAATATTTAAGAGACACTCGTTGATGGCAAGCTCTACAGAAAGCTGAAGTTCTGTTCTTCCCTTAAGAAATTTTGAAGAACTCAGGACGAATTGAGACATGTTGTTTGCTACCTCAAAAAATTCAGATGCATAACCGTTACAATACTAACTGGAAATATCACAACTGATATATTAATGAACATAATGTATTTAAAAAAATTATTAATTACACAGTATTTGGAAGGTCTCCTAGCTTTTAAATTATTATATCGTAATTTCTAAAATTAAAAGTAAATTACTCTTGGTATTTCTGTCTTGGACTTGGAGGACCGACCCTTAAATTCAGGGGTCATAAAACATCAGACATGCAGAAGGAAGAAGGAAAAAATTAGCATATGCTTTTAATGGAAATGCAAGAGTCACAAAAGTCCCGAGGCAAAAGCTGCCTTGTCATTTGCTTTTTTTGCGCTGGGAATGAACAAAATCAAAAAGCCTTAAAGCATAATTTGACATAATAAATAAAAAAATTCTCTATCTTTCAGAATCCTAAAAAAAAAGCCTAACAATTGAATGCATACAGCATTTATCAGATATCTACCGTTTTCCTTTATGGAAAAGACATCCAGAGTTGAGATGACAAATGAAAGCAGGAAGAGTGCAAAGTTTCTAGGGCAAAATACTTTAAAAAGGAGCTGTATGCAAGTTTCTCTGGCCCTCAGTTTTCCTAAAACTAGTTTGCATGGTCATGTGACACAAGCAAGGACTGGCAATTTTTACCAGTTAATGTAGCAACAGTAGAGTCAATGACAGCACTGACTAGTGCTTGGCCACATTTCTCCTTCTCATCGAATTCAGATTTCACATTAATTCATTTCTGTGCACAGACTGATTTTTTTCCTGTAAAACTTAAGACAGACAGGGAAGGCATAGCACATTCTAGAAGTCACAAATTACATCTTTGAAGACTGAAGTTAAAATACATCAAGTTTCGTTTCGGTTGTCATTTCCACACCTTTTCCCACAGAAACTAGGAAACAATTAGCCCAATCTCTCTGTGGGGTAAAAGAAAAACATGGGGAAAACCTAGTATTAGGAGGTTGCAATTCCTTACAGGAAATTTTAGTCTAAACAGGAAAGAAGTTTGACAAATTATGCCAAGGACAAAATTGTCTTCTGGACATCTACTGAGGACAGTGAAACCCTGCAGACTACTTGAACCTATCTCAAATACACAAGACTCACAGACTGTAGAGGAGGCACCAGCCACAGGTTGTCAGCCAGTTCCTACTGACTGATCCTCATGATCACAAGAGGCACTAAGAGAACAGTTAATGCTGTAGAAAGCTGGTTAGTATGGTTAGAAGTAAGTAATTTACTTTAGAAGTCCCTGACTGTAATTTATCTTCTGAAGGCTGGCTCTGGAGGAATGCATTCAGGTATGCTTAAGACAAAAAACTCCTGCTTTGAATATCTGGAAAGGCTTAAAAGAGACTTTACTTCCTCCACTGCATCTGTCTAATGCTACCAAGCTGAGCTGATCACTGAGAAACACGACTGAGATCAAAGATTTTACACCGCTTTCGGCAGAATATTATTGATTCTACAGCAAAATAAAGACTTTTGACAGATGCAACTAAAACTAGAAGAGGCAAAATGAAACACAAAGACTTTGCTGCAGAAATTAAAAAAACTCTTTGTCTAATCACACCATTAACAAGACAAAGATGGACGAAGCCCATGAACCTTCCTGGTGAACCAGATGAGCAGAAAAAAACCCCATTTATTAGAAAAATATCAAAATGTCATTTTGACACACAGAAAGAAAAACTACTATGTAGTCAGAGTACAGATGTGTTCTTTTCAAGCAGTGCACCTAACAGAACATTAGATTTGGCTGTTATGCCTGCAAATCTGTTTACTCAGCAAGAAAAGATTGCCTAAATTATTTAGCCAATGCAAAAGAAGACTCCAAGTCTTCTATAAAAAGCAATTGTATGGGACAGTGTTTCAAAAACAGCTGCACTTTATTACAGCATTTTGCCAGAACACTACAGCATTTATAAGGGGAACTTGAGATGAAGAATAAATTCTCAGTCTAACTGTAACCACTGTAAACTGTTTAGCCCTCAACCAAGGCATTTTGATTTTTAAAAAGCTGTATAAATTTTGCTCTAGAAACTTGTACAAATATTAAGAATATATGTTAGTAGGAAAAAAACATGCAAGTCACTAGAAGGTTTTAGAATTAGCTGTTATGAGCAAGCCACACAGCAGTCTCAGCATGTCGTTGAGCAGCAAAACAGACTTAAGTAATGCTGATGTTACGAAGCCTGAGATCTTAAAACAAAAAATAACGTTCATGCCACCCACAAACAATATCAACAGTTATTCTTCAATGGCTAACCTAATCCCTCAAGACATCCCAGTGCATCTTCCAACTTTGCTCCTATAAGCAAGCATTGTCTTTGCTGCATACCTTGCACAGCACGGAGCCTGCTGTCAGTACTCAAACACAGAGAAACAGGAACACATTGGCTTTTTTTTAATCAGAAGTTGTAGGATACAAACCTCCAGGAAGATACGATTCACTTGCCGTGTCATCTCCATCATCTCCATCTTCATCATCACGACTCAATAAATTATTTACAGCAAGGTTTACATCAAGATTTGTTCGCTGGAGCTCCCGAATAATAATACTTCTGGACTTTCCTTGTAGAACAACTTGTGCCTGTAAGAGCAGAGTATTATTGGTTACTGGTCTTTCTCAGGTCACCAATCACCACTGGTAAGAAAAGAATGCTTCATTCTACAAGAAGTGCAATAAAACCCAAAAGTCAAACCTAGTACATACAGGCAAAGCCTCGTATCAATTTCTTGTATGAGATATCCAGCCTTCTCTCAGTTTCAGTCAGGCCATTGAATTACAACTTTGGTGCTGAATTTCCTAAGGGAATGCTAGAGTCTACTTCTTGGAATGCTTAACGCTGTAGTTGAATGATAAGCAAAATCTATAGAAACGTACAGAATAGTCTAACCTAGATGTGTTTAAACTTGCTGTGTTAAAGAGAGTTTGCAATCAACTGTTGTTCCGAAACTAAACCTCAATCCACCTTTTACACTGGTTTCTCTTTCCACTGCCCTTCAAAACACATACAACCACCTCACTACCTCTATTTTTCTCATCACTCTACTTCTGAAGGCTTATCTTCAACACTTTCTGCAGCATTTAAGATTTTATTAACAAAGTGCAAATGCAGATAAAATAAATATTAAACATATACAATGAATTTACAAAAAACCCCAGGGAATTCTGGTCTATTTCACCAAGCCTAGAACTCAGAACACCTTGTTTTCCCAGATTACTCTCTACTCAGTGTCAGAAAAGACCAGAATTCTGGAAGATCACAAACTGTGTGAAGAACCTGAGGAGTGAGCACTGAGTACTTTCGTATCACAGTAAAAATGAGGCACCAACTAAAATGGTCTGTTTACAAGCCAAAAAAAGAAAGAGACATTCTAATCACACAAAGGTCATAACATTGTATGCCAGAATTGGATTATAGGTTGGACCAGATGATCTTCAAGGTCCTTTCCAGCCTTATCTATACTGTGATACTGTGAAGCTCAGATTTTCAAGACCCTGTAGAATGTATGTTATGTAGACCATCTGTGAAGATGATTCCCATTGCTCTACTTCAGAGTTTCCTCAAAAAAAAATGTTTTAGATACCTTCTGTTTTAAAGGCAAAGTATGCTGTTTAAAAAAAAAACAGGTAGATCAGCAGCCAGTTTTAAATGAATAGTTAAAATACATTAACTAGTCACATATTTTGAATATATTAGTTTCTTCAACTATAGAGAAAAATGTTTTAACAGACTCCATTTAATCTCACAATGCACACATCAGCTTCTTTAGGTTTTAGTGCATTAAGAGGCAAAAGCGGAGCAATTTTAACCCAACATTCATCAATTGCATTCATAAAAAGTTAAGTAGAGCTGTCCATGAAGAAAAATTATTAGTATTTTAAAGAGTTTAAATATATTTAATATCTTTCATTTAAATCTACCATGTATCACTTCTTCTACCAAATGAGATTAAAAAGTCTACCTGCCCCCCTTCATTACACTCTTTCAAGAAACATAATGCTGGACATTTTTCTCAAATGTTTGATTTTCAATCTCCCATCTCGAACTGAACATGGCCTTCCTCATGTAGATTAAACACATACCTCGTCTGGGGGAAGTTTGGGAAACAAAAATTCTAGAATCCAAAAGTCTATTACTCCCACTAAGAATAAACCCAATTCAGGTAGAGAAAGTCAATCTCTACAATTATATCCATTACTCCTTGGAGAAAGTGCACTACTACAACCCATTTCTTTACACATGCTGTGAGGAACTCTCCAAGTTTTTGGCACCAAGCAGTTTCTCCTTCAGTACCTGTGAAATGAGTTCCTCTGGAATGACTGATGCTGGAATCACCGGTTGTGGTTGACTCCCCAGCAGTCCAGATCCTCTGTCGCGTCCTGTGCGTATAACTCTGGTCTGCCTTCGAGAGTCTCGGGCTCCAGCAGATGATCTACCAGAAGATCCTCCTCCACTTCCGCCAACCCCTGAACTCCAGCGACTTCTAGAAGATTGAGATTATTTTTTTTTTTAATACAGCAGCATAGTTTAGGGACTACTTCAACAAGTCTTTAGTTTTATTATTCATAACTTGTAAACAGCCTCTGAAAAATAACTGCAGCTTGACTTCATAGACAAAACGTATTTCTCAAAACCAGTAAGAACAAAAGCCCCAAGCAACTGACAAACTTCTGAAATACACAGAGGAAATAAAAAACCAGGACTGCAACTGGAAGTTGCACTCTTTCCTACCCATGTAGTTGTGTGGATACACACAGAAATACACATACAGCTCCAGTCCCAGATTTTCTAAAAGCAGCAGCAGCATAACATCTAACACTCAGTTGTCAACTTCCTGCTACAGAATCACCAGTGCAGCAGCTTCATGGTCAGTGGCTCTGACAGAAGGTCATTATATTCGGATGGGTCTTAAAAAGACTCTAGTAACTGATTTACATTAAGAAATTGTTTAAGATTGCACTGGAAAAATCAAGTAACCTTCTTTACTGCAAAAGAAATCTCACACTAGGTGGTTCTCTGATCCTCATGGGTGGTTTTCAAGTGATACAATACTTTGTAGCTATTCCTATTGCAGAAATTTATACACTGCAAAAACATGCCAGAACGAATGAACAGCTTTTTCATTTCTATGAGTCAGTATCAAAACAGGAGAGCAATAAGGCAGTGATTTTTAGAAATAGACAATTCATCATCATTACAACTAATCTTAATTACCACCACACAACTGTGTCACTAGAATAGGGTTTGAACGCATGACAAGATACTCTGTTGCCATGAGAGTCAAGAGACTCTAGTTTGATCTTCCAGGTAAATTTTATCGTGCAATCTACCTTAAAGGAGGTTGGATATGGTATTATTGCTTTTTAATAATCAGTATCAGCAGAACTTTTCTGCTATCAATCACTGTAAATCTCAATCTCCTTTCAAGAAAAACACTTAAAATTACACATGAAAAAAAGTAGGTTCTCTGTAACAGTATCTAATAAATTTATGTTAAAAGTCTATCACTTCTAGCTATTAAAAGTAGGTAAGAATATGTGTGTTACATTTTATGGCTTAAGTTGATGACTAACATACTTCTATTTTTTTATTGGGTTTTTTTTTTTTACTCCTGAAAAGACCACACATCCACAGAGCATCTTGAGTGTCTGCCTAAGACAAGGCCTTGTCAAACACAGCCACATTTTCAGGATTCTTGCCAGTGACCACACAGACAATGATAAGACATAAAGCAACTCAACAATGGCTTTAGGCAAAGTCTTGTCTCACGAGTTAGAAAAAAGAATTCTAAAAAAAAAACTCCAAATGGAAAAACAAAGAAGAATGTTGCCTAATTTTAAATAAAATGAGCCAGTTAATCTATTCTAAAGGTGGGAAAGTGACTGATGGGAAAAGAACAGGGCCAAAGGAAAGTCACTCTACCTACACAGCAATTCCCAATTCAAGTCTCAGCATGAAGGTGGGTTTAAAGTAAAGGTTTTGCATTAGATATTAATACTTACTGCAGATTTTTCTACTATTCTTTATATATTCTATATATCTATATAGAGAGAATATATACTCTCTACTTTAAGTTATAAACTAAGAATGACATAAATTAGACATTCCAACAGTTAAAACCATCTCTATTCATATAATAATTCAAGCATCCCAGTGTCCCCTAACTTGGTCCTGTTGAGGAGAATAAGGGCATAGCCATTGCTACTAAAATAAATATTAATATATAATGGAAATATTTCAGCTCATTTCTGTTCACCTACAAGTGTACCACATCTGTTCCACTGTGCAGCAGAGCATGCTATAGCAATTTTTCAAATCCAGTTGTCTAAGCTAAGGGCTCCACAGTTCGAATGTTTTTAGACCCAATTTATTAACTTAATTATTCCTTTCATTTAACAGACTAGTTCCAGTGCCTACTGCTACTCTACTAGTTCAGTGACTTCCAACTACCTAGTTCTGAAATACGCATGGGAAGACATTGGGAACTCTTCAGGGTTGGTCTCCTAAGGACACAGCTCCGAACAATTTTAACCAGCTAAAAATAACAAGGAAAAAAATGCCTCACTTCCCACAATAAGCTTTGAAAGATGACAATACCAGTTTGCCTTTAACGTTTAACACATGGATTTTTAGGTTCAGATGCACAATGTTTTCACAAAAAGTCTGGTGAGGTAATGAGGGTGGGTCATTTTTCGTGCAAATAAGGCCCAAATGAAATCAGTTTATTAGGTAATACTATAAGCAACAAATCTGCTGTCACGGAAAAGCTGTAGCTGCTACCTCTTAAAAATCATTCACATGTAGAAATGAGAGTTTGTAAACACAGTTCTCCTTACAGCAGCCAGAAACCTTAAGAAGCAGCACAGTGCAACACATCTTACAAAACCGAAGAGATCACTGCGACTATTTAATGATTTACATTTCTATAAAAAGGGACACCATCAATTTTAAAGCTAATGATGAGAAAACTGAATCTGTACAGCACATTTACCATATAGTACAATTTTAAACGTTTTCAGCAACAATCTTTTCCAAATGTTCCCTTCCTACTACGCATTATGTTAAGGACCCACACGGGTCATGACTGGCCGTGGCTTGGGGAAGAGGAGAGGCAGGCACAATACAGTGGAGCACCCAAAGATAATGAGGGCTCTTCCTGCATAAAAGCACTCATTTTCCTTATGCTTCCAGCCTGTCACAGTTTAAATTGATAGTGTCCCTCTAAAAAACTGCTTTTCAAAAATCAAGGAATTAAAAAAACATACAAAAAGAGACAACACAACCAAAACGAAGTTATTCTCCACACATGTATGAAGAACTCTCCATATCCTAGATAGTGAAGTGTCACTTAAATGTCTGCTATTTTAACCAAATTGATAAAAGGGGTTTTTTTATTATATTCTACCTACACAACTGCTGTAATTATACGTTCCCTTATACATACTGCATACAATTTATGTATGTGTATACACATATACTCAAATATGGAACAAACAGATTGCAGCCTCAATCCTATCAAAACTTACCCAAGGGTGTTGCCTGCCAGTCTGCCCAGAGTTTCAGAACCAGACAGAAACCATGGGGAGTCACTAGTCCTGCCTGGCCTGGATGTCCTTCCTGCCCCTGAGCCACTGCTCAACTTTGAACTGAAAGTAAAAGATGGTAAATCAGTCACAAAACAATCCCAAATGGGTTAAGAACAAAACCTGGAATCCCAGGTTGAAATTCTCAGGGACTTAGTCTGGTAACATACCAGCTTAAGCAACACCCTTGGGGAATATTCCAAACTAATCTAACTGTATATTAAAAGCAAAAGAAAGTGGAAAGCATGCCTAACAGACCTTATGTACATTGGCAATCCATAACCGCACAGTTGCAAATACATATTAAGCTAATTAGTGATTTGAGTTAGCCACTGTGCTAAGTCTTGTGTTAGCATGTATGCACAAATTGTAATCAGCAGGAGCTCTATCCATAAACCTGACCCTGGGTACACTACTTCAATATTAAGGGGTTTACATTCAAACACGAACCATTCAACAGTCCTGTTTAAGGGGGACTTACCTGAACTGAAGACCACAGGTCTAGAAAGTGAGCCTCACCAGGTGGCATCACTTTCAGAGTGGAATACACATGAAGCTTAACAATTTAACACGGCTCCTTTCATAAGGATTATTTTTGGAGGAGTTTGTTTCTTGAAGTTAAAGAGACCCTGTCTCACTTCTTTTAGAATCCCATCTACTACTCCTTCCTGTACCAGTTTGTCAAGTTAGGCTGTTTGGCTGCATCACCAGTAACCACTGTGTCCCTACTCAAAGTATCCATTCCAAAAGCAATCTACTTCAAAACCAAATAAAAACAACACCAAAATAACAGTCAAGCTGTTTACTGAGTTCAAAGGAATGTTTTAGAAGAAAAGCTTTCTTACCCATCACTATTTTCGGGTTTACCCAATTCCAATCTGTCTGGCTGAACAGAAAAACCAATCCTGCAGACTCTACCATCCTGTATTTAAAACAAAAAAAAGCAAGTGTTCAAAATTGAAATGTTAGACAGAAAAAATACGAACACAAGTCTTCAGTTACTGAAGAATGTAGATCAATTTAATTATAGAAGAACTCATTTTAACTGTACGGTTTGTTACCTGAGAAGATTTCAGTAATTTACCTCAAGAAGAAATGCAGCATGATTTGGTCCCACCACACACTGTTTAATAGTGGCCTGCTCCAACACATTCAAAGGAGGGTGGCTGAAAACAAGAAGTGAGAATATATGTATAACATTTTAAAACCTTTAAAGTCTGAAAAAAAAACCAAAAACCTAGTTGTATATGAAATGAAAGATGTGCAGCAACGGCCACCAATAGCAAAAACATTCAAGAATCACTAAAGATGTGCATTAGTTGAAGCAACTCTGATGTATTTTTGGCTGATGAGCATGTAAAATGCAGGGACAAAACCCTTAAAGGTGACAGTTCTCAATTAATGCAATCAGCAATAAAAAACAGGGTTGATACTTCAAAGTAAGGAGTCATCTCATAAGGAGGATCTTTAACAACATAATTTATCATAACTGAAAACCTCCCATTCTCTTGCTATGTTATCCGAAGCCTTTATGGACTTCGGTATTAGTACTGCTGATGATTTCTAAGGCTGTGTTTCCAGTACAATCACCTGCTTCTTGTTGCTGTTAAAGAAATTGTACTTTCCTAAATGATTTACAACAGCCCGTGGCATTCCTTACCTGTTTAAATTATATTTATTCAGCTTCTCTGAAACTTCCCTTAATCTGAAACAAAAAGAAGGGAAGCTGTTATTTGACAACGTACTCCACAGTACACGACACCCACTTACACAGCATATTTATGACACTGTGGGAACAACTTACCACATTTAATGGAACTTGGTATAAATATTACTTGGTGCTGGGAGTCTGTGTAAGAACTAGATAGTGTTCTGCTTCAAATTCAGTTTTTATTTTGGAGGTTTTTTGCTTTGAAATTTTACCCCTGCCACAGAACCACAGAACCATTGTGTGCACAGTAATGCCCCGCTACTTTGCGGTTCGCTTATCACAGCTTCAGTACATCGCGGGGTTTTTCCCCATGAAGACACCCTGGTCTTCCTTTGATTCCTCACGGTATTTCTCTCACCGTGCATGCTCAGAGTGCCTCTGCCACCCCTGTGCCAGGGGGCAGGACTGCCACAGCCCCCAGGGTGGGACAGCTCATCTGGGGGTCAGCCGGACTCCGTCCCTTATGAGCGTGTGCTTTATATACACTGTGTCAACTTCACTGAGGGGGGTGCGGGGGCAGCTCATGGCACGGGCTTAAAGCCACACTCCCACCCGGGACAGCACGAACTCCCAGCACCCTGACCCTACCCTGGCTCTGAGCGCATCTGGCAATGGTCCCATGTGCTGTCGGGAGCCCAGCGAGCGGCGGCCCTGAGGCAAGTCTGGCGAGTGCCAACACCAGGCACCAATGCACCCCATACCCACCCCGGTTTAAGCATATTTCACTTTTTTTGTCAATTCCTCCATCATCTGCCATCCTGGGGTGGGCACCTGCATTCAAATCTGCAAATCTGCCTGATATCTAATGTGAAACATGTCAACCCTGGGGCAGATGGAGTCCCACTAGCTGCAGAGGAGCAGGGTCCCACAGGCCATGGAGGGGAGGCTGATGTGGCTCCACACCACAGCCACGGGGAACCTCACAAATTCCCCGGGGACGTCCTGGGCAGGGAGGGGTCAGAAGAGATCCCTTTTTCCTCTGTCCTGCCACAGGGTGCAGGGAGGTGCCAGGAATGCCCTCCAGTGCTCTGGGGCTGAGGGCAATGGGCATGGTTTGTTTGCATATTCATGAACCGTCTATCTTCACGGATTATGGGTTTTGCGGATGTCACCCAGTCCCTGATCCCCGGAAAATTCAAGAGGTTGCTGTATTTCTGCAGGTTTCTCAAGTCGCTGCTCCTGCCTTGTTACAACCATTTACAACTTCACACACAAAATACACATATGAAGCAATGAGCATTAACTGTTGATACACTTGCATTTCCCTGTCTAAGCTTGCATAGAGAATCCCAGAGCAGACAGGATTATAATTTTAGGAAATCCAAGTATGTGGCACTTCAGAGACAAAAATATGACAGTAAATTTCCAAAACCAGAAATTCTGAGTAGTAGAAGAAACAATCCAGAGAAACATCTTTATAGGGTTATGTAAAATATACCTTCATGAAACTGTAAAGAATCTTTCCAAAAGCACTTGCATCTCACTTTGCACCTTCCCAAATGGAAGAGCAAAACACAAAAAGGAGCCAACCCACAAACCACTCTTGCTTAGAGGATAGTGTCCAAAAGTGGCAAGCAGCAGAGTAATTTCCCAGGTAGTTTCTAATTCACTTAGAAAAAAGATCCTCTACAGGCAGCAAGGACACTCTTCCAATACCAGGCAGGCAGCTCAGGCTCCTTTCCTCCCAAAAGAGACAAACAATCTGAAAAACCCTAGGGCTTCCAATTGCATTAAGAGCATTTACATTTTATCAAGATACTATAAAATCTAGATGAATCTTGTAAAAATTATGCAAGGTCTTCTTAATTAGGAAAAAACCCCTCAGCTTTGGTACCATGTCCATCCTAGCACAAATCAGCAACACCTTTCTAAACCTAGCAAAAATACATGCACACCAGCACTGCTCTCCTCTCTCTGAATCCATGTCTTTAAATCCTTTATTTTCACTTGCTTCACTTCAGTTTCTACACACAGACTGCTATGGACAGCTGACTTCAGCCACTTACAAATCCTAAGCATGAGAAAGAATACAGATGCGAGGTACAACAGTCAAATCTTTACATTATCAACAGTGTTTAAAGCATTTGATGTGATGGAAAAAATATATATGTCTGTTTGAGAAACAAGGCAATTTATACTGATAGAAATAACTTTCATGCCCAAGAAGAAAGGACCACAGTGAAAAGACAGCAGGAAGGAAGTGAACGTGCTTAGAATTGCCTTTTGCTGTCCAAACCAATTTGCTGGTTTGTAAGTAGGCGATTTCACACTCCCAATTTCCAGCCACAACTACACAGGCAGATAAGGTTTCTGTGAAGACACCCCACAAAAGGAGAAGAGAAAAAACAAACTTCACGTGCAATCTGTGTGAAAGGGAGCCCACAAGACTGAACTACTGTGGGAGACTGTGAAATGAACCCTGAGGATGAAGGGCACACGCTCACAGCTTATCGTCCGGTTTTATAAAGCAAACACGAATCTGCTGCATAATGTGTGACAAGTTAAACATCCCTCAAGTTTCATATCTTAAGTGTATCACCAAGCAGCTTCCCACAGGAATCCTGAGCAATTTCCCATCAACATCTCTCTCTTGGCAAGAATGAATTATAATTATAGAATACGAAAATCTGCCTTTAAATTCAGTGCACTGACTGCAAAAAAAGCTGATGTCAATAAAGTAGAACTTTATTGGCAATGGTTACCAGACTAGTCTATCAGCAATCTTTAAAGCTTTCTTATCTGAGCCTTGTGCCACAAAATCTGAGCACTACCAAAGAAAGATACCCTATAATTTGAAAAAAATCATAATTCTTTTCTATCTGTAAGAAAAATAATGATGCAATAGCAAAGAAATATGCACAGAAAGCTAAGACTTGAATACTCACTGAGAGCAGGTCTACCTGCAAGAAGCACAGGTCAATCTAAAGTTGTTGAAAAGAGGCTGCTGTCAACATTTAAGAGAAGAGAGCAAAGGATATAAGCAACAACGTTGAAAATACTAAACTTACATAGAAAATAAAAAATTTCATGGCCCAACCAGCTCATATGCAACTGCTGTAATAGCAAAGTTACAGAGTACTTCAGAAAGCTTAGAGATGCATGAGGGCTGGAATGTGATGCAGAACATCACTGAGTGAAACAGGAGTTGTTCCCCAGCTCCATGTCCCCGATGAGCTCCTGGTTTCACCCCCAACTCCTCCCCTTCCTTGTGCTGCCACCAGCATTCTCAAGAACACCAGTAACAAAATTAAATCAGCAGGGAAACAAGAACAAAGTAGAAAGATATGTTTGTATATTCCATATGGAGAATATGTCTGTGCAAATAAAAACCCTAAATAATTTCACAAAAATATTGCACAATTGCAGGGTATTGTACCACTGCACCTCTGAAGGAAAAAGCAATGCAATCATTTCAACTGATGGTGCACTGGAGGAACAGGTACAGGCAGAGATGATTTAATCAGTTCTGGCATTAAGGAAGGTCAACATTTCCAGTAAAACCTTTCTTCAAAGGACCAAATTAGAAGCAACACGTATTTTGATCACAAACAAGCAGATTTTTGGGGAAATGCACTAGCTTGGCAATGCTTTCAGACAGAAAGTTTGGTGATGATAACTCCTGTATCAAGACATTCTTTAAATATTCTTATTGAAATTCATCCAAAAGCAGCTGGGAGGAAAACAAAGTCACTTACTCCAAGCCAAGTAGGGATTTTTTCAATTTTACGTTTTGCAACTACAATTTCTAGCCTCTACAAACTGACTAGAATAGAATGGAACTACGTTCACACTAAGCAACAAAGAGGCTCTAGGTCAGGACTACAGCAGCTCAGATTCACACAGGTTCACAGGTTATTCCAAGTTGGAAGGGACCTACAGGATCATCTAGTCTGATTTGAAGAATCAGAAATTGACAAATTTAGTGTGTTAGGTAAGGGCATAGAGATTTAGGGATTTTAGTGAATTAGTGAATATTTAGTGAATTTCTAGTGAATTTTAGAAGGATTAGTAGACTTCAGGACCATT
>WEKX01011693.1:289915-305518 GCA_013390025.1 Pitta sordida
TCTTAAACTGGGGAGCCCAGAACTGCACACAGTACTCAAGATGTGCTCTGACCTGTGCTGAGTAGAGGGAAGAATAACTTCCCTAGTCCTACTGGCCACACTGTTCCTGATGCAGGCCAGGATGCCATTGGCCTTCTTAGCCACCTGAGCACACTGCTGGCTCATATTGAGTTTTCTGTCAATCATTACTCCCAAATCCCTCTCCATTTCACCACTCTCCAACCACTCCTCCCCCAGCCGATAGCGATGCATGGGGTTGTTATGTCCAAAGTGAAGAACCCGGCACTTAGTCTTGTTAAATCTCATACTGTTGGAGTCTGCCCATTTCTCTAGTCTGTCAAGGTCCCTCTGAAGGGCCCTCCTACCCTCTGGCAGTTCAACATTTGCCCCCAGCTTGGTATCATCTGCCAACTTGCTGATGATGGACTCAGTTCCCTCGTCCATATCATCAATAAAGATGTTGAACAGTGCCGGGCCTAACACTGACCCCTGTGGGACTCCACTAGTGACTGGCTGCCAGCTTTCCCACATGACACCTATTCATCACATGATATTACTTCTTTCAAAGTCCATTTCTATTTCCAGGTAAGTCTATCTCAGGACCTTTTCATCACAGCTTGCTTTATAAAACCAAGTTAGGTTCAAAAATGCAAGAGAGTTTCAGAGAAATTTCATTTCAAGATACTATGTATGGGACATATAAACTGGATTTCAGTGTATTTATAACAACTTTGCCCTATTTAAATAATTGATTAAATACACATAAGCAGAATCTTGTTTGTGCTTTTAGTCAATTTCTAAGAACAAAAATCTTCTCTTTTAAAGCAAGTAGGCAGGTTGTCTCAAGAATTATTTTTATTTATTTTAATTATTTATTTTATTATTTTTGAAGACACTATAGACTTCTATAATACATGTTCACTACACACCCCCAACAGCCCTACCTTGCCGGTCATCCTGCAGGAACATACGACCTTCTCAATACTTTCATCAGGTCAGCAACAGTTCACAGACCAACAGACAACGTGTAAGACACAAGGCAAATCTTTCTTACTGCTTTAAGGTTTTAGAATAATTCAATTAATGTATGCTCACCTTTCCCCTTGCATGTTAGGAAACCAGAAGTTACAAGAATAAAAAAAATACAACAAACCCCCCCCACACCTAAATGATCTGCATCTGCAAGACCTCCTCAGATAGGTACACAGTGAATTGTAAACACAAATCTTATGCAGCAAGATGTAAATAATTTTCTCCTTAAAATTTTACTTGCTGTTGAAGAGAAACAGTATTTTCAGGTGCTAATATCTAATGTGACATTTTGCAGCTTTGATCAAATAACAGTACATCCAGCACATTTGGTTTTAACTATTACGTAAAACAATTTCTGCCATCTCAGAGATTAATTTCTATAATAACTTAAGGAAAGCTATTTTTCTTTTTTTGCTGCAACTTTAGACTAGCTTTTTTAAATGCCAGCTAGTCTTTAAAGAACACACAGTAAAAATCACTGAAGCTACTCAATCCAAACAAAGATTTAACCACAGATGTAAAATACAATGTTCACACATTGCCTGTCTCCTGAAGAACACAAGTCTTCCTGTACCTGGCAAGTAACACTCAGAATCCCAGACCAAATATTCAGAAGATTGTCTCGGATTTTTCCTGAAGTTGCTCCTTTATAGACTTCAAAAGTTATTCATACACTTGAAAGTTAAAATATCAGGCAAGGGCCCCACCATAAGAGCTTTCATCCCTTCAGCACCACATGGTGACGGTACAAGTTGCAGAGCAAGAAAAAAAAGGTATTTCTAAAAAATAAAAATAAACAACAAAAAAGCACTCTAGCCTGGTATGATGAACAACTGCAAGAAGGAAAATAAAAAAACAAAACTACTTCAGTTCTCCTAGATTTTTCAAAGTGATCAGGTCCCTTTAAGACAATATAATACCTCAATGAAGTCTGTAAGCCAAAAAACTCTGCAGACACCAGAGCAGACTCAAGTACACAAACACTGCTACAAAGCTTTTCCAATGGAAGGCTAATAATAATAATAATAATAATAAGCCGATATCCAAGGGGACACATACACATGATACAATCAAATCAAGTGCTGAAAAATATGTAGTATTGGGTAACACACCTATCAACACTCAAAATTGATCCCATCCCTCAGTTGAGACCCTGAAGTGCTCTGAGCACAGCGAGGCAGACCCAAGGAGGCACCTTCATATCCAGTTTACAGGTTTTGGCCCAGTGGAGCTGCACAGCCTCCAGAGCAAAGCCCTCTCACATCTGCCTGTCAGGAACCACAGGAAATGAGCTCCTGTGTCTGTCTATCAGTTTCCTGAAAACAGTCTCAAAAGTGCAGAAAATGGACACCAATGAGAAGCTTAAGCAAGTATGTTATCTTTGTTTCCTAATGCCAGGATATTTCGGACACCAGATGCTGTCATTGATGCAAAGTCACATCCAGCACACAAAAGGATCCTGTCCTTGACTGCCATGTCAAACATTAGAGAGCAGCTTCCAAAGAGGCAGCCTTCCACAGTTACACCTTTCTCCTGCTGTAATTAATGAAGATTTGGGGTGTGCTTTAAGTCATTCTGGGCAGTTAGGGAGAAGAGTCCGTAAAAAATGAAACACTGAAGTACCACGCAAAAGCAGGCAACAAGATTATCGGTAGAAAATAATGCACATAAGAAAAAATATGAAAACTCAAGTTGGAAATGACAGGCTCCAAGGTAACCAATACTACTCAGCACAGGAGTGGGACAACATGTTTAACTGCAATACACAGATGCGAGACTGAACTCAAACTGGATGAGAGTCAGAGCTCCCTTCAGTAACCACGGGCACCATGATTTACACTGGGTCCTTCCCGCCTTTCAAGACATATAAATTAGGACTATTTGGTTATTATATACTAAATGAACACCTCCCTCTCAGGAAATCCCTGAGCTACAAATTCTTGGAAGCTGGAGAAGCATCACTGTGTGTCTGCCCTATTCTAACACTCTCCTCATCTAGCACTGGTCTCTGCCACAAACAGGAGAAAAACAAGGTGGACTACCTGTCTGACTTGAACAGCTACTCTTATATTTCATGGCATTAACTAACACAAGCTGACAGAATATGGCTGCCAAACTTTATTTCCTATTTTGCAGGACTGTTTGGTTGATCAGTGTAGTTCTGACCCTTTAATAGTCCTCTCTGGTACACTGGTAACACACTGTGCTGAATCAGTAAGCCGCAGCAGAAAGCTAATATGGCAAACACCAAACAAATTCATCTCCTGAAAACAGCCTTCTGTAATATCCCTGAAAAGTCTTCAGGTAATACAGTGATTGCAGAATGAAAATTTCCTTACAGCAGACCATTACTGTTTAACAGTACAACAACACTGATGTAGACACTGACCTAGGTTAGGTATAAACTAGCACACAAGAAGGTTAAAGCAGGACAAGAAAAATTAGCAAAGATAGGATAGTGGCAAGGACATCAGAATGTTAGATATCCACCATATCTAATATTGAGTGTTAAATAAACACTATAGAGACAGGCAAAATTACTTATCCATCTTCTTCATCTTACAGAGGGTGTAAGCATGCATTTTGGTTCTAGTTTTAAGAAAATAAGGCAGATTTCATAGCACTCCATAGAAGAAAAAGGAGAGAGCAGTGGATATTGTCTGTCTAGACTTTATTCAGGGCTTTTGATGTTGTCTCCCGTAAGGCCCAGAGGGTGTGACGAGTGGCAAGAGGTTCTGGTTGGAGGCCAGTGACCAGCACTGAAACCAGGGCTCAGTCCTGGGTCCGGTCCTGCTCAACAATCTGGATGATGGGGTAGCGTGTCCCCCTCACAGAGTTTGCTGACACGTAACATCAAACTGTAAGGAGGGGCAGAGTGTCACACTGCCATGGCAGGCACAGCAACCTCATGGCCCTCAGCAAGGGGAAGTGCAAAGTCCGGCATTTGGGGAGGAATAACCTCGTGCACCCAGTACAGGGTGGAAACTGCCCAGCTGGAAAGCAGCTTGGCAGAAAAGCACCTGGGAGTTCTGGTTGACACCAAGCTGAACATAAGCCAACATGCCGCAAAGAAGGCAAATGGCATTCTGGCTGCAATAGACAAAGTATTGCCAGCATGCTGAGGGAAGCAATCCTTCCCTTTAATCAGCACTCGTCAGGCCACAACTGGAGTTCCAGGCTCCCCAGTACAAGAGAGACATGAACACACTGGGCAGAGCCCAGCAAACTGACACAAAGACAATTGAGGGACTAGAGCACTTCTCAGATGAAAAAAACCTGAGAGAGCTGGGACTTCAGTCTGGGGAAGAAAAGGCTCTAGGGGGTTCTTATCAACCTATATGAACAGCTAAAGCAAGGATAGTAAAGGGGACAGAGCCAAGGTGTTTCCAGTGGCACCCAGTGAAAGCACCAGAGACAGTGGACACACACAGAAACAGAAGAGACTCTCTAAATATCAGGAAACACTTTTTTTTTTGCTGTGATCATGGCCAAACACTGGCCCAGGCTGCCCAGGGTGGTTGTGGAGTCTCCATCCTTGAGAGTTACTCAAAAGCCACCTGAATAGCTCTGGGCAATCAGCTACAGATGGTCCTGCTTGACAACAGGAGCTGGACCAGACGATATACAAAGATCCCTTGAACCTCAAGCACCCTGTGATTGATACTGAGGACTTACTACTTTCAGGATGTGACCTCCACACATTTGACTTGAAGGCACAGCAACAAAAGGAGGGATTTTGCCACTGAAATACGGGGAGCTCATGTTTTGCTATATACTCCCTTTATGTAGGGTCAGTGGCACAAAAGAAGTTATGCCAAGGAGTAAGGAAAGTGTCTGAGAAATTAGATATTCAGTAAAAACATTAATGGGTACTAGAATAACCAGATGGAAGTACTCTGTCTCTCTAGCAGAAACAGCAAAACCAGGGACAGCCACTTGTAGGACTTGTGAAATGCAGTCCTAGATGACTCTGAATAGTAATGTATTTTTAAGCCAGGTGACTGGTTTCTCTAGCTCAAAATGTACCTACATCCCTTCTTCAGATTTATCATTTAATTGACAATAAAAACATCCCCTTCTGAATAAAAAATAACAAAAACTGCTATAACCCCACAGTGCAAAGCACAACCATAGCCCAGCTCAAGAGGAATACGAAGTTAATCGTGCTTTTTAAATAAGCAAACACCCATAAACTGTGGAACAGCACAGACCCTTTTCTGAAAGAAAGCCATAATGAAAAGTCTGAATATGAACAGAAGGAAAACACAAATGGTATTACCCTGACAGGACTACCACAGAGCAGTTACAGCACACCTACATGTTCTTTAGCACATTGTCTAGAGGATTTGGTAATAAAGTACACATACAGCTGTGGGTGGCCTAAATGTCTAGTGGTGCTTCTGTGGAAAAAAGAAAAATACACCACAGGAGAATGAGTCACCCTCAATCTGATGCCCTTCTGTGACAGCAGACTTCCAAAAGTATGAGTTGCAGACTCAGGCAATACAAGACAGAAATCTGTCCCTTGGTGCAGAATGCAACAAATCATCATTTTGTGTTCCCAGATTCTGTTCAACTGCACAGAGTCCTTGCAGCTCCAAAAATAAACATTTGTTTAACATTTAGCAGAAGGCCATTTCTTCAGCCAGCACACCACAACAGCTAAACAACTGAATCAACCAACTCAGTCGGGTGAGAGTCCTGACTCTTGAAACAGTTAAGGCTATAAGCTATTTAACCATCCATCATTTCAGTATGTATATCCTCTAACGACAGTAACATGTGCATAATGGGAAATCAGAACCCCACGATCCTAAACTCAAGGATTCTTGAAAAGTGCAGCTGTGGTAACACGTAATACAAGCCAGTATTGCTACACTGAACAATGCACAAATGTTAGCTACCAAGTGGAGCTAGAGTTCTACGCATCCTAGTTAGACAACAGAACAACTTAAAAGACCACACTTAGGCAAAGAAGACAAAAACCCTGTTTTTTACTCTCAGAGCATTGCTGTAGTGATTCCACAATAAAAAAGCTATCTATCAAAGTAAAAATTCAGTCATTGAAAATCTTAAAACTTTTTTGCATCCCATCGTGATAAGATTGTTAATGCTCCTCCAGAAGTTAATTACCAGCTTAAAATCTGGAGAGCCAGGTTCTGGTCCTGGCTGGGGCTATTGCAGCCGGGATCAAATCATAATCTCTCCACCATTTTCCTTTCCTCTAACCTTTTGGAATCCAAGATCACTTTGTGCAAAGTTGGAAAATGGCCTTTGATTAGAGCATTCAAATGCTATAAAAATATTTTTAAAAGTAAGAACTGCCATGTTATTAAATACTTTTTGTCTTGGCTAGTGAAAAGCAGCTGTATACTTTGTACCAGTGATTTTATTAAAAACAAAGCACTAACAAGAACTGAATTCCAGTTGCTTTTCAATAAAGACCAATGAGCTTATTCTCATGCTGAATTAGTTTTATTGGTAGGGAAAGATCATTTAACATGTTTAGTCCTTCGCTTGTCAACTTCTCCAATTCCAAGCATTGAAGTATTTAACAAAACCTTTGACATCACAGTGTTATCTGCATGTCACTTTCCCAGACTTGTTAAAAACTTCCTTTTAAATCCCATGGACTCCCCTCTTCACACTACACTGTCTTCCACTAAATACACGTCTTCAAAACCTTCCTCTCAGACACTGCATCTTTGATTCAGATAGGAATGGAATGAGGCCTGGCACAAGGAGCAGAGAGCAAGTGTCACACCAGAAAAACCGGCAGCCAAATCATTCTGTCAGATGCACAGTGCAGGCAAAATAACCCAAAAGAAACCCAGTTTCTGAGGTGCACAGCTCAGCACAACACTTTCTTGCACTGATGAAGAAAGAGTCTCTTTTCCATCTGTCTGTACCCCAGCCATGAAACTCCAGGTGCTTCCCCTCAGTGTCACCAGTGTTTTGGTTCCTCTACAAGAGCTCCTGAAGCAGCACCCTGAGCTCCTCAGGTTATGTCTCTGACCACATTATTTCAAGTAACAGTCTTGCTAGACACCACAAGAGACAGAAACAGAGCTCTGGCCATTCCACCAAACAATCTATTATTCCCCAGCCTTCCCACAGGAGCAGGACAATCCTTGCCAGGTTACCTTCTGCCTACCCAATCTGCCCTACAATGACAAGAAAATAGTTAGATCTGTATCACTGGAACCTTTCATTAAGTACCTTCAAATTACTGCTCCAGAGATAGATACAAGTTGTACCTGTCAAAGTCAGCAAATTGTGTATATAATGTCTTATTAAAAAAAAAAAAAAGAAAAGAAAAAAAAAGAAAAAACCTGTTAAAACTGTTACTAATATATTAAATGTGGTCAAAGCCAAAGGAAAGAGTTCCAACGACCTAAGCAAGAGATTTTCATTAAAGACTGGACAACAATGATTCATTTATATTAAAAAATATAACATTGATTAAAAGTCAAATTCTCTTTAGAATAACATCTCTTGATATTTACTAGAAAGAGGGAAAAAATGCAGCTCTGATCATTTTCAGGCTGGACAGAGAACGGCAAAATTTCATACCATCAATAAAAGAATAAACATCGAGAAACATATTTAAGAAAATTAATTTTGCAAAACAAACAAGATATTAAAATGATGCCACACTTACTGAAGGAAGTGACAGACCTCAATGGCTTCAAATCACAACAGAGTAAGGCCATTCACATGGGCAAATGTTTATTTTCCAGTTCAGTTTTTGGTAAAAACCCTGCAGCACAAACATTTCTCTATATCAAGTCAACATCAGACTCCAGACTGAAAGCCACAGAGTGACATTAGAATTGTTAGTAGAATCCAGAGATCCAAATCAAAATCCATCTCACTGCACTGGAACTACCCACACACATAGATACAGTGATCCCTCGCTACTTCACGGTTCACCACTCGCGGCTTCAATATCCCGTGGGTTCCCCCCAAGCTTTACTGTATTTACAGCTACTTCACGGATTTCGCTTATCACGGCGTCTTTTTGGAACCAACTCGCCCCCAAAATTCCAGGGATTGCTGTATAATCTACTCCAAAGGTGGAAAAGGTGCATTTGAGGAAACCTAATAGATAACAGAGAATGAAGTGTAATGAAAGACTGTAAGCAAATTGTAAAAATGCTGTTTTAACACAGGCTTGGCTTAAACCAATCAACTGCTACTTCCACAGCGCACAAAAAAAAAGACAAAATTAGCATCCAGTTTAACCAGAGATGATGGCAAACATGTTCCACAAAGTAACACCACCAAGACCTGTGTACAGAGCACAGTTTCTTTCTGGGCTGTCTTCTCCTGAACAGGCAAACTGTAATCACCCCCAATGAACACAGATATTCCAACTGATTCCTTTGACAAACAGAAAGCCACACCCTCCTGAATGTGGGTTGAGTTGTGGGGTTTTTTGACCAAGACAAATTTCCTAAGATCATTGAAGTCTCCAGCAGCCTTGACACCTTCATCTGTTGAGTTACACTGTTGCTGCCACAAGTTAGACTGGCAGAGACCTCAGGGCTGGAAATAAAACAGGGATAGTGAGGAGTTCCAACACAGTTAATGTCCAAAATATTATGAATTATGGAAATGTTTTCAAAGTTATTTATTTTACATTGTTTAATGAAACCTCATAATGTAAAATTAAATCTGAAACATAAGAGACTAAAGATATTTGGTGTATCTTTTCTGATAAAAGGTAGCAACCTTTTATCACAAAAAGCTGTCCAAAACACCCATAGAGAAGATACACATTTCATCTCCACTGTAGATGTAATCAATGTGAGAAATCAACTCAACACTAACAGGCCTGGCAATACAAAAACTAGCAAAAATAAATCATAAGATTAAAAATAATTTTTAGAACTGCAACAAAATAATCATGTTGGTGTGTTAAATAGTCAAAACTTTACTGTACGACCATGGACTGCTACTGTAAAACACAGTGCACTTTACACTTTCCTTACACAGCAGGTAAGATTTGCTGAAAGACAGGGTGAAGCACATTTACCATGAGGAATTCCCTGACAGGTGCTGGGTGTAGCAGTGACACTTCTGAGATAAAGACAAAATTTTCAAAGACTGCAAATTCTACAGTTCAACCGTGAGCACACTGGCAGTTTTACATAAATGCAGATGACCAGTGCTAATATCTGACACATTTCAAATCAGTTTTACAGTGTGTTTCAACTGTTTAGAATTGTCACACTTCATACCTTTGTATCAGTGTTCTCTCTCAAATAAAATAAAAAACTCTTGAAATTGAAACAAAAGGACTAATTTTCCTTGGAAGGGAAGGACAAAATTGCTTCTTTTATGCACAGAAAGACTTTAAGAAACAGAGCACAGACTTTATTGTCAAAATAGTTCTATGCCAGAAAGAGAAAATAAGATCTGAAGTCGGGATAATTATTCCTGTAGTGGAGGAACTAACGCTGTGTTCATCCTCATTTAAATTGTCAGGCTTACAGTTTTGGAGAAAATACACGTGCATCCTGAAAATTACATGTGCGCATTTATTTTGGTATTTTTTTCTCCCAGTTGTTCCTCTCAATTTACAATCCTCCAGCCACTGCAACCAGGCCTTGCCATCACCTTTTCTCTGGGACAGATACAGTTGCCAATCACTTGCCATCTTCTATGTGGAGTTGTTTCTAAGGGCCAAATCCTTAGTGGACTTCAGTGACTTCAAGCTTAATAAAAATGCCTGTACAACTGAAAAGCACGAGTAGTTTTTGTACATATTTTTTCCACCATAAGTGGCTGTTGAGTTGATGCAGACAAAAAACCAGCAGCTTTTACAGGAAGCATCTTGCAAATTTAACTGCCTAGAATGCTGCTTCTGTAATCACTGCAATAAAACACCTCAAAACCTTTATGTAACTTCCAAATACATACTCCCATCTATTTAAGTCAGTGTTTAACTGTGCCAGAACTGTGAAAAGGCAGCTACAACACACTGCAGAGTTTGCCATGCTTCGGTACATCCTTGGCTGTTTTTCCTCTGGTGTCAAGTCATTTTGCATGCAGATATAACTGTGTACTGAACACTTACCTACTTTAGGTAATACGTATAAGAGAAAGTATCATACCCGTTACATCTCTCTTGCAGTTAAGCACAAATTTTTGTCAAATATCCTACACAGCAATTAGAAAATTTATACATACTATACCAGAAATTACCTCAAATGTATGTTATAGTTCATAGTTTTTAACTTTTAAAAATGTTTAGCACATAAATGTTGATACCTTACAGTTCTCAGAATTAAAAAAAAAAATGTTTTCTGACAGCTCTGACTTCCAGTGCCGACCTTAAAACATGGCTATTGATATCTTAGTCCATTAACTTTACTTTATCATTGGTCTAACAACAAATATGCTCAAACTTTATATACCATTCGAGAATAAAAAAGCAGCAATGTTTGTGCCCCAATTACTATTTTACTACATTCCTTGTGACAGGTCACAACAACTCTTGGCCTAAATCACACTCACAGCACAGTTTCACATTACAGTAGCGAAAATAAATTTGCTGCTTTTAAAATGGAAGGAACTCAACACTGCTTCCTCTTCCTTGTCCTTCACTACCAACTCTCCCTCCTGCAGCACTTTTCAAAATCCCCCTTCATTGTCCATCTATTCTGATGCTCACCCAACCAGGAGATGAACCAGTTCAGCTTCCTAATCCACAGAACTGTATCTACTTCGCTTTACCAGGGCTATCTTTGTAGTTGCAGCAAATTAAATCAGTTTCCTGTGGGATCAGGCATTTACCATCAGCGCAGGGTAAGAGGTGGGGAAAACAAACCTCTGCCTTCAGAAGAGAGCAATTACTTGTCTTACAACATCTCAGGGAAGTTTCATCAAGAGCATTCACAGACTATTACATATATACTCTCTAAAAAGCAATGTCTGGGGTGTGACAAACGATTGTAACCAGAAGAGGACACTGGCAGTGCAAAGTCCAAACAGAACTAATACATTGACCTGTGTGTAAGTAACCTTTCACATTCAACCAGACATGAAATGATGCTTATGTGTAAATTCTGATGCTTAACCTCCCAAATTATCATTCTTAAATAACAATATTGAAGTAAGATAAAAATTTAATGCACTGCTGCTGCATGTGTGAATGCTGTCTGTATAACCACAGTGGTGGTGCAAACCTTTTGATGCAGCCAATACAGTTTATTTGGAAAAAAAAAGTGTTTCTAGTGAAGGGTCCGATGATAATAATAATGCCATGATAGTCAAAGCCTATCCCTCACTCTCTTCCGAAAGAAGTCATTTTAGATTTGGTAAGTTTTCAAGAAATTCACCCTAAAACCAAAGTCCACGTTTCTCCCACCACAAAAGTTTCCTCGAGCGGCTGTAACTCCGGGAATTTAAGTACTACACACCAGTTATGTCTTCCTGTTAATTAAACCATCTACTCCTGTTTGTCGCAGGCTACCTGCACCTATGCTAAAGCAGACGAAGAAACAGCTTAAAGCATACCAAAATAAAGCACTTGAGCTAAAGGAAGTACTACTGTACAAAACTTGCAGGTTTTCTATTTAAGAACACATCAGTCAATCCCTTCTTCCCCCCAGCTTTAGACAGCAATGCAAATCACACACAACAGCAGAGAAGTTCCCGCTCGGGCTGAGGTGCTGTCCCAGCAGGCCTGTGGCCACACCAGAGGGAGTTCAGGGCTGAACAAACACTTGCATTATCAGGAGCTCTCTCTGAGCGCAGCCAAGACACCAGCTCCACATCCCTGCTGCCTCCCCGCACAGCCACACCACACCCCACACCAGCTCCTGCCAGCAACATCTGCTCGAGATTTTTAACAGATTTGCTCACCAGTGAACGGACGGGGGAGTGTCTGCCACAGCAGCAGCCACACACCCACTGATCATTCTCACAGTTCCCTGAAATGATGTACAGTCTGAAAAGGCACGTTCTTGCTCAGTACCTTTTTCCACAGAAGTTGATCTGTCAGAGAGTGTAAACAATGAAGCAATGCGAAGTACCTACTTAATTTTTCAGTTCAGGAAATGGCCTAAAGTAAGTAATGCTCACATGACAAAGGCATTGAACACATTATTAAGGGAATACCAAGTCACATAAGAGCAAGATCATCCTTTCTTCCCCCACAGATGACTGTACATACAGACTCACTGAAGCTCCAAATCAACTCTTCTTGGCTCTATTACTGGTTCAAAAACCACGTTGCCAGAAAACTTACTGCATGACACTTCTTCACACTTCTCTTAAATTCAGAATACCCTCTTTCTAACCAAATTAATTACATTTCATCTTCAAGAGGAGAGAAAAAAAGCACATTAACATTGTGTCAATGACCACTTCAAAAATTCCATCTTGCCCCGTGTTAGGATGTAAATCGCTTAGCCAACAAGAATTTTCTTAGTACAGGGTAAAAATGAAGTCAGAGCTTTGAGATGAATCCTGTCCCTGAAGGTGAGTTCACATACAGAAAAACATTTATAAGGTGAAAGACTCCCCTTCTCCTTCTGCAGAGTAGGGAATTAAAACTGCTCCTATGAGGTTTCATAACAGCCAAGAAAGGCTATTTGTCATGGTTACACCCGCTTCCTTATCCAACATTAAATTAAGAAATACACAAAGAAGAACTTACTGAGATTAACTTATCTATGAAATTGTATCAAACACCTGCACAAAGCACAAAGTCTCCTACCCTGAAAGAAGTGGACAATTGACAAACAGATCTAACATCCACTGCAAGAGAAGCTGGACATCTCTTCTTCAAATATTAAAGCTATTAAGTATTTACATCCCAAATGCTCTATGGAGTTGTTTCTCAAACTGCAGGCCGTACCAAATTTTTCTCCCATTAAACTGTTCATATTCAGTTTACAGAGAACAAATTGCTTGGGGGAAAATTTCCAATTTACCTCTCTTCCTAAACTTACCAAAATAAGCTTAACTACTTCAGCTTAACCTAGGAGCCATTTCAAAAAATGAATCCCAATACAATTGCAAAATTAAGTGTAACCTTGTTCTCTATGAACTCTCACCAGCTCCCAGACATCTGAGTGAAGAAGTGAACACTTATTTGAGAGAGGGCTAATAACTACCATCAAGGTACAATATTAACTAGAATTTTAAAAAACACTAGTTAAAAAGTACTTTCAGATGGTGAGTAGGCATGCTCAGGAGTCCTCAAATTATTTGTGGTTCTACATTTACTTTTTCTTTTTCTCTTTGAAGTGTTTTACCGTTCTCTGAGTTGCTGCATGAATAAGAGGGATAGTAAATTACACAGAAAACCTAATAAAATTGCAGAACCGAATGACGGAAACTGCACCAAACCTCACATTTTGGAGACTACTTAAGAGCAGAGCAATATTCAGGATGCTTTCTAACACACCTTGCTCTCTTCACACACCTACACCAATAAAGTTAAACATAATGTAACCAATACTCAACCATAAAAATGCAGAAGTGTGCGGTATCCTGGACACACAGGGACTGCAGCAATAAATGCCCTGTGGTTTAAAATGTGACTGTTCTTTAGATATGACACACCGCTCCATTACTGAATGCAATCAACTGATCACATTGTATGTACACTGTAAAGGAAAGCTTACAATGCAGAATTATGATCCCAAAATCAGATTTTGAGCAACAATTATCATTCAGACGATATGCAGAAAGCCAAAACCAAAACAAAAACAACTGGGGCTAGTGATCACTGTCTGCAGCACAGACTCAAAACAGCCCCTAAAGTGAGAGGGGAAAGAAACGTCACAGAGACGCGAGATGTCCCAAGGTCCTGGTTTCTATGAGTAGGTATGTGAGAATTTATTAAGATATCTGGAGCCTGATCTACACTGACAGAACAGTAATAAGCAGCAAAGCCACTGATCAAATTGAACTGGCATTTCCAGCACACGTGTCTGTGCCTCAACCCTACTTATGAATCACAGCGATTTCACTGCATTGCAAGTTCTGATACACAGCTACTGCACTTTCAGTAAAATTACATTTATGAAGTGGAAATTTCTACCTTGCAGCTCAGATCAAGGAGCCACTTGATTTTTCAGGCTAAGTCACTAGGTAACAACACTTCTGCAGCTTTTTCCATAGATTAATGACCACACATTATGAAGCTTCCTGTATCAAACAGTAGTTGTGAGAGGAGCTGCTGCTGTGGTGAGAAGGGAAAAAAAGACATGTAAAAAAATGAGGAAGCATTATGAAGACTGAAGGGGCATCATATGTAGATCAGTAAGTCAAAAGAACAGGTGACACGGAAGAAAAAAACAGATGAGCTCTCTCACTGAGCAAAGTGTGATAATTACATGTTATATATTGATAGACCCTAAAAAAATATTTAAAAAAAAAAAAAAAAGAAAAAAGAAAACCCACTGGGGTCCTTTCAAGTTCAGAGTCCTAGATCTCACTCCAAAACACTGCAACCACTAAAGGAAGAACACCGAGTGCAGCATCACCTCTCGGTTTGTCACTATAAAAGAAGATCGCGCTTGCCAAATTTGAATGTAGTACTGCAGACAAAGCCAATCAATCCCCCGGGAGTGGGCAGGCCTCCTAGGAAGCAGGATTCTGTAAAACAGATTATCAGGCTAAGAGAAAAAAAAAAGAACACACTCCATACTAAAGCACTGCAGGGCTTGGACCTATTTTACCTTTAGAAGTTTATTTTCCTTGTTTAAGGGCACGGATAAGGGAGTTAGGCAGAAATGTTGTCTTTAAAATCAACTATTTTTCTCATTGAATGCTCTCAAACCTGATGTTTTAAGAGGCATCTCAGCAAAGACTCGTCTAGGAAAAGTGACTTAACCACAAACTGTGATGTGAACTGGGCAATGACTTACTGAGGAACCTGGCAGGACCAAAACTAAAACAGTTTAACCAAGAGCCCAGGCTTTGTAAGACTTATAAATATTTAAATACTGTCTATACCCATTAAATAACATTATCTGTATTGTAAAAAAATATAGGATTCTATCCAGTGATGATCAAAAATATCGATTTATTCACAGACAAATTTGTAAAAAAATAAAGTTACAGGTTTTTCAAGAATTCCTGTACAAAAGAGCACAAGTAAAATTTACAAGCTATTACACCCCATTAGCAGTTGCTACAGAAGAAATATCTGACAGCCACACAGAGCTGTCAAACACACGCCAAGCAGCGAAGAAAATTCGGTTCACAGATTTCATTTCCTCCCCAAGATCTCCAGTTTTTCCCCAGCCTGCAATTCCTCCCCCCCAGTGCCACCCAAAGTTCCCCGGCAGGCGCTGCCATGCCCCCGGCACAGCCCGGGATGAGGCCTCGGCCCTTTGTACCCAGCGCCGAGAGCGGGGCCGGCAGCGCACACGGGCTGCGCCTTCATCCCGCTCCCGTCATCCTCCCACAGCCCGCGATGCCGCCCGCATTGTCTGCCTCGCTCCCTCCTCACCGACACCGACACCGACACGGTGAACCCCGGCCTGTGCCGGCCGCCGGGACTGCCCCGGCCGGGCCCCCTCAGCGCGGCGGGGAAATGCCGGGAGC
>WEKX01011693.1:305645-344326 GCA_013390025.1 Pitta sordida
TCCCCGGTGCTCCGCTCCGTGCTGCTCCCCTCCGTGCTGCTCCGCGCTGCTCTGTGCTCCTCCGTGCTGCTCCCCGTGCTGCTCCCCGTGCTGCTCTGTGCTCCTCCGTGCTGCTCCGCTCCGTGCTGCTCCGTGCTGGGCTGTGCCGGGCCCCGGCGCTGCCCTGGGGCGGGGGTAGGGATTTCCCGGGGTGCCCGCAGGTGTTTTGAGCCCACCGCCCGTCGGCGCCTGGGCCAGCCCTTTACGGTTGTATTCCTGGTCGGTCTTCCTGCAGCAGCTGGAATTACATTCCCCGTCTTTCAGGGAGATGCACAGGCGAGCCAGAGCTGGAAGGGACCTCTGGGGATCGTCCAGTCCAACCCCCCGGGCGAGGTGCGATCACCTGGAGCGGGTGACACGGGAAAGTGTCCAGGCGGGGTTGGGATGTCTCCAGAGGCTCCAGAGCCGCCTTGGGGAGCCTGTTCCAATGCTCCGCCACCCTCTACATAAAGAAATTTTTCCACATATTGAGGTGGGACTTGTGATTTAGTTGCTTGTCTGTTGCTCCTCGTTGTCTCGCTGGGCACCACTGGGAAGGGTCTGGCATCATCCTCTTGGGTCACCTTTGAGATGTGCTTCCATGGATGGGTGTGATCCCCTGTGTTGTCTCTTCTCAGACTGACCACGAGGTTGGTGCTGTGTCGGAATAAAAGGTTTCTGCCACTGTGGAGCTCTCGGTGCCGCTGTCCCGCGCTCTCCCTCGGGACAGGGTTTAACTGAGCTGTTCCAAGGGATCACACCTTGCCAGTGGAGCTGGTTTTGACAAATCAACGTCTTAACCCCGAAAGCTGAGTGGCAAAGTCAATAAAACAGGCGTTTGTTTCTCTAGAAACTGAACAGCAGGGATTTTACCAAGCTTTGATTTTGGTGGGATTTTGGGGCTTTGTTGGGGGGAGTGAGGAGGGGAGGTGTGTGTGTGTTTGTTTGTTTCTTGGGTGGGTTTTTTTTTCCTTTTTTCCTGCTGCTTTTGCAGCCTGCTCTTACTTGTTTTCAGGAAATCAGAACATTGGAAATCTGGCTTGGATTTTTTTAGCATGTGAGGAATGCTGGCAATAACGTGACCACGGTAGCAAAACCCCTCTAAAACTTAGTTCAGTGAGTTAGCATTTATTTCTGAGGTTGCGTGATCATAAATCCTAAAAATCAAAGTTTGTTCTTCCTCTTGTAATGAACTTTCTCCCTTCTTCTAGGCTCCTTCTCCAGTGCAGAGTCAGATGATGCAACTGATTGCTGCCCAAACTTTTGGAGACTTTCCGAAGGTTTTCTTTTACAACACAATTATCGTTAAGATGAGGAAATACAATAAAGAAATAAAATAAATACTCAGTTGTCTCATTCCACATTTCTCGTTCTGAGATGAAGTTTCCGAGTGTATTCTGTCCTCAGGGGACAGTGATACTCAAATGGCCTCAGGAATGCAGTGAGTGATTTAGCTTATCCTAGAACGAAGGTCCTAACAGGTTTCTGGAAATATACAAGGTGTGGAATGGGACTCGTTCTGTTTTGTGATGAGATCGTGCAGTAGCTGTGCTTTTAAAAATTGGTCAGTCCACGTTTAACTTCCCCCCCCTCCCCGTTAGGACAGAGTTTCTGAGTATTTAGTTCTGTGTTTGATTGTACTAAAGTTTATTAGCTTTCTTCTGCTTTTTCTTTCTCCTTTTTTTTTTGTTCTCAACATCAGTCTTGATGCGATCCCTGAAACAATGTTTGGTGTTTATTGCAGTGAGAGAGTCTTGACCGCAGCCATTTTATTGGAAGCACTTGAATGTTTTGATAACCACCTGAAGTGTTTCACTTCTCCATTCATTTTTTTTTTCCTGACAAAAAATTGACTCTTTCCCTTTGACAGTCATTCCTCTTTTCCTCTGAATGGTAGGAAAGCGGGTCAAATGAATTCCCTGCAGAGGCCTTGAGAATGCTGTCAAGAATTTTTGGTGGGATTTGGGAAGTTCCAAATACTTACGTTTGTTTTCATGTTCATGATCTGGTTCCCCAAAGCATTTACGTTTCCAAACGCTGTGACTTGTTCATTGGCATTCTCTTGGGTGCTGGGCTTTAAAAGTTATTTAAAAGCTTTAAAAGTTATTCTGGTATAGAAACCTGTTAGGCAGAGGAAGACTGCTGGGAGAGCCCAAAGGGAGTGCACATGTCTTAGGCCTCAGGAGTCTTCTGCTGGCATTGCCAAGTAATCCTTTTCTGTAGCGTTATTTACATGATGTCTCAACCTCAGTTTTTGCCATTGCTTGTGGCTTTGCCAATGCAAACACTCAGCATGGGCAAAAATGAAAAAGAAAATTAAAATGAATTCCAGTGGAACTTGCATTAGGAGCCAGAATAAACTTGAGTAGTGCAAATGTCAGGTTTTGTTCGCACCAGGAATGTCTTAAATGGTAACTGATCCTGAGCACAGGTGACAGGACACAAACCCGAGTGCTCAGCTGACAGTGTTGTTATTCTGCCAGGAGTCTGGAACACGGGGGAAGTTCCAGCACACCGTAGGAAGTGCCCACACTTCTCTACCAGGGATGTGAGGCTGCATCTCCCTGCTTGGCTGTTGGAGTACCAGGAAGTGGCAGCCCATTGAATGCCTGCTTTCTCCACTGGTTGTAGCTCTTGGAAGAGAGTTTGGCAGGTAATAGCTCGGTGGTCCTTTAGGTATCTGAAAGGACTCCAAATACATAGAATTTGAATGAGCAGAACTGTTCATTATTACAGCTTGTGTTTTTTAGGAACTTCAAAATGAAAGACTTTTCCCCTAAGTCCTCTGGATTGTCCCAGGCTGTTGGATGACAGCATCTGATACTGAAACGGTATTTAAAAATGCGTGTTTGCCAAGTCATGGAAAACCCCTCAAGAGCCAAATGATTTTCTTTTTTTACAGAATGTATCTTTGAGACAACATTGTCCATCTTAGCCTAAGAAATGTCACTCCCTGTGTTGCACAGCTCCTTGGTGTATAGATGGTGCTATTTTCAGGTCTACTGGTAAAGCAGCACCTTCCTTACGAAGGTGCAGCCATAAATACACCAACACCCAACCAGCAGAGCAAGTTCCTTGCTGGATATTTGTCTGTGTGAGAATTTTTGCCAGCTTGGAAATACTGTACGAAATAATTCCCATGAGACCACTGCTGGAATTGAGTTTTGATGAGACCCGGCATTTCCTCAAGTGTTCAGGCTGGCAGAAGTGCATGGGGCGGCACAGGGACCGCTGCAGATCATCGCATCCATCCCTCTGCTCCACAAATGTCCCATTCCAGTAGGTCAAGAAGTTTTCTGTCAAGAAGAGCTGCTGAGTAATATGCACCTGGACAGATTTATTCTCTCCTGGCCGCTGCAGGCCTGGTGGATTGCGCAGAAGTTTGTTAGCACTGAAGGGAGGGGATCTGCTGGAGGTGGGAGGGTTGGGGTAAGAGGACTACGAGGGACTTTGTTCTGTAAACAGCACGAGCAGATGCCAGGAGCTGTACCACAGGCAGCCGTGCCTGCGGCTGGCGGGGATGCAGATGTCAGGGGGGGAGGCCCTGAGCAGAAGTGAAGGCTTCAGGCAGTGAAGGAGAGCTCCAGTATGAGCTTTCCAGGCTGTTAACTCCAGATGTCAACAGAAATGACATCAGGCTGGCAGCATAACGTTGTATTTTCCTGTGGAAGAAATGAGGCCAGCATTTCTGGAAATGTCAGCAAGAATGCTGTGCAGAAGACTACAGCTTCTAGATTGTTCCCAAGGCTGAGACGTTCCTGTCATGAGCAGCAAAGCACATTGCAAGGTTTCCAGCACCTTGTGTCACAATGCACTGCAGGTGCCTCACGGCCTCCTGCCCTCCCTCTCTAGGGGTAGTGTAGGAGTGCATCCTTGGGGGCTGGGAACCTCAGGCCTTTGAACAACATTTGTGTGTTTCACAACACATGTACCTGTGTGGTTTGCAAGCTAACCCTAGAAATCAGACAATGCCAGCCTGAGAAGGACTGTGCTGCCAGCCATTTGCTTTCTGCTGTCCTGAGCAGTGTTTTGTCACTCTTAAGTCCCAGTTGTCATTGCTTGGTTTACATTGCTTATTTCTAACAGCTGAAATTTCATCTTGATGTTGGGTATTAAGTGCTGCTAACATCCCATGTGTTTATGGTATCTTATTTTCTTACTGGCTGTCCAAGTAAAGATGTCACTGTAACAGAAAAATCATTTCTCTTGTGCACAAAATGACGCCGTTGTTTTGTATTGCGAAATATTCTCTAAGGCCACAAAGGAGCAGGTAGCTTAGTAAAGTTCAGAGCTGATGAAAATTCATTTTCAATGGAATTTTTCTAACAGTGGGTTCTTCAGTGTCTAGTAGTGCACACACTGTTTCTCCCTGCCCTGTGGATTCTCCAGTGATTAAAAAAGCTTGAGCTCTGCTTTGGCTTTTCCCTTAGCTGCAGTGCCAGGCAGTTCTCCTGCCTCCTCTCCAATGCTTGGGCCAGTAAAACTAACCATCAGAGACCAGAAACTTGTGTCAAAATTTGGCTGAAAGAGACACAGGTATTCAGAAGTGAGTGTGGTAAGCTTTGACACACAATCTGTAGATGCACTTGCTACCACACACAGGTTGAAATACATCTGTTTAAATTCAGGCAGTACTGCAGGTGCCTGATCTCCCATCCTCTCTTGCCTGACCTACTCAACATTTCCCCACCTCAGCTCTCCAGTGAAGGACTCCTAGCCTAGAAATGAGAATTCTGCAAGAAATTGGGCCTACAAGAAAGCTGGAGAGTGACTTTTTGCAAAGGCATTTAGTGATAGAACCACTCCTGTACACTGACAGAGTGTCGATTTAGATGAGATATAAGGAAGAAATTATTCCCTCTGAAGGTAGTGAGGCACTGGAGCAGGTTGCCCAGAGAAAGTGTGGATGTTCTACCCCTGGAAGTGTTCAAGACCATGTTGAGTGGGGCTTTGAGCAAACTGGTCTGGTGGAAGATGTCCCTGCCCATGGCAGGGGGATTAGAACTAGATGATCTTTAAAGTCCCTTCCAACCCAAACTACTCAATCCATCCGTGATCTGCTTCTCCTTTCTTTATCACACAGGTTTTTCTCTGTTTAGAGGAGTTGGCACAGCATGTCTGAGGTTGAGGTGAGGTGTCTGCCACGTACTCGGTGGAGTTTGTAGATCCACAGGTATCTGGCAGACTGAGGTTTTGTTTTGGCAGATCCCTGATTTGATACTGCTCCTCACCTTTGTTGTAGCCCCTTACTCTTGTCCTTCTCTTCCAGCTCCCACAGGGACACTTACGGACACCTCTTCCTTCTGACTGGACACCCAGGATGTCTGTTCTGATCCAGTCTCCTCTACAAAGTTTACATAATGACTTTTATATGTGGATACCAGACCTGTCTGCTGACAAATACAGCTGAGTGTGGCAAGAGGAGCTCACCAAGCATCCCAGGCACTGTGCAGGAGACGAATGTCCTGGGAACAGACTGTGGGCAGCCACCTTGGGTGACTGTGCCTATAAGGTGGTGTGGGCAGAGCTGGTGTGCACACGTGGTGGGTGTATCTCTGAGACTTTGTGTCACCTGGGCAGGTGTTCTGGTGCAGGAAGCTGTAAAGCAAAGTTGTGCTCTTTTACATCAGAGCAGCTTCCTGTAAGTTCCTGATAAGGACAGACAGAGTTTATTTGGACTTTAGCAGCTTAAAAGTGGCAATGTGTCCCTACCAGGTTGTCTGGGTTCCCTGTGGAATTGCCTTCTCCTTCTTACCTGTCTGCTGGCTGCCAAGGGAGTCCAGATGATTAACTGGAGGAAAAAAAATGATTAGTTTATTTTCCTATTGGTTCCATTTGATTGGGTTTGTTACTCTTGTCTTAACCATATATACCTCCAAAGCAACAGTTTTGAAAAAAAAATCACCTTCATAAATTGTGAGAGTGAAATGCATTCACAGCAGTAGTTCTGTATGGCCATGGTTCATATACTGCCTTCTGAAATTATTGCTGAGGAAATTTCTTGCAGGGAAAGGAGTGGAGACCTTTGAGACCAAAAGCAAGTGAATTATTCCATGGTCTCCAGTGGGGCCAAGACTTACCTTTCAGTGTATGTTACTTTCAGCCTACATTTTAGCCACTGTTCTTCTGTCATCTAATAGCTGTGTGTCATGGATAGCTTTTTATAATACAGAAAGAAATGGTAGATAGTTCTTGCATTTCCCCTTGAAAAAAACCCTAAAATGTAATAATTTCCTGAGGAGTCCAGTGTGGTAAAAGCAGTGGATGCTGAGTGTCCAGCCACCTCTCTTTTCAGGGGGTTTGTGTTGGCCAGCTCTAGGTGTGCCTCATGGACTGAACACCCACAGCTTCCCGAGATCATGCTGCCCTTTGGGAGCACGGGTTTCTATTTGGATTCACCCTAAAGAAGGCCAGGGTGTGTGCTCTCAGGCTGAACTGGATAGTGGTGAGAAGGTGATGAGTTTCAAGCCCAGACTTATAATTTGAACGATAGTACAGGCACACAGAGAGCAAACTGAGCTGCTCATGAAACAGCTCCAAAGCAGCCTCTGCTTACAGCTGGCATTTTAAGCAAACCAGAGGCTCTTGTCATTTGAGAAGCGATAAACAGTGGCTGTTCAGGAGAAATCTGGCCTGTCCAAAATGAGTGTACACAGAGGCTGCAAAGTCACCGTCCCTTCCGAAGCAGCCGTTCCCTGTTGCAGCAGTCGGAGGCTCCCACGCGAGTGTGCAGACAGGTTTCAAACACAGCCCATCCCCCGTAAGTGATGGGCTTGGCTTTCAGGGAAGATTGCACCGTTCTGCTTAAAATCTTGTGAGCTTTTTTCTTCTTTGTTTTTCCCACTTATATTACTAAGGGCAGTCACATAGAACAGGATGTCTGGCTTTCCGCTGGTTTTCCATGCCCCTGTAGCATATTCCCAAGCTGGGAACAATTGCAGTGGGTAATCACAACCAGTCCTAGAACTGATTAAACGTAAAAAAAGTATATGTTGACTTCATGTGAAGAAAGGCAGCTCTAACAGCTGAGAGTCTCATGAAATAAGGATTTTTATGGTGAAGGAGCTTCAGTGGTGAAAAGAAGAAAAAATTCCAGGGGGGATAGTGGTCAATAGGGGATGGAGCACATGGACACTGTGCTGGGAACTGCTTTGGTAGTTAAATTTAGCTTCATTTAATCTAATGGAAGAAAGAAAATATTAATAAATAGTCTGGGAGGGTTTGTTCCATTGCAGTGTAAGAGGAAAGGGGCACAGTTAACTGATGGATGAACATTTTAGTGTGAATAACAGCTATTGCAAGTCTCTGTTTTATATTCCTGCATATGTGTTGGTGAGTGTATTTCTATAGATGGGCAGGTAGTTAACATAAAACAGCAGGCAGATATGCAAATTCAGAATTACTCACTACTAACTGAACATACAGGTAGTTTCACTTGCAATTAAAGTTGCCTACTGCTGTGAACTGAGACTTTAATTATTTGTGCTTAAATGTTTAATACTGTGTATTTGCTTTGCTGTCTGTTTTTTAACAGAAATGTCAAGTAAAAGGTTTAGCTGTTGCAAAAGGTGAAGATAGAAAGAAGATGGCCCCAAATCATCTTCGAAACATTTTCTTGAGAACTGTAATGCCACTAGAGTCTGGAGGAGGACAGTCAGTATATTATCACTTGCAGGAAACGTCAAAGATCACCTGAATTTGGGTTACGAGCACTGGACAAAAGAGAAACTGAACTAAACAAACCGGGTAGAAACTTGCTAGCATTTGACAGATCTGTTTGCTCAGGATTACACACTTCTCTTTTCCCTGTGCAGCTCATACAAGTTACCCAGATCCAGCTCCGTTTGCCTGAAGCTTTCCCTGTCGTGGTGCCTTCCAGCTGGCAGGGGAGGAGGTGGCAAGCTGTCCTGCCCCTTGGCTGCTCCTCAGGGGAGAATGCCTGCTGGGCACGCTGCTGGAGAGGAGTGGGTGGGAGTGGGAAATGTCTTCTGGTGTCACTTAGCTTTTGGGACTGCAAAGCCAAAAGCACAAGTGCATTGGTTTGGCATGTCCCATTTAGAAAAGCTGTACATTTTTATGCACAACTTACAGGTCTTTGCTTGAGGAATTTGCAGAAGTTTATATTTATAAAGGCACTGGGTTGGAGTTCAGATAGGCTTCAGTCATAACAACAGGTGACTTACCCGTTTGGCCTCCTGTTTCCTAGGATTTGTTGTGCTGCTGTGATAAGCTATGATTTAAGACATGCAGAACTGCTAGTGCAGGCCAATAGCCCCTTCTGCTGCACTGAAACACATCACTGAGGGTAGAAGACACTGTGTTTTGTATCTGTCTCCCAAGGTGAGGGAGAGACTAGCTGGGAGGTACAGGGCTCAGCCCACAAAGAGCACCTTACAGGCTGTCAGCTGAACTTGGAGTGGGAATCAGATCCCTGAATTTAGATACCTAATCTGCCACACTAGTCAATGGAGACTTAGCTACAGTAGTCAGTGCAACTGGAAGTGTGATTCAGCTGATGAAAGGTAGGTATCCATCCGCTGGTGAGCTGAATCCCTCCTGGCAGTGGGAGGTGGGACACTGGCTCATGCCAGTGTCAAAACCCCTGGGTACACATCTGCAGTCTGGAAGCCCATCTCTGGTAAGGATGTGCAGATGACAGGGATCCATTCCGCATCTGCTCCTTTGTTTCTGCAGTTTAATGAGAGAGGTGGGCTGGACCTCCCTGGCACAGGCTGGAGATGCTGAGCCCTCCAGAAGGTAGACCAGCTTCAGCCCTCTGTGAGAGGTGACTTAGCCATTAGACCTTATTTAGGTAATCAGAATGCCACGGGAAAGAACACTCAAGGCTCTTTAATAAAGAAACAACATTGCTCTGTTAAAATGATTTTTACAAACTCAATTGACAGGTTCAGACAAACAGACTTAATGAAGCCTTCTTGGGATGTGAAACATTAGTACCGAGCACTTATATTTGAAGATGTGTTTTAGATTTTATTTTCCAGAAAAAAGAGTAATTTAAAATTATGCAAATGAGCTTCCAAAGCAAAGTCATTATGCAGATTTGTGGAGGCAGGCAGCAGAGTGTTAACCCTTGATGCTGCAGCTCTATGCAGAGGCAGTGCTGCTGGAGGGGCTCAGTGACAATTCCTCCCAGCCCTTGTGCTCTTTAGTTACAATGCTCCTGTGGCAGGGCCTGAGGTGTGAGGTTCACCCTCCTGCACACCCCCCTTTCCAAGTGGATTTAGGTTGTTGGAGGAGGTGTTTGCTGTTATGTTCACCTCACAGTCCTGCCCAGCACAAGCTGTACACAAATCCAGCCTGGCCATCTGTCAGGAAAGACAAGCATCGTGGCTGTCATCCACTGTTTCATACAGGTTCTTTCCAGAATATTTAAAGTCACTGTCATGGGACAGAAATTATTTTTCAAATGTTGGCAGTGCAGTAACACTTCAAAAACAATTGACACTGTCAGCTACACGTCCTTACTGGGCTGGGTGGTGTACACAAGATGCAGTAGCAGCCTTGACTTTCTGGAGAGGAAGGCTGTTAGAAGAACTTGATGTTCTACTGATTTGTGGGTTCAGTAGCTTATTATCCCATCCAGCTATAAAGGCGAGGGGAGTAACTCTTGAGCCAGGAGCAGATGGGTTTTGATAGAAATCCAAGGTCTGATCTGCTCTGGAAGTTTGCCTTGATCCCTGCGACTGATGCCAGCAGCTGACATAGCCACACTGGTGCAAGCACTAGTGCTGAGCAAGAAATCCAGTGTTTTATAGCAGTGGAGTTTGGCACACGGCAGGAGCAGGCAAATGTCCAACATGCATGAGTCTGTAAGAGCAGCTAATCTCTAATGGAGGTGCCTGATGCTGGGTTAAAATAGCGGCAGCCAAGCCTGGCGAGAGCAGGAGAGAGTTCACGTCGGGTGGTTTAGGAAGGTGTGGGTTTGTGCCTCAGTCACGCTCATGTGGGTGCCGAGCCCTGTTTGTTCAGTGTCAGGCAGGGATGGATCCTGCTGAGGACAGGAAGGACTCTGGCTGCAGCACGAGGGAACCTGAATCCACATTTTCTCCTGCACTTCAGTTCACAGAGTCACAGTTGTTCATGGCTCTCCATGGGAGACCTCACAGAGCGGTGCAGGTTCCAAGGACACCACTGAGGCACTTGGCATTTGCTTTCCAGTTGCTCAGTGGTGGGTGGAGGGTATGTTTGAAGAAATAAGAATTTGTGTAGCAAATTACTTCAGTAACAATGTCTCAGTGCTGTTCTAGAAACATGGAGGTAATCTGGGTTTCTTTCTTGCACTCTCTTACACCCAAACCCTTTATAGTTTTCTCTCCACCAAATTGCTCCCTCTCTTTCTTTCTAGTTAAGGGTATCATTTCAAGCTTCCTATCAGCAGCTGCGGGTCTGAGCACAATACTGAGTAAGTGCCTCAATGTGTTCAAACATGGACACTGTAACTGAATTTACAGACTTAAAACCTGTGGTCATTTTTAAATGTGCATATACGTGCACACAAAGGTTAGCTCAGTTTAGCTACTTTTGTTTTTCTTCGTCTTAAGAGCATTTTTGGTTTAAAAATGAGATGTCTGTCATGTGTTTGGAAAGACTTGTCCAAAGCACATGATCAACATCTGTTGGTTTTGATACACCAGAGGAGCTACGTAATAGATTCAGAGATGAGAGAAAACATTGCTGCTCTGTATATTTGTTTTTAAATATGAATTTGGAGTTTTCCTATTGCTCAGCAATTTCAGCAGACTGTTGGTCTGGTTAGTAAAAAATAGCAAGAAACTCACCTACATTGGTTATGGGTTTTATTAGTTTTGGAGGAAATAGCTGAAAAGGACATAAATCAGACACTGCTGCTGTACTGCTCATGCCTGGCCAGCGTAAAAGAACTAAACAAGTTTAAATAGGCAGAAATACTGTTTTATGGTGGCTCACATCTCAAAACAAATTTGAGCACAAAGACGATGGAAGTTGCTAGGAAACCTCTGTGGTGCGCTGGAGAAGTTTTGCAGCCCAGGCACCTGTAAGAGAGTTGTCACCACCTGCCAGCCTGCGCATTTCCTGAAAACTGGAGTGTAAAATTGTAGTCCAAATTGATTCCTATAAATGCAGCATCAGGTAATGCCTTACAGCTCATTGTAAATCAGTGCAGTTTCTGGGGACTGTAAGCCATTCCCAGAAACATCCCTGAAGGCTCGACACTAAGGTCCTGCCAACAATAATGATGAAGTCCTCACTTGTGTGTGTGGGTAACACCTGTCCAGGTTGCTTTGCTAGCATGTGCCTGCACTCATCTTAATTAGGTTCTGAGCAAATATCTTTGTTTCTGTGGGCTCTGACCTTGCCCATGCTGAGATTTCAGTAAGTTGCCTGTAAGCCAGACTCACCCCCTGGAGGCAGAGAAGTCTCTTCTCTTTTGCATCAGGTCTCTGTTCAGGGTGGTTTTGCTGGCAGAGATTTCCTGCAGGTGTGCTGCAACCTCACGTGAGCTCTCTGCATGGGGATGCTCCAGAAAGTTGGGATGTATCAATGCAAAATGTTACAGCTGCAGGTCCACAATGTCAACATGCACGTTACAGCCCCAATTTCAGTACCAGGTAGCTGTAATTATGATGATATCTTAATCCTCTTAACACTTGCTTTCTTTCCTATGGCTACTTCATAGCTGAACCATTTGAGCCTGTTTCTATGAGGAAACTAGTAGCTGAACGTTTGGAGAATCACCAAGGACATGTTTTTCTTTCATCATGAAATCATCTGTCAACACAGCTCATGACTGCAATAAGACAGGTAATGTCAGTCAGGTGTCGCTAGGATTGCTTGTCTACACACTCCCTTAGTAGCTTTTTCCAAAAATGAGTGATGTGAGGCACAGTGATGGAGTGATGGCTGCCATGAGCACAATGAACAGAGCAAGCTGGCCATAGTTTAAGGAGTCTCCATGAAATTCACTTTGTGGGGGAAACCCCTGAAGGTGTGTCACCAGCAAATTCTTGCCTGTCACCACCCATCCTTGTAACACAGGACAGTCCCCACTCCTCTCTGCCCACCTGAGAAGATCACTGCTAAAAGCCATTAGCACTCAGAAGGTGAGTGCTTCAAAGATGGAGGAGCAATAAATGATGAGAAACCACAAATATGAGTTAAGCTCCCTTTAAAGAAAGATTCCTTTCGAAACAAAGGGCTTCATTCCACAGCAAAGAAAGCACTCCAGAGAAGGTGTGATGCTGATAAGCAATGCTGTTACAGGAAGCCTGGTTCTAACAGGATTTTCCATTCTGCTTTATCTAGTCCCTTGATACATAAAAAAAGAGAAAGATCCAGATCTTCAGTTTAACTTAAAAAAAACCCCAAACCTCTTAGGAAATCCTTTTTTACACAACATATAATTAATGTATGGAATCAGCACTGGATATTCTTGGCAGGTTTAGACGAGTTCAGAACTTGATGATCTAGCAGGGCTTGTGAGCCGTGTCCTTGTGAGGTACTGTGGGAGGAAGGGCTCCAAAACAGTCTGTAATGGCAGCAGCTCAGTTGTTAATCTAAAGAAAAGCCCTTTGTTTCAGGATAGTTTCTGGAGTGAGATAACTGTGCAAGAACTCTAACAGCACCGGGAGCTTTCCTGGTTTGGAACAGATTTTCTGCATTTCAGAAAGGATTACATATGTGCACAGAAAGCATTTCACTGGTGTTACTGGAGGAAGGTCACATCCAAAGACTCTCAGATCCCACGCTTTGTGACTCAGAAAGCAGCACCCTCCTCCCGTGCTCTACAGCAGTGATGGTCGCCTGAGCAAGTTCCCTGCGCCTTCCTTATGGCAAGTGGGGAGAAAGAGGGACCCAACAGGCTTGGCTGTACAGCTGCTGATGGGAATAGCTGTGCTCTGGGAGCACCTCTCTCCTTTGGGTGCAGAGTGGATGTGTTTGCTGTAGAGCTATGAAGAGAGTCAAGCCCATCAAAGTACCTGCTGACTGCAGCTGGGGAGCATCTGCTGGTCCCTGCTCGGAAGGCTGTGCCACCCCAAATGGGGTGCTGGGAAGCTTGCAGGTGCCACTTGGTGTTGGATGACTGAAGCAGCTGCCTCTTGCAGCTGTCCATCCTGCCCCTTTGGTAGACCCAGTTGCCCTGGAGCAGGGATGTGCTTGCTCCTCCTGTGAATCATCTCCTGGTCCACAACTGTTAATGTGTCACTACATGTCTGTTGGTCCTTGCACTCACCACAGCCATGGGCATAACACTGGTGCACAACAGAAACCCAGGCAGGCCCCACTCAGCAGAGCAGATGAGTAGCAAGGAGAAACAGGAGAGGCAGGTTCAAAGGCAGGTGTGGCACAAAGGAAAAGGTGACAGTAGTACATAACACCAAACCAGCAGCAACAGCAGCTGCTGCATGTGGCAGGCACAGCCCCTGCAGCCCACTGGTGTCCTCTGGACCCCTCACATGAGCATACGCTATGGCAGCACCATATCTCCAGCTGGAAATGAGAAAGGATCTTCCCCAGAGCATCCAGAACAGGCAAGACTGTTAGAGGCAGCATGCCAGGGCAAACCTAAGCCTTGCTCATTGCCACAGCATTCATGTGCCCCTTCCAAAGCAGCAGCCCTCACAGACCTGAGCCTGGGAGTTGCAGAGCACCTCCCTCTCTGCCTGATGCATGTGGGCCAAGGCTTCTGAAATAGGGTGTGATCATCATGGTTCATCAAGGCACAGGTTTAATTTTAAAGTCCTCAGTCATATGAGAAGTTAGTCTGACCCTGTCTCACACCCTAATAGTGTTGCTAAAGGAGGAGGCAAAGAATTGAAATCTCACACAGTGGCATATGGAGCTATTCAGAATTCATCTAAAATGAAGACGACGAGAACAACATTTTTGTCAGATCTTTGATCCCTTTCAAAAATACAACTCTCGAAATGTGGTTAGAGAGTACTTATGCTGTGAGCTGGGTTTTTTGTAGTCACTGCTGACTGGAAGTGCCTGTCAGTCTGATTTGTGCATTTTTCCAATGTATTTTATAATACAATCAAATTACTGTTCACACATCATAAAAGATATTTGACAAGTTTCTTGGGAGAGGACACCAGGCTCCAAGTTTTTTGTCCTTCAGCAAAACAACTTTTCCATTTTTCCTTCTTAAACCATTTAATTTGAAACTTACACAGAGAGGCTGAAAATCGATTCAAACAAATCTTGGGTACTCTCCAGGTGTTCCCCAAAACTAGAAGCCAGCAATTGAAAAGAGATAAAAATAGAATGAAAATAAAATCCATATATTGAGGATCTTCTTATTTCACAATTCTTAAGTGGTGAAAACATCTCCGAGAGAGTGACACAACAAGATGTACCTTATGCCTGGAGATACGTATTTCCAGGCAGAGATTCAAACCCCTGTGACCAGCCCTAAACCACTGCAGGAAGAAGATAACAGAAGCTCTTTGATTTTAGCCACCAAGTTATTTACATCTGCTCTGAGGATACTGTAGTAAAACCTCTGAGGCCCCAGGATAGACCCAGCGGAGAAGGCAAGGCTGACACAGCTCCTGTTTCACCACGCTTGGTGCCATGAGGTGAGATCCGCAAGCTGCACAGCTCGTCCTTCTGGGCCAGCCACTGCTGCTGCTGCATCCTGCCAGGGAGATCCTCATTGAAAACAAGAACTGCTCATCCTTCTGTAAACAGGCAAGAAGGAAAAGGAAGGCAAAATTAGACTTGATTTTTGTTTTTTTTTTTTTGTCATCACCAGAGCCTGTGCCTTGTTCCATCTGTATGGAGAGAAGCTGCTGTCACAGAAATGACAGGAGGCTGGCAGTGAGACATGACTGTCAAAGGAAGACACTGTTAGTAGCCTGGAATGTACAGCCAGTGTTGATGGGTGGTATAAATTTAATTGGTAACTCATTTCTTATTAAAACTGACAGGTTTTTCTTCTTCCTAGCAGAACAGACAAGAGTGGAAAGATTTCATATAATCACTGATTTCACTGAAGTTTGACAGTGTTATCAAGCAGTTTTAATCTTTTCCAGTTTTATATGAATCCCATAAAATATCAAAACAGCAGCACATAAACAAAAGACTAGAATAAGCTTGGGTTTGATGTTTCTATTATGTCTCAGTTTGGAATGAAAGGAGACGTGAAATAATCTACTTTCCCAAGAAAATGTGGCATGGGAGACTCACACAGCTCAGACTATTCTTGCATAAGCTTCAAGGAGCCTGGTAACCCCTACTGGTGGACAAGTCTTCCCCTGCATTCAGTGGTGGTGCAACAAGTCCAGTTCACCTGCCACAAAGGGAATTCTTGTTCACATCCTATTGAATGTTCAGGGTCCCCTTGCAGGGCAGCAGCCCCAATTGCTAATACCATCTTTCGGGGAGGTACTTTCTGAAGCACACTCATGGAAATGTAGGGCTCTTCACTGGTGCTCCAGGAACCTGGGCACACCTCTGACAGGTGGGTGGGCCTTACCTCCATCCTGCAGAAGAGAAAACAAAACAAACTTGCAAACTCTTTTCTGTTGAGGAGAACATGAATGTTGGAAAAATGAGAGAGTTTCTATCATGAGTTCTCACATTGCACTAGCACATTGGTTTCTACTCTTGCAGCGAACCTGGGTTTCATTTGTAGGGGACTGTCCTGGACAGAAACAGATGTCAGACTAAAAATTAACAGGAATGCAATTTGTAGCAAGTAACATTTTCTTTATTTACACTTGGGTGGACAAGATACCTACAATGGATGGACAAGACCCAGTAAATATTACTACATACTGAACTGCACAGGCAGGAATGGTTCTTGGCACTTGTTCTCAGATGGGGGCTTGTACCCCCGGGCCGGGTAACACCCACCTCTCTCATTCATTCACTTGAGAGCTGAAAAGAACAGATAGTGATTGTCCTCAGCTGCTCCATAATTTACATCTCTTCTGGCTGCTCAGTTTGCTGAGCTGTTTGAACTTGATATTAGGAAAAGGTTTTTCACTGAAAGAGTGATCCAGATTTGGAATGGGTTGCCCACAGAGGTGGTTGACTCACCAACCCTGGAGGTGTTTAAGGGTAGGCTGGATGAGGTGCTGAGTGATGTGATCTAGATGTAGATGCTAGGTTTAGTTGGACTATAGGTTGGACTAGATGATCTTCCAGGTCTTTTCCAGCCTTATCTATACTGTGATACTGTGAATACTGTGAACTAAATGGGAGCAGTAGGAATAAAGTAATGTTGGCTGCAAACAAAACTTCAAGCAAGGGGATTTTCAGAGCAACTTTAAGGCTGGAAAACTGCTGTAGTCCTCCTGTTTGTGCTGCAGAAAGGTGATGTCGAGTCCTGGAAATTACTCTGATTGTGACAGACAGGAAAAAAAATTCAATATATTACAAGGCTGTTCTCTTTAAGCACTGCAGCAGCTTTCAGGTACTACCTCTGGGAAGAGTGGACTGGCTTGATGGAGGGAGTGAGGAGCTCTCCCATAGCATCACCCCCTCCAAATGTGCATGGTGGCAATCAGCTGCTCTGAGTGCGTGTTCCAAGTGGTCTGCACAGCCCCACCAGCATGGGAGAAATGACAGGGGCAGCACAGCCAGGCCAGGCCAGGCCTCTCACATGACAGAGGCAATGAGCAGGCAAAAAGACACAGCTAGTGGGGAGAATTTTGAATGTCTGGGAGTTAGAAGAATCTCAAGAAAATGCAAACTTGGTGAATGAGCACAACTGACACGCCATGACAGGAACACCACCAGTTTCTGCTCTCCAAGGCATGGTACTGCAGGATACTTTGGTCCAGATCCTGTGTATACATGGGATAAAGCATCTTTAGAAAGGATACTGGGTACCATGGTGCCTTGAAGAATGCTGGGGAAAGACCAGTCGCTGCTTTAATTGTATTCAAACATGCAGAGCTAGAGTGAATAATGCCATGAGCGGATCAGGAATTGAGTAACTAGTTTGCTATGAAAGGGAAGGGTAACATTTTCTTCCACTTGCCTGTTTAGACCAGACCTTGTTACAAAGAAGGACATTTATTCATTTAGGTGTAAGAAAGCATAGTCCTGCCTCTCAGATCCTTGCTACTGTGTGCCAGTGGAAGAGGACCCAGGATGATACAGAAAAACAAGGAAGAGACAATTCTTTTAAAGTTGACTAAGTGTCGGTGTGTCTGAAAAGCAGCATGACGAATCAGTGCAAAATGTTCAATGAATCATTTAAATTTGCATTGAAGGAATTCAATTGTTCCATTATGAGTTTGAAGTGGAGAAAGAATTCCTTGAAGAAAGACATAAAAAGCAGTTATTGATATAAAATGAATATGAAGGTTAAGGAGTGTTAAATATGTCTGTAAAACCCAAAGAATATGAAAGAATCTCTCATTTATGTAAGCAATCCAGAAATACCATCTCCAGGAGTTAGTTCCTCAGTGTTGTATGGGAAGTCACTGCCACTCCAAGGAGCAGGAGGCTGAGCTAGAGTCTGACACCCTGGGTCTGCTCCAAGCCTTTCAGCAATAATTGGCTGGACACACAGGTGCACAGTTACATGGCTAATTGCTTCTGTTCCACATGGAAATTAGGAGAGGGGCAAATTATCATTATTATCCATCTCAGCACATGGTTACCTGATTGCAGTGTGTGGCTATATTGCTCTGTGCAATTGCGTTCTCTGTTAAACAGCATCTGTCGTTCTGTCCAAGGGTTGGTGCAAACTGGGCTGAAAGTGATATCCTTGCACCCCACTGAAGAAGGCTTTTGGGGTCTTAAGAGATTCTGGCTGATACCCGTAAATCAGTATGAGAGACTACCAAAACCTGCCATGTCTGAAAATACACTGACCAAACTCAGAATTGATCAGTACTTGCTGAACTTTATCTGTTCTTGCTCAAAAGAGACCAAGAGAAACTTTGAAAGAATGGTTAATTCAAGCATTGTGTTTGAAAAGGCAATGAAGGTAGCGCTGCTTCTAGCCCTGGGAGTTCGATTGTGAGTCTTTGGGGGTTTGGGGTTGGGTGGGGCTCTGAGGGGGTGTGGTTTGGTTTGGTTTTTCTTTCTCAAGTTTCAGGTGATTTGGAATATCCTAAAGTCCATCTCTGTGGACTCCCCTGACAAGGTGGACTCCGAGTGGAAAGATCTCTGCTCTGTGCCATTGGCAAGGAGAGGAAATCACACCTGAGAGTGAGCAGTAAAGGACATCTTCCAGTCTCCATTTCTTCATTCTGCTTTTAGATTTTAGGAGCTTCTCAGCTTCATAGGTATCAGGAAGACCTGGACAGACAGTGATACTGAAGGACTTGGAAACAATGAGCCAAAGAACCTATACTGTGTTTGACTTGTCTGTGCTGGATGCTGCCTTTAAGGTCACTGTGGGAGTGATTTGAAGACCACCTGTGAGACTGACAAGGGCCAGATCAGAGATGGATGGTGTAGTATATGCACTCCCTCATCCTCCTGCTCATGCCAGGTCAGAGCTGACTGTGCAGGATCCCTAGCAGTGCAGCAGACCTGAAACAGGAGGATTTCCTGTTCCACTGATAAGTAAAGAACATTTCAAAACAACTCTTGCAAGTTATGCTTTTTTATGGACCCACTTCCTTGACAGCCTCAAACTTGTTTCATTGTCTGATCTTAGCAAAAGTTAAAATTCACCTTGACTTCATAAGGCAGGGACTTGATTAAGTTGAGTCCTTCATCATACTACAGTGGGTTTACCCTGCTGAATCTCAGTAGCATGGAGTAACATGGAGTGTCAGCATGTCACCAGCAAGTCCACATTGCATTTACTGCACTGGCTGACTTGCACTGAAGGAGAACCAGGAAGAGATCCTCTTTGCCAGAGGGAGTATTGGACTCCCCCTGCCTTCAGCTGGAGTAAGACACTGTATGACAGAATTCCCTCCTTCCCCTAAGCTGAGTTGGTTCTTGAAATGGCAGACAGCACACCTTCAAAGTGGAGTTGATCTGTGCTCTAAACAATTCCCATCCATCCACATACCTTCTCAGAAGTGTTGGTGCCCTTTTCAAGTGGGGCCAGCTATGCAGACCCACAGAAAATATGAGTGCCACTTCCCCATGCCTGAGTCTACAGTGTTGACATTGGCCAAGTCACTTGCACGAGGTTGGTTACCTCTCCAGTGTGTCTGTAATTACCTATCCATGCCCAGAAGGGCAGGCAAGCCCTCCCACAGCTCCCAGGAAATAATTACAGAGCAGCTCACCTTCCTGCACCATGAAGCTCTTCCTTATACATCCCAGAGGCACCAGCAGCATTACTCATAGTTGGTGATGTTTCCCAGTGTGACTCTCACACCCCAGCTTGGCCATCCAGCCTACTCACATCTGGGTCCAGTCAAACCCAGGACAGCATACTGATGCAGGAGGAAGGGGAGGAGAGGACATGGCTCTGGCTGTAGGAAGCAGCCTATCAAGAAATGCTTGTCTAATGCACAGCAGATTAGCCTGCCTCAGGAGTGAGCTGTTTCTTAAATCAATTGGCTTCTCATGAGTCAGTGTCCAACCCTTTTTTACAGAGTTGCATATTTACAGAAATCACTGAAAAAGTAGCAGCCATTTTGGAGAAGCTGTTTCACACTGTTGTGGCTCTACTTCCAATGTATTTGGCTGATTGTTGTGCCACATCCGTGGTTCACCAGCTTCATGTATGGAACAGCTGGAGGTGGTCCAGTATGGTGCTACCCTGGAGGAGGTGCCCTCCCATCCTGATCCTCCCCTGATAAAGCTGTTAAAGGCAGAGGCAGGTGATCTCTTGTGCCAGCTTTGCTGAAGAGATGCCTTAGCAGCTTTTCCTGCAATACTCCTCATTCTCCTGGTGTGGAGCTGCCTTGAGTCTCCCTTGTTTTCTGCAGGAGTTGATGTACGACTCTGGCGGAGAGTTAGCAGCCTCAGAAAGTCGTTTTACCTGTTTATGACAGTGCCCTAAGACACAAATACTTGCCCTCAGGAGGTGAACCTCACAGCAATGGCAGAAAGAGTTTGTGCAGTGTTGTGTGTTGTCCTTGTCTGATGATGTGTGGGATGTGTGCTGGTAGCAGACAGCTGAGGGACTAACCTCACCACAGACCACAAGCAGGCTGGAAGAAGCTGTGAAGTAGGACCTCCATTTTTCACCTGTCTCTAGCCCTGCTCTGTGGAGAGAGGTGACCCCCGATGGAATCCGTGGCCACCATACAGACTCTTTCTGTTTGGGTAGTTTAGCAGGACAAACACTGTGGAGAGTGGAGTAGCTCACAGCCTGTTGTGACCCTGGAGGCTTGTGGAAAACCCTGTGTCTGTAGAAGCTGATGCTCTCTCAGTGATGAGTCCAGCTTAGCAGGCTTTTGGGGGCCAGAGACGACTGAATGAGCACTGAGTTGTTTAAAATACCTTTAGCTGCCTCACCAGGCACCTACAGTGACATTAGAGAAGACCCCAACTATACCATGATCTTTTCAGAGAGAAGGAAGACCATGAGAGAAGGCTGGGAGAAAAGGCAAGGAGAAAGTAGAGGGTGGCAAGACACACATTCTGGATTGTTTGAAGTGTGTAGCCAAAACCCAAAGTCAGTTTATGTGTCATCTCTGTACCTCTCTTGAGCTGATTAGCTATGTCAAGCCTGGGCTTGAAAGGACTCACCGACATCTTCACTTATCACAGTAGCCCAGACTGTTGGCTTGGGAATCTCTGAGGAAAAAATTTGCTTCACCCAGCCTGTCACTGCTGTGGTATCAATATCAGGTCACACATTTTACCCCCAAGGGATGGTTGGTGGCAAACCTTATCTTTATAATTAACCCACCTGAGCTGGTTGCTCGTTTCCCCGCCTGTCCCCCATTTCTCTCACTGTACAAGGAGCAGGTGACATCAGTAATCCAGGGATTTTTATTTTTAACTTTTGTTGGGTTTTGTGTACCGAGTTGGGGTGGGATCTGACTCCTTAGAACCATTGAGACTGTGGGTTACTGTGTAATGCCAGCACCCAAAGGGAGTTAAAACCTGGAAAGGGATACTAGGCAACCCATCCACTGCCAAGAGAACCAAACCAGTCTTTCTCCTCTCAACGCTTTTGAGTTCCCTTTCCTAAGAATGAAATCCACGGATGTCCTCTGTGGGGACACCACTAGAAATCACATATGGCTGAGAATGCTGAAATTTCTAATACTCAGCTGCTGTAATCTGCAAATGGTGCTAAGTGCTAGAAAGAGGCAGCAGCCCCCTTCCTACAAACCCTGCCTACAAATAAATTTTTATTATTTTTAAACACTGATTGTGAATATAAGTGCAGGTATGAGGCAGGTGTGAGAGGGCCCCTGGGAATGAGCAGCTCTGCACAGAAGTGTTTTGGAAAGTCTGTAAGCCAGCGTTGCTACCCCTGGGTTAATTGATTCCACAGAGGGCACTTGCTGACACGGTGTTTCATCCTACTGCAGGGTTTCCTGGGAGGTTTCAGGATGTGGCAAGACAAGGCAAAGCACATGCTGTTCCCAACACATGGTGACGTACACCAGGAGCACTGCTGGATGCTGCTCTTCTGCCTGTGATGATGAGATGGGAAACAGGGCAGAGGAGGGGAGCAGCAGCTCGGCAAATATCTGCTTGGTTGATTTGTGTCCACAAACACCTACGTATCCTATGCAGGATGCGTGGTGATGCCCTCCAAGGTTATTTTGCATACAGAGGGCGTGCTGATAATCCCCAGGTTTGAGAACAATCTCCTTGGGTGAGAATGCCTGTGGGGAAAAGCTCTCATCCCCTAGCATAAAGATGCACCCCAAAGGAGTCAGGATCCTATGGGCACCGCTTCCTGCAGGCCTTACAGACTCTCCTCACTGAGGGGCACATGGCGAATCAGTAACCCCCCTGATTCCATGCCCCAGGAAGGTTTAACTTCAAATTATTTCCAAGCTGTGGTTTTCTCTGCAGAAATTCTGTTTTGCTATGCATCCTTGTATTCAGCATCTTTGCTTTGTAGCAGCTCGTGTGGCCCATACTCTGTCAGGAAGATTGAGCTCAATGCTTAGCTCAAGAGGCCTGCTCCAGACCTCATCTCCTCAGACGGGGCTTGGCAAACAAAACTCCCTCTGGGACATAAAGGGTTCAGGTTCACCAGGGAAGAGAGACCTCCTGAAGGACCCTTTCATGTAGGGCCAAAGAGACTAGTGAGTGCCAGAGTTTTAAAGACAAAATACTGCTGTCAGAAAGGCATACAGGTTCCCTACAGGAGGGGCCCTTCATGTGTTGGCAGCCTTTGAATTCAGCTTTTAAATAAAAGATTTTTCTTCTGACTGAAACAGTGATGCTTTTTATAAATAATAAAGCATAATTTTCTTTCTTTTCTTTTTTTTTAATGGATGAAACTACTATTCAATGTAAAGTAAGCTGGCTCTTTTGATTTATTGATAAGCCAAACTCATATTTTGCCTTGGGAAAATAACACATTATCCAGCTCACCATTGGGCAGATGCCTGAGAGATGAGGGTGTTGGTGCTGCTGAGGGTGGGATTAGCTCTTATGTCACAGGGCAGTCTGAGGGAATATGGTTCATGTCTTGGGCTCCAGCACTTGTCAGAGATGATGGGATGGAAGCTGATGGTAACTGGGAATTGTGGGCAGCCACGGTGAAGCAACATTGTGCATGAAACTGCACCCAAGCTATGCTCCCCAAGGGCCATGGTTCTGCTGCCTGGCCTCTGCACATGTATCCTCCATGTGCCCCAGTCCCCAGCATGTCCCTGGACTCCCTAATCCATGGGGTGCATGGGTGGGAACTGTGACAGGGGTGTCTTTGTGCACAGAGGGGCTGTGGTCGCCATGGTGACTGTGGAACTGTGATGTGTCAGCAGACCCATGATGTCTCAAGGTGCCTGCTGGAGTGCTGTAGAACCACCTGCAGCTCTGCCCACATGTCCACCACCAGATGAAGCTCTCAAGTCACACAAGTTTACTCCTGTCCTGATACACTTTGCAGCACGACAATGTCGGCGTATGGTCATTCAGACAACACCAACCAGCGCTTGAGACAGATAAAGAGGCAGATGAGCCTGCTGGACTTGCGCCTGCAGCTGCTCCGCCACAAGCTCCTTGCAGAATGTCTGCGCAGGTCAGCCCTTCAGTGCTGCTGCCGGGACCTGCCCGACCCTCAGACCCCAGGGAAAAAGAACCTCCTGGCAAGGATGGATGTGGGAAGACAAAGGGACAGGTAACAGATAAGTGCCTCCTTTCTGCAGTCATCAACACCATTTAGGCATGATGAGGGAAGTTTGGCATCACTATCAGGAGGAAAGGTTGAAACAGAGGAGCAGCATGGGAGGGAAATACTCATTTTAGAGAAGTAAGTCAGAAGGGGAACAGGAAGGTAAAGGCTGTCCTCTTGTTTTAATTCCAGAACAAAAAGTCTTGGCAGGACATTGAACTCATCCCATGATCAGAATTGTTTGGCTTTGGTTGATGTGAAGGATTTTGACCCCAAGGATGTTGTTGTAACGGTGAAAGACAAGAAGGTGATAGTGTTTGCTGAGCGCAGGGATGAGTGCAACACCTCAGGGAAGAAGACATGTAACTACAGAAGACTGATGAAGGAATTCAACCTGCCACCGGGGGTGCGCGAGAACAAGGTGACCTTCTCTCTGGAACCCAACAACATCCTCAAGATTGAAATGACACCCAAGAGCTCCCCTTGTCTGAAAAACTGAGCTGCAGCAGGCACATGTCTTCTCCCCATCAGCTTTAGGTCTGTCCTGCTAACTGTGTGCTAGCAGCTTCGCTCACCTCTTCCAAATAAAGAATCAGCACTCTGAGCGGGTGCATGTGAGCCTCATTTTGAAAGGGGCTTGGTGGGCAAAAACAGGGGTGGCAGCAGGAAAATGTAAAGATGTTTTTGGGCCTACCTGGCTGTGGTCACTTGCTGGTACTGAAGGCAGGCCTGGAGTTAGTGGGTTTAGGGTGTACAGTTTCATGGATTTTGAAGACTGGGAGACACCACTTAATGACCAGTCACATTTCTGTAAGGACACTTCTTGCAGTGCAACCACTTCCATTTGACCTACAGGGTATTTCTAGAACAAAAACCTTGATGATAAACACATTGAGGAGAGGAGCCTTCTTCCAAAAAGAACAAACTGTGTTCTTTGTCCCCTTGGTCTGGTTCTTGCAGACACTGTCTGGCTGGAAAAACCTGTGGATGAAGGACAGAAGCTTTTCCTTAGAAGGGCTGGAATCAGGGCAGAACACTTGCCAGCTTAGGAGAGGATGACACCATTTCCTGCTATAGGAATCAATGACTCCAAAATACTAAGAAAATATTTTTCATGTGGGAAGAGGGGGATAATTGTCATTAGAATTGCTTGAAAGTATTTTTTTACTTCAGTGTCCTGGTCTCAGCACTTGGGCATGCAGTGCTGCGGGAAGGAGCATTAGCTCCACAGCAGAAAGGTGTGTGACAGAACAATACACCTGATGCCTGCATTTTCCAGCCTCCTGGGCAAGCATCTCTCCAGCAAGCACCACCTGGTTCAGGCTCCATGAGCCCCAGAGGTCAAGGGAAGGAAAGTTGTCACCACATCTGGTACTGCACTCCCCTGCAGCGGATTTTCCTAGTAGGGAACCCAGTGCTTTAGGTTGTGCTGGCACAGTCAAACTGATGTTCACTAACCTGTCGGGAGAGGGTGGGCAGCCTGTGGGCTGGTGCTGTGCAGGTGTGCTGCCCCACCTGAAACCCCTCAGAAAGGAGTGTCATCCCCTGCCATTGGCCTGTTGCACAGGGGGACCCTGGCCCCTACAGAGCCCTTGTGCCAATGGGGCAATGTGTCTCTGGCAGCCAAGGGATCCCCTGTGCCAAGGGCTCCCACTCACTGCTGCATCAGGGAATATTACCCTGGAAACACTCATACCTAAAGAAAAAAAAGCCAGTCCTTTGTTTACAGCCTGCAAACAGATAGCCCCACTTTCACGGTTTTCAGCATTCAGCTGCTACTTAAAATAACAGGTGATAATGAACTTTAAGCTCTATGGGCTTGTTGTGTAACTGGGTCAGTACAGAACCATACAACCATGGAATGTATTTGTCTGGAAGGATTTTTTAGTCATCTACTCTAGTCCCCCTCACTGTGAGCAGGAATATCTTACCCCCAGAGCAGGTTGCTCAAAGCCCCGGCCAACCTGGTCTCTGGGCAATCTATTACAGTGTCTCACCACCCTCATCATAAAAAAAAATCCTTCCTTATGTCCAATTTAAATCTAACTTTTTTTCAGTCTAGAGCCTGTCACTACAGGCCTTGGCGTAAAGTCTCTCTCCATCTTTCTTACATGCCTCCTTCACACATTGAAATGCTGCCCATGCACAGGGAGCCTGATTCTGCTGCTGTTGGCCAGGGATGTTTAGACCTAATCACACCTCACCTGGGAGGCTCCTGTGAGAGCAGGTGGCAGGGATGGGGACTGGTGGTGCTGGAAACTGTCTTCCTACATAGCAACCCAACGAGTAATAAAACTGAAACCCCTTTGCAATACAGTCTTTGTACTCTGGGATGTTTTCTACAGAAGCTGTCTAAGCTTGTAGAAGGGAAACATATTTTGACACCTCCCCTCTACCCTTGACTTGCAGAATATATCAAGTCCCACAGTAATCACAGGGCTGGCTATGACTGCTCTTATTTTTATTGCTCGTCCTTTAACACGTGCTCTTCACACTGAGTTCCTAAATTAGGCTTCTAGAACCAAATTACACTCCTGAGCACTTTATTGACAAATATGACTTTTTGAAGAAAATTCTTAATTCCTTTTATATCTTGTGAAATGCTCTGGGCTGGGAGGACAATCTTTAGGACCTTTTCCTTAATGGAAGAAATCACTGAAACAGTCACTTGGTTTTGTGAATACCTACATGGTATTAACAACTGGGGTCATACCCTGAAATCTGTACCTTCCAGATACTGCGTACCTGAGAGTTTGTGAAGAGAAAATGCCTTTGGAAAACCATCATTAACACAGCAAGCCCTGCTCACATCAGCATCTCTCATAAAACAAATCCATTTGCCACTAGGTGGCAGATATTATTTTTTTAAAATTTACCTCCATGCAACGATTTCATTCAAAGCAAACCTGCTGAAGGTGGTGTCACAGGGCAGTAAGTCTGGCACACATTGCAGCTGGTGTTTTTCTTTGCTATGCTAATAGCAAATGAAGAGGAGGGCAAGAGACAGAGCTGTGGTTTGCAGGGGTGGGCAGGGGCCCTTGAGACAGACCACCATCTCACGTTGTTACACTGGGTTATACTGACTTTAGATCCTCCAGCTCTCCCCCATGAGCACAGCTCCTGGACAAGGCCACTTTCATGTGCTTCAGCAGCCTGATTTCACTGCAGTTATCAGCTCAGCAAGGGCTTCCAGGAGTTCATGTATTCTCCAGCATATTGTTGCAACAAAGTATTTTTAGGGCCAATCTTGACCATTCTCATGTAGCAGATACCCTCTGAATTCCCTGGCAAGAGGAAGATGCCTGACATGGTGAATTGGCTCTAATGTTCTAAATGTTAGTGCATTCTTGAACTCTAATCTTATGAGGGCATTTATAAATAGCCAAGGACTTTGTAACCAGAGTTCACCTGAGGATACTAAATCCAGACTACTTCTCAGTCACAGAATCACACAGAATCACAGAATATTCTGAGTTGGAAGGGACCCACAAGGATCATCAAGTCCAACTCTTAACACTGTCTCCCTGGCGGGAATTGAACCCGGGTCTCCCACACGCCAGGTGGGGATACTTACCACTGTNGCTAAATCCAGACTACTTCTCAGTCATGGGTTCCTATGGGTTTTCCTACAACCGATGAGTGCTCTGCAGTTTTAGGCTGTGTAGAGCTGTTGTTTCTCTCCTAGCTATTGGAAACCTGTGGAGAGCTGTCCCTTCATTGGAAGGTACAAAGTGATCCCAGGTTTTCTCTCCAGACACTCCAGTGTGCTGCTGCTCCCAAGGGCCCAGCACTGCTCGGGCAGGTGGTCGCCGCTGTCCTCGTGGGCAGGGCTGTTCCTGCAAAGGGGTAAGGTGATGCTTGTCACAGGAGCCAGCTCCACTCTTTGCATCTCCTTTCCTCGTCCTTGGAGCAGTGGCGTGGCCAGGCTGTTGGCATCACACCAGGCATGTGGGGCCAATGTGGATGCCTTCCACTGCTCCTCCACAGAAGGTGAGAAGCTTCATCCATCCTTTGTGTTTGTGCTTGAAGTTAAATTTAAGTATTCTCCCTGCTAAGCCATTTGGCACCTCAGTCTCTTAGATAAACGTCTTAGATAAACTTTCCTTTCATCAACCCTGGAGAAAGGTCTAAGAGTTTAGAAGACAGAGCAGGATCTACATCTTGAAATCTGCCTCTGTAGTAAAAACTCAGTGGATTTGTTGTCATTCTGGACCCTGCACTTGTAACCTCATTAATAATCCTGCACTGAATTTAGGTTATGAGTAAGCTGATCCTTCCAACATGCTCAGCGTGACTGTCAGGAAGCTGCCACCTCCATGAGCATGGAGCACTGGCCCTTGCTTCTCCTCTTTTGCCCTACAAGTCCTTTTGCTGGTCTCTGGAATAAGAAGGAGTTTTTTTTCATCTTCATGTTTTTTAATTAGTCCTGCCTTCCCATTCGTCGCCCTCCACCCCAATTGCTGTGGATTGGGCCTCTCTTTTAACAAGTGATGTATGGGGGTTTCTTTTTTCTATCGAAATCTCCGTTCAGGTGAAAAAAGTTTTGCTATCCCAGAGGTTATCCCCTAGGTTCCCCTAGGAGGTGTGAAATCATCCCCATGCTATTTCCTTCTTGATTTCAACATTAATTATAAATAACAGCTGGTGTGTCAGCTCTTTGGCCCCTTATGCTAGTCCCTACCTTGGGTGTTGCATGTAGTTTTTGACAAGTCCACTGACAATGCTATAATGAAGAAAACAGAAACTCAAAAATCATAATCCCCTGTGCCTCACTAAATGAGATTTTAGCTTGCCAGAAAAATAAAATACTGCTTCTATTTTGTTTGGGTTTGGGGTTTTTTTTGCCATAGCTTTGTGCATCTACACGTGGGTGTGTGGAAAAGCCTGCAAAAGCATGAGCTGCCAGGACTCTGCCTCGGTCACATGAGCACATATGGCACCTTAAAACATATCAGAAGAGAAAACAAAATCCCCTCCCTGCTGAGGTCTGGGCCCCACAACCCAAGGGGGTCCCCGGTCTGAACTGAGGGGCCCCCAGCAGCTGGAGCACATGATCCCCCAGCCCCTCACAGCCCCCCAGCCCCGGGGTTGTCACCTGGGGGTCACTGGCCACCGTATGCCTGTGTTTGTGGGGTGTAGAATTGTGTGGCTGCAAGTACAGAACCGGGAACGTCACCCAGAGCATCTGGCTATGGACCAGTAAACATTTCAAGGAGACTGAGCCAGAAGTGGGAAGACAAAGAGACTGGGGGAGCTTGTCAGGGTGCTCACAGCCCAGTGATGAGCAGCCTCACACCAGGCAAAGCCCTGGATCCAGCGGGACCCAGTGCTTCGGGCTACCACCAGGATGAACTCTACCAGAGCCCAACATTTGTGAGCAGGGAGGGAAAGCTCTGGGCTCCCGCAGGGGAGCAGAAGAGCAGTGAGGAAGAGGAGGGGCTGGAGCCAAGCATGGTGCACTGAAGACACTTGAGCCTGAACACATTTCAAGAGAGCAACTCCAAGGTGCTGGAGAGCCCATTGCCTCCTGCTCAGGCCAGCTGCAGCACCAACACTGAGCAGTGACTCACATGGCTGTGTTTATGTCTTGGCTTTTCCCTCTCTCCTGGTAACCTGCTGGAAATATTTAAATAAGAATCTGCAGGATGCAGAGAAGATGACTGGGGTGACAGATGTGAAGTCTGAGAACAAGTTGGGAGTAAGGAGCACATGAAGATAAATCATTAAAATCAAAGAGCATCCTTTAGTGGAGAGGCAGAAGAAGAGAAGGACTGAAACCAGTGCACTGTGTAGCAGGCAGTAGCAGGAGACAAGAGCAGCTGTAAGTCCTGCTGCCCTGCTGAGGTTTTACCACCTGTAAAATGCAGTAAGGCTGCAGGACATTGAAAAGAAAGGAATAAACTAAAACTCCAGCACTTATTGCCCACTTATGGCAGGTCCCAAGAACTTTCAATTCCCACCAAATTCCAGGGACAACAACTGCACGCAGCTGAACTGCATCACAATTGTGAACACCTACACAGCTAATCTCCTTGGAGAAACACAGGAGTGAGTGTCACTGTGCAGAGCCAAGAGAAAAACTCCATCATCTTGGGGAAAGTGACACAAAACCACCTTCCCTGACCAGGTGCCCCCCCTTTCTTGGCTGCTTAGTGTGCCTGGAGAGCCAGGCTAGCACCTGAAGAGATTTATGGATGTTAGTGCACCAGTGTAATGTAATCCTTGCCCCAATATTCAAAAATAGCCCAAGGGACTGGCCTACATAAACTCTAAGCCATCCAGTCTGGACTGGATGCAGGATGACCTTTGAAACATGGTACAGCTGACTTCATGACAATATTGTAGGTTTCACGTACAGTTATGCAAAGTGTGCCCAGACAAGGACACTTCACATTGGATTAAAGCACCAAAACAAGCTGGAGGAAGCACTCACTGTTTACTCTCCAGAGCAGCTACTAAAGGAGCAGGAGCAATGCCTGTACTATAGTATTATTCAGCCATTTATGTGTACTTGCTTTTCCTGGAAAACAGTGGAAAAGCAAGCACTGACATGACAGAGGATTACTGCACATACAAAAGCAGAGGCAGTAAATAGGTCAGTACACATTGGCCAGACGGGGGTCCCTGGGGCTGGGCATCCTTCTGGCTCCCAATACAGCTTTGAACAGGCTTCCCAGAATTTCCAGAGGCAGAGGTCAGTCCTGCTGCCTGCAGCTTGAGCCCTGTCCTCATGAGAGATCCTGGAAATCAGCCTTTGTCCTCCTGGCTCCCATGCAGGAACAGTTCAAGGATGCAGGTTTTGCACCCTTAGTGTTGCTGAGCTCCTTCAGCGCTGGCCCACTCAGGGACGTTAGTGACAAGAAGAGCAAGTTTTCTGTTCCTAGGTACCCATTTTGTGTGGCTGCAGGATTGGATACCACACCACTGGATACCACACTAGCCTCTCCTCCCAGTGTGCCTGTAGCCTGCTGTGGAAGTGGGACAAATGCACACCCAGAGCCCTCGCACAGAGGAGCTAGTGAAGGCAGACCTGCCCCTAAATGTTTGAGGGGAATTTTTGAAAGCACAAACAAACACTTAGAGAGGTATTTCATCACCCTGACAGCAAATGCAGAGGACTGAGCCAGAAGACAATGCAGTTCTTGATGCCAGCACGCGCTTCTGGAAACCACAGCACATGGGGCTCCCTGCACGGGATGCACTCAGATGTTTTGCCACACTTGCTTAATTTTGCATAAACCCTTGAGCTGTATGGGAGAAAACACATATGCACAGCTCTCCAGGGCTGCACACCCACTGCTCAGCCCTGGCCCTGTGCCGTGGGGTGCCATGTGCTGCCAGGGAGCAGGTAAGGCAATGCAGCAGAACTTGGCTCCAGCCAGAGACTCACTCTGGTAAGATATATACAAGGTGAAATCTGGTCTAAAAGAAATTTAAAAATGAGGTTGTGGAGAGCCATGTGGATGGGGAGTGGAGGGATGCCTTGCCTGCTGGTATGACAGTCAGCAGCAGGCAGCTCTGCAGGCAGCACAACCAAAACTTGCCCTCTAACAGCCTATGTGCCAGGAATTTATTGGTCATGGCCTGTGCCCTGGGTGCTGGTGACCCCAAACAAAAAAAGAATTACACTTTTTTTGCAGCCAGGTTATCATGGCCCTTGCTCTCTGCCAGGCACCCTGGGCCTTTGCCATTCCACATCCTTGACTGCTGGAGGTAGGAGACACCCAACACGAGGAGCAGTGACATCCAGGCTATGCACAAACACAGGTCAAGGCTGGGACTTTTCTGGTTTTCTGACCACTTCTTTGGGAATGTTTTAATGGCAGAGCAAGGGTAAGGTTGCCCAACGGTGTAAGAAAAAAAGTATCAGATTTGACTTTCCATAGAATTCCCATAGAAAAGCCAAGCATACCTAGAGGATGTTGAAGCCCATGTGTTGGGAGGTGCTGCACCCTCAGGCTGCCTGAGGACCACGTTCAGCACCTCACTGTTTTGACCGAAGGCTTACATTTCTGAGACCCAGCATGGCATGGTACAGTGAGCACTCAAGTCTGTATTTCATCTGAGTTAAAAAGTGGACAAAATACTGAAGGAGCAAAGATTAGAGGTTCCAAACAGCTTCAAAAGAAATCCAAGTGAGGGGCAAATTTAAGGCAAGAACTTTAAAACTCCATGTTGGGACATGAGCTGACTTTGGAGCAAGGTGAACAGGAAAAGAGTGACCAGAGCTGCACAAACAGACTGACCCCAAAACAGGAAGAGGCACAGCTTTGAGATGGATATATCTGATGTACCAACAGTTTTGGTGGTATTTCCCCCTGCTGCTGATGTGTCATGGCAGCTGGAATAGAGGAAAAAATTTAGCTCAGCTTGGGAATAGCCAGCTGAGATGTAATAATCTGAAATACAGTGTATTTAACTGGATGGCCTGATGCTGCCTACTAGTCTCAAAGGCTCATTAGCTTCTCCAGAGCATCCATCCAGTCTGGGGAAGCCTCACAACAAGGTGCAGGAAGGAGTTCCCATCCCTCCCCACCAATGACAGCAGTAGCTTGAATCCCAGCACACTTCATGTTCTGTAAGGGAAATTTTCTCTTTCAAATCACAAATAAAAGAAATACCAGTTAAATACTCACATTTCTGTACAACACAAGAAAGCTGAATTGGCTCGTAATTTGTGAATCACCTAAAATACATCTCGTAAAGCCTTGAGAAAGCCCCTGATTTCTCCAGGACTTGAATTTCAATCATTGAGCTCTTTCTTCCAATGATATTGGGTCAGTCCAAGGGCATTCAGGTTTTGAAGATATGTAAGTCTGAGGCTTGGGATCTGAGCAGGAGTGTTTTCTGAAGACAATTCAGAGACCTGACTTCATCCATTCCATCAAGGAGGCTGGCTTGGAACAGGAACATGCAGCAGCAGTTTCCCATCTCGTCCACTTTATTTCACCTCAGGAAGACCCAGAATTTCCACTTAAATTCAGGTGCCTTTCTAGACTTCAGTTTATTCTTTCTGGCCTCTTAGTAGCTTTCTACCTGTTGACTTCTTTGACTTCCAATTTAGAAATGAAGAGCAGTTTGCTTCGAATGCTTCATGTGGGAAGACCCATGAGATCTGCCAGAAAGGGCAGCTCATCACTTTGGTTCATTGTGCCAGAGCAGAGTATCACAAATAGCAAGTAAGGAGATGAACCTACTGCTAACAATCTAACGTTTTTAGAATATTTCTTTGATTATTACAGAAGAAAAAGTAACTTACTGCATTTGAAGAGCCAGAGGCTCCCTCCCATGCTTAGCATTAGCATCAATCTCTTTGACATTATTTGTGCTAGTTTTCTCCTAGGTATAGAGGTTTAACTGGATTTCAAACTTTATCAAGAAGACTCAAAAGGTAAAGGCCAGATATTTTTATGTTTACTGGCTGAAATGGTTTTTATTCCATCTCCTTGACTGTATTTATAGAGACACTTCTTGCTCCTTGAAAAGCGTTAAATTCACAGCTGCTAATAAAGCCATACAAAAGCAATTTATTGCACATCACTGAACACCCTCACGAGGCCTTAGGTAGCATTAGCATCTTTATTTTGCAGCGTTGGTATATCCTTTTGCACATACTTTACGTATTTTTTTTGTTCCTATATGATGTTTATGAAAGGCATGTAAAAGCTTGCAAAGATGTGAAGGGTCTCCAGCAGGACACACCAGCCTTCACAGCAGCTGCACCGAGGTATTTTAACTCCATGAAGTGCTGAGGACTGAAGGCACATGGTTACAAATCCATTCATGCTGATCACATAAGGGTGGTTAGTCCTACTCTGACAAGCCTTGACTCGTGTGACCTCTGGCTGGGATAGGGACACCAGTCTGTGGCAGGTGGCACAGAGGAACCCAGAGAAGAAATGTCTCAGGCTGCCAGACAGACTCTCCAGTAGGTTTTAAGATACTCACATTTCAGCTGAAATAAAGGTGACCATCACCAGTGTCACTGACTGCACAATGAAATAATCATAAAATATCCGAATAAAGAAAAATAAAGAAAAGAACTAAGCTGCATAGGCTCATGCTTTCTGCCAGCCACACCAGTAAATGACATAGAAATTCAAATTTAAAACCCTGAGATAGTTGGGCTTTGAAAGTAACAAAGCAATAGCAAAGGAGTTCCATCTAAGCTAACACAGTGCAGATTGAAAGTCACTTGGCACCAGAGAGAGGTAAAGGAATTGCTCAATGCTTGGCAGCAGTTCTAAGGGTTGTAAAAGTTACGTGAGCAAATGAATTTGTTGGTTTATTGTTGTTCTGTTCCCCTCTTTTTCACTGTTTTTTTTAGGGCATTCACTCCTGGTTCAGAAGGGCAGCAGGTGCTGTTTGTGGACTGCCCTTGGCATAGCGGAGCTGCAGTACAGACCTTGGATGCAGGTAGACTTACAGAGAAGAAGCATTCAAAAACATCTGCAGCACAAGACGATTTGCTGCTTAGTTTTTGGACCTAAAAGGAAAAGGAGAAAACGTAATTGTCCTTTGCCTGCTGCCCCTGGCTCCAATTCCTGGACTGCAGAGAGCCAGACTTTGCAGCCAGCAGCTGCCCACGCGGCAGGGACGTGCTCGCTCAGGCACCGAGGGCATCCACGTGTTAGGGAGCACTAAGTTCATCAGGAGCTTTGTCATGAACTCGTGTTTACTTACAAGCACCATGGCTTGGGATGCTCCAGTCCTAGCTCAGGGACGGGGCTGAAATCACCAGAGGGGCTGTTTCAGCCGTGCTCTGCTGAGTGCTGACCACAGCCAGCTAAAGGAATTTTCTCTTCAAGGCTCTGCTGCAGGTACTAGCAGGGCTCTTTCTGCATCAATGCTTCAACATCACACAGAGAGGAGACTGCAGGTTTTGTCCTAGGCCACTCAAAATGGTCAGCCTTGCAGCCCACACTTCTCAGACAATCTCACCAGGCAATAGCTGACAGCGGACAAATCTGGAGCAATTCTTCTCCGCAGCCGGCAGGGCAGAGCCAGGCAAGAAAAGCCCACAGCAGGGAATGGGCAGTGTGCTCCTGACTGCAACCTTTGGAAAATATCTCTCCTGTGTCTGCCATTTAGGAGCATCTGCACCAGATGCAGAGTTGCCATTATTAGAGTGTCCTGGTTGACAAGTCAGGTTCACTGCCACCCTTCCAGAGCTGGCCTTTCCAGCCATGCAGTGACCAAGGCGAGCAGGAGAGAGCAAGTGTGTATTCCTCACTGCCACCCCAGCAGCTCCAGCATTTACCTGGGCAATGCAATCCATGGGTGGGGGGCCAGGAGTCTGCAGAGGAATGTCCCTGGGCAGGTCATGTCTGTTCCCCATGCTGACTGCTGACTAGCCCAGGCAGCTCAGACCCCAAATACCCAGTGCTGGGGCCAAAACAATCCCACACCCGTTCCTGGTGAAAAATAATAGGATCATAGTTTGGGTTTTAAGGGACCTTAAAGATCATCCAGTTCCAACCTTCCTGCCATGGGCAGGGATACCACCAACCAGATCAGGTTGGTCAGGGCTCCATCCAACATGGCCTTGAACACTTGAAGAAATGGGACATCCACAACTTTTCTGGCCAACGTGTGCCAGTGCCGCACCATCCCCAGACTCAGCCTCAAGGAGCTGCTAACAGCAAGTGGGTTGACCTGGGTTGTGGGGTGGCCCCTGGGAGAGGGGTAGCCCTCATTATGGGGGTCTGGATTGCCCTGGAGGTCATCCTGTCATTCCCACAGGTGGCACCACTCACTGAACTCCTGCTGCTTACATGCTGGCTTAAATTTGTTCCAGCAGTGCAATGGCGGGGGGTGTGTAGTTCTGTCTTTTACTAGCACAGACATTACCAGAGAACTACCTCTCTGAAATCAGGCTTCCATATAGCTATCAGTGCACTTCATGCCTCTGGGGGTCAGCCATAGATTAAAATCTTTCTTTGTCACAGACTTTCCTAAAGGGTCTTATTGTATTTATGATCCCCTAAATGCCCTTGGAAACTCCAGGAGAATGATAAGAATCAGGCCAGAGGCTTTTTGTCAGCTTTGACTAATGAAAAACCCACTAAATGAAACAGAATGACCTTCTTTCCAAAATATCATCTGTGTCCCAGACACCAAGGTCTACAGATGAGTTTATGGCTTTGTTTTCAAATCAGTAGAGTTATACTCAAAAATGAGTTTTTTGTTTGTTTGTTTTTTTAAAAGAATTAATTATTAGAGCAGCTACAGGGACTGAAAAATAAACCTCCCAGATTTTTCAGTAAAGCAGTATTTTTTTGGTTTGCCACCAACTTACTTCAAGTGCTGTTGTCAGCACAGGAGCCACTCAGAATTTAATCAGATCAATCCAATCTGCTGAGAATTGCAATTTGCTTTTCTAATGCCAAAATAAAAATTAATAGAAGCAGGTTTTCTGTTTTTCTCCTGAATTGCAAAACGAGCTGTCACATGGCAAGCAGAAGGCAAGAGGAGAGGCTGCTTTGTGTCCACACTCATAGTGGGAGGAAGCCTGAGCACTGGGGAGGCCCTTTCTCGACAAGACATGACAAATGTTGTTCTGTCACACCACAGCAGCTCATGGGGACTTTACACACTAAGAGGCAGCTCCAGCAAGGATGGGGAGTGAAGCCTTGGCAGCACAGGCAGTCACCTGCTTTGCATGGATGCTGTGTTTTACAAAAGCCCCCCTTAGCCCCTTTTTGCTTAATTTTAGGATTGCCTGGGGAAGAGGAAAAAAATAGCATTACTGGGGGTGGAGGGGAAGGAGGAAAAAGTGGGATATAAAAGACATTGCCAAGATGAAACTCCCAGCTACAGGTTCTGCCGCATAACTGGGAGGCAGAAGGTTGCGGGTGATGTTGCAGGAGCCACAGGCAGCAGCTTTCCAAACTTGGGAAGAGCAGAAGAGAAACTGCTTCTTCTACCTTTGCTGTTCTCTGTTTCTTGAGAGGCACATTCAACTCTTCTTCACCATTGTTCCCTATGCCAAGGACATGCAGATGTTTCTGTCAAAGGGTCTCAGATCCCTGCTGGAAGAGTTCATGCCCTTGATTTCATAACTCTGAGAGGGGGAAAACGGAAGAATGGCTACAAGAAAAACTATCTCTACCCAAGGATTCTTCCCTACACTCCATTCCAGGGGGTGTGATGGGCAGGAGCAGGGACGGCACCAAACTGCAGCCCTGCATCGCTGTGCCAGCCTTTGCCTCTGCTGAATGTGGACACCGCAGCTGGACCTCTGTGCTGCCAAGCTGGAGACGTGCAGCCCTCGCCCTGGCCCAGCCCTTGCACGATCTCTCTCCCAGGGGTCTGAGTCAACAAGAGGAATGTGTGGGGAATGCCAACATGCTGCAGTAGAGGAGGGGAAGAAAACAGCCAAAGGAAAACATGGTTTGGGCTTATTTTTTTGCAGGAAGCTCATTAAAAGTGCTCAAATTAAAGAGGGAAGCAGAATTATAGCTGAATTTGTAACTTCTGTGGGGTTTATGCCTTGCATAGTCCTAGGGAACCACATTTTTGAACCCCATGAGGCACCACTAACTATCAGCATGCCTGGAGACACCTTGTCCTTGTCCCTGCACTCCTCAGGGACCCTTTGCAATCCCTGCCCACTCTCCACCCCCTGCCTCACAGTCTTGCCTTCCTCCAGCCCCTCTCTTTGGGGCAGCAAACCTCCTGCAGCATGACTAGAACCCCTGGCATTTCCAGACACTCCCCGTGGACCCTCCCATCTTGTAACTCCATTTGCTGCATGGTGGTGGCCAGAGCAGCTGGTGTGTCCAGGTACCTCCACCCAGTGCTCACTACCCACAGCACAGGTGTTGCCCAATGGAATACAGCTTCAAAGTGGTCCTGCAACAACCTTTCCCTGACTGCTGCCTCCTATGAGAAGGCCTCCCCTGTCGCTCAATCCTCAGCAGTCCCTGTGGCCGTAAGTGACCCAAAGCATAAGGACTATGTTGGGGACAAAGCCCAGAAGGAAGTGAGGGGACATATGATCTGCTGCCCCATATTACTGGCGCTGGCAAGGAGCCAGAGTTGCAGCCATGGGCTCATCGGCATCTCCCAGGGCAGAGGTCAGGCTCTGATCCCTACATTCCCAGCAGTGGTTAACACAAGCTTGTTCTTCTTTAACCATGCATTAAAAGTCACAAATTCTCTGAAGCTACACCTACAATGGCAGGTTTGCGAGGCCTTAGAAGACACATGATGTGTCCTACCCATCATGTAGGAAAGCTGTCCCTTTCAGGAATTTCTACAGCAGAAACTGTGTAAGTGCTTGTTCAGAATAAAATATTAGGAGTAAACTATTTCAGACATTCTTAAAAAAAGAAAGAGTGGGAACATACACACACTGCTGTGTGTTTCTCTCTGGAACACTAAAATAGAAGGTGGCTCAGTCAGTCCTGGCTCTGGGGTGCCCAGAGTACAAGAGATTAACGGAACTACACCATGGATTTAATTTTCTTCCTATAGCCTTAGAATAAGAAGGGCTTTCCAAGATGTCTTTAGAAATTTTATGCAGTGAAAATGGCATGGTGTGGTTGAATTTTCGACCCTGGACAGCCATGAGGCAAACCAAGGCCTGAAAGCCAGACTGTAGCTGGCTGAGTCCAGGTGGCTCCATGATGGTCTCTTGTCAAACGAGTGTTCAGTTTAATACACTGACACCTCAGGCAGCAAGTTCTGGGATCTGGAACGCACTGCATGTGTGTTGAGGGCAGCAGTGCCTGATGGCTGGGGCAACCCAGAAGTGTGCCAGAGCAAGGGGGACTTTCTGGAGGAGCTTTTTGCACCAACCACTGTCCTAGCAAAAAACACTCTTTCTGTAGAGTTTCAGGCCACATCCACTACATTTGAACAGTTAATTTTTGTCATGGGGAAAGCCTTTTTTTTGTTCCATTGTAAAACTTTTCTCCTTTTTTACTGGAACAGACAATAGGTTTCCCTTCTTATCTCCCTTTCCCTCCCCTGAAAGGAATGTGGCCAGGGAAGGGGCTTTCTCCTTTTCACCTGACAAACAATGGAGGATCCTGTGTCTTATCTCCCCTTCTTGGCAAGGCATATGGCAGGAGAGGGGCCTTCTCCTTTCTACTGGACAAACAATGGAGGATTCCTTTTCTTATCTTCCCCTCCCGGCAAGGCATGTGACTAGGGGAAGGGTCTGAGGGCCTGTGCAGGCTGAGTGACTGCCAATGGCATGTGAAGACATGCCCACAAGGCAGGTGACATAGGAGGGGCTCGAGGCCCTATAACTACAGCTCCTGGACTCACAGGAGGGAGGTTCATGGACGTTCTGGACTGAGGACGCCTTGTTTTCACCTCTGATCTCTACCGCTGCCATTTTGCCCAGGACCACATGGACCTTTGACTCCTGATCTCAGCACAGCTTTTTCCCCTGCTGACTGCTGGATCTCCCTGCAGCCCCTTGGACATTTCAGGAAAGGATCACTGGCTGTTACTCCACTGGTTTGCCTAC